>OU343225.1:308128971-308540980 GCA_910596185.1 Chrysanthemum makinoi | reverse complement strand
GATCCTGTGATTCATGATACCCAACCAGAACAAGACATCATAACAGATGCTCAAAATGAATCTGTTGCTCCTGTAACTAGTCTCACTCCTGAACCTCCAGTGACTTCATCAAACTCAGATCCTAGACCACAAAGTAAGTGGACAAGATCTCATGATATTGAGCTTGTAAACATCATTGGTGAACCCACTGAGGGCATGCTCACTAGAAGTATGGCTGCTAGTCTAACTGCAGCTTCAACCAATGAATGTCTATATGCTGATTATCTATCAGAAATAGAACCCAAAAGTGTCACTAAAGCTCTAAAACACCCAAGCTGGGTTCAGGCTATGCAAGAAGAACTGCAACAGTTTGACAAAAACAAGGTCATGACCTTGATCAAATGTCCTCAGGATGTAGTAGTCATAGGAATGAAGTGGGTTTTCAGAAACAAAACTGATGAAAATGGCACTGTCATTAAAAACAAAGCCAGACTAGTAGCCAAAGGTTACAGTCAACAAGAAGGCATTGACTATGATGAGACATTTGCTCCTGTTGCAAGTATGGAAGCCATCAGGATCTTCCTTGCATATGCAACATACATGAACTTCAGGGTCTACCAAATGGATGTTAAAAGTGCATTCTTAAATGGTGATGTCAAGGAAGATGTGTATGTTCAACAACCTCCAGGCTTTGAGAGTAGTGAATTCCCTGACTATGTTTGCAAGCTTGACAAAGCCCTCTATGGACTTAAACAAACTCCAGTGGCATGGTATGAAACTCTCTCAGCCTTACTGATACAAAACAAGTTTGTCAGAGGAAAGATAGACAACACACTGTTTGTCTATAGAACCCAACAGGATGTGATACTAGTCCAAGTGTATGTTGATGATATCATCTTTGGCTCAACAAACTACAAACTTTGCAAACAATTTGAAAAACTAATGACAAAGAAGTTTGAAATGAGCATGATGGGGAAACTTACATACTTTCTTGGACTACAAATCGGCAAACAAGCGATAAAGGAATATCCATCAGTCAATAGAAATACACCAGAAATCTCTTGAAGAAATATGAGATATCTCGATGTGCCTTAGTGAAGACTCCAATGGTCCCACCTAACAACCTTGGACCTGATCTCACTGGCAAATCAGTCAATCAAACTCATTTCAGAGGGATTGTTGGATCACTGATGTATCTAACCGCTACTAGACCGGACATACAATTTTCAGTCTGTTTAATAGCAAGATATCAGTCCAATCCCAAAGAATCTCACCTCACTGCAGCCAAGAGAATACTCGGTACCTAAAGGGAACCCCAAGCCTTGGACTCTACTATCCAAAATGCTCAGGGTTTGATCTCAAGGGTTACTCTGATTCTGATTATGCTGGCTGCAACATGGACAGAAAAAGTACCTCGGGGTCCTCCAATTCCTTGGAGGGAAACTGGTCTGTTGGAGTGCAAAGAAGCAACAATCAGTGGCCATGTCCTCAGCTGAAGCTGAATATGTAGCTGCTGCAGGATGTTGTGCCAATGTACTATGGATGAAAAGTCAACTCAGTGACTACAACATCCATTACAAAATGGTACCCATCTTCTGTGATAACACAAGTGCAATTGCAATCTCCAACAACCCTGTCCTCCACCAAAGAACCAAACACATTGATATCGGATATCACTTCATCAGGGATCACATAATGAAAGGAGACATAGAGCTTCATTTCATCCCTACTGAATATCAACTGGCTGATATCTTCACCAAACCCTTGGATGAACCCACCTTCAGGAGACTGAAAGCTGAATTGGGAATGCTTGACATTGAAAGTCAAGTATCTGAAAATCAATCTCAGTAAGTTCTCCTAAATGGTTCATCCTCCCTGAACACCCAAAATAAACCTCTCACTGAATGAGTAAGACTCATTCAGGGTCCCTGACACTTGACAAAGAACATTGAATAAATAACTAAATGATGCAAGTATCAGTTACTTTAATGTCCTAGGTTGGTAACTATGCCAATTTAATAAAGGAATATATGTCTCTGTCTTACTGTCATCCCACTTGGCATTTAATGCCTTTCACAAAAATATCAAGTTGATATTTTATCTCTGCAAAAGTGCACTTGTGCAATGCAACGTTCCCTTGAAAAACGGGATTTTCTTTGCGGGTAATGGAGTGGTAGCATTAAATGTGGAAATTCAAACGCCTTTCAAAAAACCAACTCTAAATATTCCCATTTGTGCACAAAACACCCCTCTTATCACTCTATAAATACCCTCTTCAAACAAAAACTAACACACACAAATCTTTTCTGCAACAAAACTCTGTCAAAATCATTTCAAAAAAAACATTTGTGTTCTCAAATCTTCAAAACCCCTTTTGGAAAAACCTTTCTTGTAAACATTTACAAAAGTTTTTCATCACAAACTTGAAGAGATCTAATTACTTTGATTGTTCTAGTCAAAACATTTTTTATCCTTAAATCTTTGTTAATGGAAATGGCTAGAACACCATCTCTCCAGTTTGCTTCTCAGTGGGTAGGGATCTTACTAATGTTGAATTTAAAACAAATAATGTCATAGGAAATTTTGAATATCCCGAAAATGTCCCAACCTATAAAGACATTATAAAATTTTTATTCAACTGCCCACTCAAAACGGCCTTTGTAAAATGTCCTTCAGTGTTGTACCCAAACTACCTCAGGGAGTTTTGGGCTACAGCTAGAGCCTTTGACCCGACACCTTCTAATGATGAGAATAACCTTAGACCTCTCAGGAGTATCTCATCGGTTCATTCTTAATGGGGGGAAACAATACACCCTGGATTTCAAAACGTTTTGCACTACAACAGGGTTAGATTATAACAAAGGTGTTTATGTCGCCCATCCTGAACCCTCCACAGTGAAGGATGGGTTAAAACAAATCGTTTTAGATCCAACTTTTTGGACAAGACCCCAGTCACTAAAAGCTCGTTCCCGTGGCTTGGAGGATCCTCTTCACTTTTGTGATTCAGGTCCTCGGCGGGAACCACTCATCCACTGAACAAGTTAACTCTATTCATTTGATGATGGCATACTGCTTGATGAATGGGGTCATTGTCGACATAGGGGAGATCATTTACAGTGATCTCGTAACGAAGCTACAGAGCAAAACTAGGACGAAATACGTTTCGTATCCTAGGTTTGTCTCTTGTGCTCTGCAATCGCTATCGGGTTCAAATTATACTAAGGATGAAAAATTTGGAAATTTACCTGGCATCCTGAGCCCTTCAAATTTTCAAAAGAACCCATCCCTCGTCACTCCCATTGAATTGACGGCCCACATGATGCTTGTAAACAATCTAAGTGGATCGTGTCTCCAAACCCTGCTCCCAAAAGAAAAAGGGAAGTCTCAGACTGGACTAAGACCATACCAAAGTCTCGGGCCCTGAGGCTTCAGAGCACACCTAAGAGGCACAAAACGCCCGTGACCAAAAAGACACCCGCTGACCAGGCAACAATCACCCCAGTGACAACGAAGGACACTGATACATCACAGTCAGTGCCCTTGGTCACACCTACAACTCCCCAAGATCCAGAGGGAAACATACAACCCGGGTAGGGGCGCCTTCCACAACGCCCATGATGACATTAGCAAATCCAAGCCTTTGTCGAGGGCACACCGATCTCTCCAAAGACTCGAGGGACTCAAACAACCCGCTGATAGGGATACAACTATCACTGACTCTGCTAAAGGCACTGGAAACGCCCACCGTGTCTCGGGGTCAATGGGGACAAAGACTCGAAGGGAAAGGAACAACCCGCCGATATGGAACCCACAACCAATCCTGACTCCAGTGAAGGCACTGGGAAGCGCCCACCAGTGTCCGAGGGGTCAACGGGGAACAAAGACTCAGAGGGATATAAACCACCCGCTGATATGGAACCCATAACCAACCCCTTTCTCACAATTGCTGATGTCACCGGGATATTATTCTTGAAGATGAGCTCGCCGAGACCGATGATGAAATCTTTTCACTGAGAAGAAATGGACGCCTGAGATTCAATCAACAAGAACCTCAGCCGATCCAAAGAGCTTATGAATCCCTATTCCAACATGATCATACTTCTGAATCCTCAAGCTCTGATGAATTCAAAGAGTTTGACAATGTACTTCCCCTCACTGAAAGGCAGTTGGCTCGATGGATCACCGGGCTTCAAGGAAGCTATACTCGGGGTGACTAAAACATTATGGGAACAACATACTGAGGTGCTGCCGCAGCTACGCTGATCTTAAGGCGAGTACAGGCTTCGATGAAAATGTTCATGAGCACGAGATCGATGTATGACAACATTCATCGACCGGATGAAAACATGGCTAAATTCCTCAGGCATCTTCAGGGTGTAGGTACCACGATAGATGAAATCGGGGAGTTTGTCAAAGAAGACCCAGCAACCAACTCTAAAGTCTTGGAAGCTACTGAGGCGTACATGAAACAATCCTCAAACCTCACTGAACTGCTCACTATGCTCAAGTCTACAAATGTTCAGGGTCTTCCATCCTCAGTCCAGTCTCTACAAGCTACAATGGACTCTTTGAATACGCAGATGGCTACATTGGCTCAGGCATCCTCATCTCTGGCCTGGAATCTTGGGCCCAGAATGGCTCTTGAAGTTTCATAAGCTAATTTGGAAGCAAAAGTCACTGGTATTCAAACTGACACCTCAGACATGAAGGCAATGATCACTGAAATTTATCAAGCCTTCAAGGGTCAAGCAGCTCCATCCCCCTCAGCATCAACACCAACTCTTGCCCTCACTGACGCTACGGCAACAGTTGAGGGGGAGAATATTGCTGAAGAAACTCCTCTTCACACTGAGGGGGAGCAAACATCATCAGTCTCTGTAGCCCCCACATCAACATCACCACCAGTCACAGCAACTCCCATCTCATCCATCCCACCAACATCATCATCAACAACATTTGCAGTTATCACAACAACACGACCCTTGGTTGCATCATCTTCTTCAGGCCAGAACAAAGGCAAAGGCATAATGACGACTGCTGAGCCTGAGAAGATCCCCTATAAAATCGGCGACACTGAATACCTGCTCACACCTCAACAACTGAGTAAACATCTTGCTAAAGAAGAAAGAAGATTGAAACTAGCTGAGGAAGAGAAAAAGAACAGAGAAGCACCGGCAAAAGTAGTCGCTAAAGAAGCTGAGAATATGGGATTAGATGCAAGCAAGCTCCCAAAGGGTCAGGCAGGACAAAAGTTCAAGGATGCTCAGTGCTCAAATGGCGCAATGAGAAAGCAGTATGAAGAAAAGAGAAAGAAAACTGAAGCTCTCAGGAAAAGCAAAATTGAGGAATACAACTGGACAATGAGCAGCCGAAGGCTTCCTGAAAAATCACTGATGTCAAGATTATTCCCAACACCAAACCATTGGCTATGAATGTTTACAGAGGGGATGACAAAAGACACTTTGAGGTTCATGATCCCTTAAAATTCAGTGACTTTGGGATCACTGAACTTGATGAACTTGGTCCGATCATTGGTAAGAAGCAAAATAAGGTGGTCAAGGAGCTGATGAAGATGCTCAGCAAAAGATATGAAAGGCTGAGGATGCACCGCCCAACTAGGAATTCAACCTGCCTTGACTGCATCTCAAGGATCTTAACCACAAACTTCCACTGGCAAAAGGAAGAGAGTTGAGTTCCAACCTGAGATTAAAGTGCCTGGACTGGAGTGTAATAGGGAGCTACCTGAAGGGGTTAAATTTGTGAATTGTCTAGTGATTGAAGAGCCTGAAAGAGGGCTATTTCACATTGATGTCTATGGAAACCCAGAATTTCAAAGATGAAGTGATATTGATCAGGCTGGTGTAGCTGCAATGATCAGCTATATTCCAGTGGCCTCTCAGATCCAATCCCCAGCAAATATCGAGGTTCTCCAAGACCTAAACGCCAAGATAGAGACCATCTGACAGAGAAACACTCATCACCAAACAGGTCAAGCTTGAAGCATTGGGAATCCATCTGGACTGACATCATTTTATTTTATCTTTTGTACTAGTGATAGGAACTATGTAATCTGATCAATAAACGATGTATGTTTTATTCATTTACTCGGTGTTCCTTATTGTATTCATTAGTACATTCAGTGTAGGAAGAAGCCATTTGCTCACTTACAGTGATCAACCACTTAGGCTATTTGTATATCCAAATAGGGGAGACTGTTGGGTTCAGAAAATACCCAAACCCCTTAATCTAGGATTTGAATAGAAAATAGCCCAAGTACTCATCCGTTAAACACAATCAGATCGCTGAGTGCATAGCCGCTCAGTGAGTCATCTTTAGGATACTCGACGAGGCAAAGAAGAAGTCTCTCCACTCAGTAAGGCGGAACATAAAGGGTGAAGGCGAGTCAAGAAGAAGATGATGGATTCAGTGAGTGATGAGAATAACTCACTGAATCCCTAAGACTCCTCTCCAACTACTTACATTGAAGACAAACTGAAGAAGAAGAAGGATAAACAGATGAAGAAAGAGCGGGACAAGGAGGGAGAAGTTTGAATCAAATAAAGAAGTCCTTATCAACATAAGTCAACTTTCCCTGAATGGCTAACTTACAAGCTCGTGTCATCACGAAATATGGAAAGCAGCCTTGTCCTTTACTTAGAATAGTCTTTGTCAACAGAGACAAAATACATTAGTATTTTGTCTTCTGTATGATGTCAAATTTGTCACTTAGGAAAGAGTTAAAACTCATACATGTATAAATAGCATAAGAGATGGAGTGAAAAGATTAAGCTTGTGAATTGTAAAAACACACATACATGCAAGCCATCTTTTCACTCCTCCAAATACAACTTAGTTCCTGAGATAGCTCAGTGAGCTCTAAGAGTTGTGCTCAGACTTAGCATGAGCTTAGAGAGGAGTCACCCAACTTTGTCATTTCAATCCCAAGTACTATTCCGCAAGTACTTGGGTAACGTATTCTTTGTTGATTTATTTCAAATAAGAATATGATGTTGAAAATTATTAACTTGTTTTATAAACTTAAATTAGGGTTTAATGTTCTTGAGTTTGGGTATTTTTGATTCACCACGAATAGGGTGTTAAAACTTGGTTATAAGACTCTCATAACATCTAAGACCTACCAGAAAAAGTTTGGTGCTATTTCCATGGTTAGAAATCTTATGCATAATTCATAACCCTTAGGGTTTTGACCTACGCGCATGTGTTTTTACGCATAAAATGTTTAACAAGTTTTTCATGCCATAATCTGTTTAATATGACTACACATGCTAAGATTGCTGATTTGATGATTTTATTTCAGGCTTGCTACGCTTAAAATTCAGAATCAAGGTCATTTGAATCTCTACGCATAAGGATCACCTTATGCGTAGAAAGTTATGCATAAGAGAAATCCTACGCGTAACTATTACACGTAAGGTTCTACAATGGGACTACGCCAGATCCTGAAGGATATGCGTAACGATGACCTTTACGCATAAGTTCTACTCTTACGAGTAAGCCTTACGCGTAAGGTTATTATACGCCTACGCGTAAGCTCTACGCATAAGGTCCCCTTTTCCTACGGGTAACATTTCTTACGCGTAAGTTAGGATCCTACGCATAAGCTTTCGCCTACGCGTATACAACTCTTGTTTACGCGTAACTTTATCATTTCTACGCCTAAGCCTGGATTGACCTTAATTTTGAATTGTTACGTGTACCATCTTGTAAATAAACCATTCATATCGTCACGAAACCAATAATGTCACTAATAAACTTAAACGTTTGATATGTTGTGAACTATAAGTGATAAAATAAACTTTAAAACTTAAAAGTTAACTAACTCACGAAACGTTTCACGACATCATTGGACTATTAGACAAACAAGTGACTTAGGACTCGTAACAATCATTAGCACTGTACATTAAATAATTAGACAATAAAAACCTTCTGTTGACTAACATTATGTCTTTCGATATGTTGGTTCTTTTGGCTAATGTTATTTCAGATCACGACATGGCTGCTCAAATGAATGTGGATGCACCAGAAGTTCTCACAATTGCTGATATCTTCCCGAATGGCTATCCAAGAAAAATTGTAAAGAACAATCTCAGAGTTGACTTTGAAACCCTCACATGCTCAGAATCTTCTTGCTTGATCGCTGTGGATATTCTTAGGAATAATCCGCAGCAACATGCTTTCACACTCGCTACATCGGAGATCTACATACAACAATTCTAGAATTCAATGCAAAGGATCAAAGGTCAAAGTGCGGTGACAGTAACGTTAAATCACAAACAAGTCACCATCACACAAGCGATCTACGGGTCTGTTCTTCTTATTCCTAATATCGAGCCAACCGACTTCTATGCCACACCTACTGAAGAGACAGTTCTGCAATTCTTGATGGATATTGGATATGATGAAGCTTCAGGAATTATCACTAAGCATTCTCATGTGGAGCTTAAGAACATTCCTCAACCGTGGAGAACCCTCTACATCATCATTACCAAATCGGTCTCGGGTCGTGATAGTGGTTATGAGCATCCCAAGCTCATGGAACTACAAATCTTCTGGTCATTAATCAACAAAAGGACATCAAAATTGAAGCCGCTATGGGAAGACATGATGACATTTCACAAGAAACTTGGCTCAAAGATTCCCTATGTCGGATACACGAAATTGTTGATCCAGAGAGCACTTGGACTTCATCCTGACATTCCACAGAGGCTCAATGACCCAGATAATCATGATATGTTGACTGAGCCTACACTATCAGTCAGAATCAAGGAATCGTCTACAAAGAAACAAGGTGCCGTGCTGCCTGATCACCTCCTGACAAATGAAATTAAAAAGCTTGAAACGTACAACAGGTATCGAGTAGCAGTAAGAGAAGGTAAAGTTGGTCATCTCGATGAAAAGCCTTCTGGAACTCCTACTCGGAGAACCAGAAGAGGAAGTGCTGGAAGTGCAGTGAGCACAGAGAGTCAAAGGAAGGTCCCAAAGAGGAAACCTACTCCAAAGAAGAAAGTTCCCTCCAAGGAAGCTGCTCCTATTCCTACACCTGAACCACAAAGAAAGCTACTGGACGAAAGCTCTGAAGATACACAATCAGACGAGGAGGTCCACTACTCTGAAACTGCAAAGGATGACAATCCATCAGTACCAAAACCTCCTAGTCCAATAGCTGAACATGGCAAAGGAAAGACTCCTGTACTTGTGCCATATGATGAAAGCTCAGAAAGTGATGAAGAGCAACTGGATAAATCATACAGGAAGAAGTTCAAATTCGTTCGACTTCAACACGTTGCACAAAAATTTTCTCAAGAACAAATGGGTGGCCCCGGAGGGTCAAGTGGTGCAGCTCAACCTTCACCAGATCCTGATGCGGTTAATCAACCCGATAAGGGATCTGGTGCCACCACTTTGGAGCAAAAACAAAAGCCCGTGGAAGAAACTATTGAGCATGAATTTGAGGAACCTGTTAAAGAAAAGTCAGAGAAAGATGAGGGTGACAAAGAAAAGACTGAGACAGAAAAGACTGAAGAGAAAGATAAGTCTGGAGATGACGCTGATTATGATAAGTTTCTGCTAGACAGTCCTGCTCGCTCAGAGGAGAAAACCTCTGCACCTCCAAAGGATCCATAATCTCCTCACATCTCATCATCATCAGATTCTTCGTCTCACTCTTTACCACCACCATCAAAGAAATCAACCAAATCAGCATCCAGATCAGTGAAGAAGCCACCTCGATCTTGGATTTTTCATACTCATGAAAGAATTGTGAAAGCTGTCCAACAAGTCAGAAAGAAGGACATGCTCTACAGAAAACTAAATTGGTTTGCTGACCAAATATAGTATCTACATGATGAGAATGACAAGATGCAGAATGAAAGGGAATACATACAGAAGCTCATGCAGGATGATCTACAAGGGAAAATGGACAGAATGATCGAAGACTACACTCACAAGTACCTTCTGGATACCGTTCCTAAAGTCACAAAGGAGATGTTTACCAGACAACTATATCCGAATCTTATGCAGATATCCAAGCAAACTATAAGATCAACACCCTTAACCGTCACAATCAATCCATCTGATCCTGTAGTTTTCTCGGATAATGAATTGGTGGCCAAGCTTGTCACACAAATGTCTAAACGATCTGGGACATTTACTTCTGATGAAGGAAAGCTGTTTCAAGCATTGCTAGACTACCAACTCCAAGAAACATGCAGATTCGAAGCTGAAAGGTCTAAACGTCCTAGAGACGATGAAGATAAGGATCAGGATAAGAATGATGAAGCTAAACGACAGAAGAAGTCTGGTGAATCATCTTCTATGCCACCACCTCCCCAACGGCCTCCTGCTCAACAAAGGTCTCCTCCTCGTTCTTCTACAGATAAACCTCAGGATTCTTCTGAATTGCCACCCCTAACTCAGAAAACCGGTGATCACTTTGAGTATACGGGTGGTGACGATGAGGAAGTCCGTGAGCCCCTACAACAACCCACCTCTCCCAAACAAGTACAGAAACCAGAATCATCATCTAGGCCTTCGAAAAAGAAGAAGAAGACACCTCAGACTGACGTCGTATCATGGCTAGATGACGATAAAACAGAGGAATTTGAATGGTTCTCTACACTTGTTAACTCAACTCCCTACCCTGCTGAAGGTCAAGATCTAGTAGACGGTAATACATTGGAGCATGCTAAGATTATGCAAGAAAAGTTCCGTGTAAAGAAAATGACGAAATCTGAGTTGAGGCGAATCAAGAATGAAGCTTTTCAACTGTTAAAAGATAGCTCAGAAAGTGCCATCGAGGTTGAATATCACCTTGACAACATTGCTCGAGCTATGTCTAATAACATGGATTGGCTCAACCCAGAAGCAAACATCGACTTTACGAAGCGGGACAACCCTCCATATTACACCGACTGGTCAAAACCACTACCAACGATCGGCCAACCAGATCAGCCTAGGATCCCATTCAGATATTTTTTCAACAAAGACTTGGAATTTCTTCTTCACGGTGGCGATGGTTCAAGAAAATACGCTACATCCTTGACACTTCCATTCCCAGCAGCCGAATACTCAAACTGCATAGCTATCGAGGAAAGAGCTAATCACTTGTTCTCCAACAAAGTGGAAGCATACGACCGAGATGCAATGTACGGGATTCATCATTGGCCGGAATGTCGACGAATCTACTATAGAAGCTGCCAGGTACAGAAGTCTCAACATGCGGTGTTCAGTACTAAAAACATCGTTGCCATCAAACACGTTGATCTTTCGTCCAAATGGGACTACACGTATCTCAAGAATATTGTGGTCAAAAGACAAGACGAAAGAGATTATGCATTCTCTGAAGCTGACTTTGAGAATTTGTCTATCAACGACATCGAAGATATGTACCTTGCCAAAGTACAAGGTCGTATGAGACAATTCTCCACTGAAGTACAACGTGAATTCATCAAGTCAGTGCTCATCTTCATCAGACGCATAGTTATCAAAGAACATGTAGAAGATCTCCAACTTGCAGTTGAATCTTATCAGACTCGTGTAAACTTCACTCCACCACAGCTTGATCTTCCCGACATCAACCAGCTTTCACAATTTACACTCATCAGCAAACCATTCGGCGTCGTTTACCGCAGTGAACTTCAAAGAAATTGCTTGATGGCGTGCTGTGATCTTCCCAAATTTGGAGATCACACTTTGAAGTTGGTTAGGTATGGATTGGCTTATCGGTTGAAGGATATACATCAGAAGATTTGGTATCCTAAGCAATGGAATTCTCAGGAAAGAAGGGATGTGAAGAGGATCATCACCATGATTGATAAACGGTTGTATAGAAGGGATCAGTTCAGAAGATTGGAAAGCTATGTTGGTGGTCGACCCAGGAGAAACATCATCGGATTTCAACGCCCGATTCACACTCCTGGCGACATCTCTGGACTACCTGGTACCCCTTGAACTGCTTCTTTCATTATAAATTTGGATGTATGATCTATTATGTCAATGGCTTGTGCACACATTACATTGTACAACCCGTTCTTGTAAATAAAGGACCCTGTGGTACGCTTCAGTGCCACAATCCTTATAAAAGGAGCGAAAGCTTCTTACTTTTGAGTAAAACCTATCAAACCTTTCATTTTTCAAGGTTTTGCTCAAAAGAACAAGTACTTTCCCTTATGATTTTCAAAACCTCTACCGTTTATATCACTCGTTGAGGGGGAGTACTTGACTTAAAACTTTGTTCACAAATTGTTCACAGTGGTCATTCTTCCCGCAACACTCGAAATGGTCATATTTATTCTCAACTTTTCAAAAATAACATTTTTCATGCCATTTTTGAGGGGGAGAAAATACGTGATAAGAAATATGTTGTGTTTTGCTATATGAACTCTCGTGTGAAAAGACTTTAACCCATGAATTGACGAGATCTTAACTGTTAGTAACTCGAAAAAACTCATCCGGGACGGGTAATAATTTCAAGCTAGTTCGCTAGTGATGTAAACGTGTCTCGCAAAGGACTTGTCTGAGTAGAATGTACCATTCGAGAAACTCTTGGTAGACATGAACTCTGACGGGTTTGACAACCTTTCGAGGATTGTCTACACCTTCAAGGTAGTTATTAGAGCTAGTTGTCACCTAAAAGCTGACAATGCAACTCTTTAACTATGCCACGTAACCGTGTCTCGTGGGGGAATGTCTATCTTGAGTTGATCAATTCAAAATGTTCGCGCTCTTTCCTCACTGTGCATTTAACCGTTAAAACTCTTAAGTACATGTGGAGGGGGAGTATTTATGAAAAATCTCATCTCAACAGTGGTTCAAAAATGTTTTTATTCATAAACACTGAGCGAGATTTTTCAAGTAAATGGTTTTATGGCAACATAGGTTAGTCATGGAGTTATAAGGTGACTAAGGTTAGGAATAACCGTCCTATGATCCGCCAGAGCCGGAGGGATCTACCCAAGGACACCACAAATAGTTAGTATTTAGAAGTCCTTAGGTATGATTATAAAAAGGAGAAAATGAGAATTGGAGAAAGAAGGAGTTGAAGAATTAAAAAGAAATGCAAAGAAAAGGGTGAAAAGAAATAGCCCTCCAGATTATTCAACTTAGGGCATACACCGGGTTCAATTCATATGCTACTGGTTGTCACTAGATGACACCGGTATTGAAGATTAAAAGTCGTCATGGACCCAGTGACGCATGCACTAAACCTTCTTAACCACTCAAGTTTCTCTCAACAGAAGCTTGTTTCATTCTCACAGGGAACCCTACGTAAACTATCAGCTTTCTCTTAGAGATTGCAGGTATTAAAGAAGGAGACCCTCTCCCTAGTCTCCGCTCAGGAAAACCAAAATGCACTATTGAGTCTAGAGCCACGAGATTCATCAAAAGATCTCTTAGGTACACTTGACATTTCATCACTTGATATTCAACAATAAGAATTTCAGTGGTGCATTATCGAGTCCTTCACAGATCTTAGAAATATGTCGAGAACATTTATGAGAGGTTCACATTTGTGATCCTCAGTGATTGAATGGAAACTCCTGCCAGGGTCAACATCTAACAGCCCTGACAGCATGTCGCTTCGGCAACTCCCCGTAGATTGCGCTTAGTGGTCTCAAACGGTCTACAGTCGTGAGGTGATACTTCGGTGTACCTCAGCGACTCATCTGAATCGTAGGTGTACTTCGGTACATCGTGTTATCTCACTTGTGGGACTCCGATTCAGGAACGGCCTTTGTAAGAATTAGAGTTGTGTTTTCACACTATGCTGTCAACACTCTCGAAGTTCAAACTTGTAAGTGCCGGAATCCGCTTATTACTAACCGTTTTAATGTTTACTTCTTATGGAAGCTCTGGAGCGGAATGATCGTGCAGATTCTCCACTTGTTCGCACCAACAATATCATCAAAGAAGTTCTATCTTAAAGCAACACAAAAGTCAGAATGATTCTTCGTCAATCAAAGAATCTACAAAGTTAAAGACTTAAAGAACTTCATCAGTACCGTAATCCAACGTTAAAGAGTGTGTGAGCATGTTGGAGAAAGACGTGGAGACACTGAAGCAGCGAAGCAGACCTAAGGCAGACTTGATGCAGACAACAACAACATACTATCACTTTCATCACAAAGAACAATGATCAAAGAACAAAGTTAAAGATGACGTCAAAGCATAACTGTTCAAAGAAAACTATCTCGCTACACTGGGGAGATGGTTCAAATCAAGGAAATTCTTCTCACAAGAAAGAAGAATGTCAGAAGACATCAAAGCTACTATTACATCAACGCCTTCACCATTTTTCATCACCAACACTTGAGGGGGAGATTGTTGGAATCACTCCTAAACCTTTATTCAAGTGTTAGTTACTCATATGTAATAGTTAGCTTAATTATGGCCTTTATGTTTGTTATTAGCCTTAGGCTTATGTAGAAGGCCCATAAGCCTAGGCCTAGCCCAATAAGGTAAAGGAAGGGAACTAGGAGTGTTGCCCTAGCTTCCCTCCTATAAATACTCTTATAAACCTTCATTTGAAGGTTGGTTGTTCAATATTTCTCTTTCACTCATGCCCTACGCGTAACCGGCTAAGTATATCATGTGTGTGTGTTTGGTTTATTGTTCAATCGCCTTTATCTCTTTCTTGTAAGCTTGTGTTGTAAAACTAGTGACCTAACAAATAGTTTTGCCGATTAAAACTTCATTTTAAAGTATTTAGATCGACTTATGTCAATCCATTTAGATCGTGTGTTGGATATTGATAGATGAGCATATAAGTAAATAATTCAAAAGATAAAGAGTAAAGGAACACAAAACCACGACACGGGTATTTATAGTGGGTCGGGTACAAGGACACCTTTCTTGCCCAACTCCACTCCTCGAGTACCCCACTCGAGAGTTTTTAAACACTACACAACACAGGCTCCTTAATGTGGTGGAGAAGCCTTCACAACGTCGCCTACTCTTTATCCGGTACAAGGCTAGACACCGAGTTCTTCCACGAGGTAGAACCAAACCTATCACAACGTCGCCTACACTTTATCAGGTACAAGGCTAGATACCGAGTTCCATTACAAAGTAGGAACTACTACCCAACACTACACCACAACATAACTACCCAAAGGAGATACACTCTTTTTTACAACACTAGAAAGGATATCAACATCATTTAACCCAAACTACACAACTTGTACATCGACGCACCATATCGATTGTACACTTTCGACACCATTCACTAATGCCTTCAACACGACACTTCTATAGAGGGAGGAAAGAATTATCAACAAGATACACTTCAGTGGTCTTGATGATGACGAAGCTTAGCAACTCTGACCTTGAGCTTGCACGTCTTTAAGAGGTGGTGATCTCGCCTTTAAGAGGAACCTAGAGAATCACACACAGATAAAACTAGATAGAATGATCCTTTAGATCTGTGGTTAGAGAGGTTAGAATACAGAGAGAAAGTATATCTAAGAGTGGTGGTGAGCTAGAGAGAAATATCTCACTATCTATAGGCAAAATATGCCTACTATCCCACGGTTCTGGCGGATCCCTCACTCAAGGGATCCGGCTAGTTCAAATCCTGGGATCCGACTACTGGTCAGTTTAGTTCGGATTTTGGGTTGCAAACTGGGTTATGGGTTATGGACCATAGGTCATGGACTTTGGATCATGGATACCCAACAAGATGCAATGTACCTAGTTAATGGGTTATGGATCTTGGGTCATGGGTTATGGATCATGGATAATATCCAACATGACTTCATGCATGATGTCATGCAACGGGTCATGGGTTATGGATCATGCTCCTTGGGTATGGGTTATGGAATTTGGTTCTTACCCAACAAGATTCACTGTACCTAGTCAATGAATCATGGTTCATGGGTCATGGACTTTTGTTTTTACCCATTACAACATATACAAATTACATATACACTTTTATAAGATGTAAGTAAACAATATTACTTGTAAGTGTTTTATAAAAATGTCTTGGTTTTATATAACTTATTTACTAAACATGTTTTGATGGTTTTAATATGTTTAGTAAAAGTGTGTTAGTAAACTATTGGCTCAAAGCTTTTACGTATTTTATTTATTTCGTTAAAATGATTTTACGTTTGTTATCGACAAAACATTAGAAGGTCGTAAAATATATATAAACATTTTTATGTTTTATTTGTATTAACAATCTCCACCTTTTTTTATGACAAAACATAAGATTATTTTAAGGAAAATATAAAATTCATAAAAATTTGAATTGGATTTTTTATTCTCTTCTCCCCCTTTTTGTTAAAACAAAAAGAGCGTCGAAAAGAAACTAATACATAGTGGAAAATGTTTTTGAAAAAAACTTGTGAAAAGTTAAAAAATGATAAAGTTAGAAAAAGAAAAGTAAAGAGAAGTAGTAAGATAAGAGAAAGATTCTCGCCTTAGCTCCCCCTTGACGGATGCTTCCCTTTGTAAAGGGCGTCAAGTGATTAGGAAGGCTAAACGAGTGTATGCAAGTATTTTGGCAATGGTTTTATCTTTGACTAAATGCTCCCCCTTGACGAATTCTCCCTTTTGATGTGGGCGTCAAGTAGTTAGAAAGCGTAAGTGAATGTAATGCAAGTGTTTTGCAATACTTTGATTTGACGAAAAGCTTCCCCTTGTTGAGGGTGTCAAAGTCTTCATGTGTATTTTGAAAATCTACAAAACAAAGGTTAGAAGACAAGTATATGGTGCATTGTTTCCTGCAAATGATCTTCAAATTAGCTCAAAACTTATAATATGTTAGACGGTTCTGCCGAATCCGTCATCTGAGGGATCCGTCCAGGAAAAATATTGGGAACCATTTACCTATAACTTATTGGCAGCAATGTAGATATAAATAGTGATGTAAACGTCCAAATGAGCTATGTATTGTTGCACCAAACGTATTCACATAACTATATAGCATACAAACATGTAGTTTCATTTAATAAAACACAAGAAATGATACACATATCTCTAAAACTAAGAAAATGATACAAACATGTATTAAAGTAAAGTTCCTAACACTTATAAGTTGCGCCTAAAACTAGAGAAAACACCACTTGTGCCTGCACTCGATCCTATGTTTTAGGGACGATTAGATTTGTTAACTTCATCAAAACGTTCAAGAAGGTGATAGAACATGAAACGTACTTCATCACGTACTTCATGAACTAACCCTTGGACATGTTGGCAATGAAAAGAATCATTGTCATGGCTAGGGAATGGTGGTGGTACGAATGGAGCAGTTTGAGGTCAAAAGTTTGATGAGGAAGGTGGAGGTTCCACAAAGGATGGAGGGATTTGTGGAGGTAAATTTGATGAAGTGCGAGGTGGTTCAACTAAGGATGAAAGAGGTGAAATATGTGTCGGTGGTGGAGGTAAGGAAGTATCTACTTCCTTATGGTTCGGTTGTTGAGTTTGGTGATTCCTCATAATCCAAAATGGACCATTTGTGGGTGAAGGAGAATAGGATATGGGTTCTAGCGTAGTTTCAATACCAAAGTTTTGGTGAGAAGGTTGTTGTGGCACCATTTTCTCATGGATGAGAGGGCCTAGGTGGCAAGTCTTCTAAGGAGTAAATGTTTGGGGATGAAAGGAGTGTGGTGAAAAAGATAGCTCTAGGTACTAGAGGTGATAGTTTGGTTGCTTTGGTGGAGATAGGAGTGTTTGGTTTAGGTGGTATGGTAGTGTTTGGCAAAGGTTATTTTGTGGGAACAAGTCTTTTGGGAGTTGGTTTGATTGGTAGAGTTGGTTGTGAAGCAGTTCTAGTGTTTGAGGCTTTGATGGGTGATGACTCAGTTGAGGAGATTTCATGAATAACATGAGAAATTTTCTTGGGGGGGGGGAGTTTGCACAAGGTGCTTTTCTCATGGTGAAATGGTGAAGATGAGAAATGTAGAAAGAGAGTTTTAGCTACTGTGAATGAGTGTTTGAATGGTGATTTGGAAGTACAAACACAAGTGGTTTATAAAGGAAGAATTAGGCAAGTGAATTAAATTCTAAAGCACTAAAATTCTTCTAATTGCAATGATTTACATGCACAAGAGTCAACTATAGAGTTGTTCTGATCTAGGGAGTCATTTAAGACAATGTTGAGTGTTAAAATTAACAAAGAAGGTTTGAAATGACTATTTCAAGTGGTATTTAGGTAGTCTGTGCAGACGGTTCTCACGGATCCCTCACTTGAGGGATCCGGCTAGCCTAAAGCCAGGGATCCGGCTCTCAGAAGCCAAGAAAAAGAGTGATTAGGTTCTAGTAAGGTGTAGCACCTGCATATCTTGAGTGATTTAGTCTCCTCAGGTGTCTTAAATGATATGAGACTTAGATGATCAAGCATAATAAGTGAGGATAGCTAATGATGACTTTTATGGAAAGAATGGAGTTTTCATGAGCACCAATGAGTGATCAAGGATGACACTAAGAGTTTTGAGGGTGGAAAATGATCATAGAGACCGGATGATGATCAAAGGAAAATTTAGAAAATTTCTTAAAAATCCTAGGAAATGGAAAACAAGTTTTTAGATCATTTTGAGGAAGAGATGACTAAAATCAATTTACTAAAATTGAGAGAAATATCAAACTAGGTGTTTTGAGATAAAAGGAACAATGTGTAAACATTGGAGAGGAAAGATGGTGAGTTCTGAAGTAATGATAAATCAAAAACACCTTGAATGTGATCCTAAGTTATCCATGAGTGAATGTGAGATCAACTGAGCCTAAGGAAAGTTTAAGTGATCCCAATGTAGTATGTTTAACTAGTCCAATAAGGTCTGAAAGGTTGGATTGATGCAAGGATGCAATAATTAACTTATGTTTACCCGGATCCCATGGATCCTTCATTTGAGGGATCTGGCTAGTTATAGCCTAGGGATCCGGCATCTGTGACAGATTTCTTAACAGTAAGCGTGCAATATTTTGCTCTAGGTATCAAATTTGGAAACTAATGATCTCTATAGTGAGCATACATATATACAAGTAAAACAGAGTAAGCATAGCATATAGAAACAACATATGGGTAAACAAACAAGATAATGACCATATATTAAAATGAGAACAACCAAGTATGTCTTCCATGAAGTAGATAAAGTTATGATCGTACATTGTTTTGACAATCATAAGACATCCAAAATATGAAATACATGGTGTAGAATATTTCTTTTGTCAATCTCTTCACTTTTTCTTCTTTCCCGAGTTGATGAGAAAATAAGCTAGACACTTGAACATTCATTTTGTTTGCTTGAATTCCTCGGTTTCCTTTGAAAGAGTGGGAAGTTGTTCAAAGTAAGTCATGGGATCGAGTTGATAATTGGAAACGGGGTTGACTTCAACATCATCATCTTCATTCTAAGAGTTTGAGAGAGGACGAGGCCTTTTCTCATTGATCATAAATTGTTTGGTGGGGTTGTTTGGTGAGAAGTACCATAACATGGTTTGCGAGAAAGTGGTCATCGGTAATAGGAGTAGGTTGCATTGCACTAACATGCTCAAGGAGACGTGTTAGGAGCATACCATAAGGAAGAACCATTTTGTCGGTTTTGAAAACACCTACCATTCTTTTGGCAATGTAATAGGCGAGATTGAAAGGATTTTGGTGGATGAGACAATAGATCATTTGGACAACACAAGCATTGGGATGGTCTTTGTTTCCAACCAAAAAAATGACATTCTCTCTAAGAATTTCTTCCCACTTTTTGTAAATGGGAATCATTTCAAAGAGTTACATTTGAAACAGATCACGATGAATGAGTTCTTTGTTGCGGTTATAACGAGATTGATTGACTCTCTTGTTGAAGATGGTATCTCGAACAACAATGGGGTTATCAAGTGGAGTGTGATAGATAGGTTTAGAGTCCAATGCGAAGGATTGACAAGAAATTGACCAATCTTTGGAATACATACAAATTCCTTCACATGGTATGCTTTGGTTGTTTATGACAAAAGCGATTGAAATACTTTCATCATTTTTTCGGACAATCCTAACACTCTTGTAGAATTCGAAGATGAAGACCGGACAAATTTGTTCATCATTCTGAGGAGGAAATCAAATTTGATTGCGGAAAAGACTTGAGGAATGTCGGTGTTTTCAATAAACATTCCTCAATTACACGACCTTCGTGGATGAGTCTTTTTTGAAGCATTTTGAAGGTTTTGCGATCACTTTTTGATAACCTTCTTTGCGATAATATCTAGGAATGTAGTGAACGGTGTCATGATAGTCTTGTTGGGTGGATTTAGGCATGTTTGATCATAGAAAAATAATATTCCAATTAGGTAAAATTTGTCAAGATGGGCTTATGAGTTTATTTTGTATTAACAATGCTGTTTTGAAAATCCTTAATTATGTAGAACCTTTTTGTATGGAAAACAATTTGCCAATTGATGATATAAAAAATTGAAACCAATTGAAAAGTTTAAAACCATAAACCCTAGGATGGAGATGCTGAGGAATAGGAAATATGAGTGTAATTACTTACAATGATGTTTAGGATTGAGATGCTTGAGAGTATGAAGCCCTATGATGATAGGGACCGATATTCGGTCGTTCTAGGTTTTGGGAAGAGGGAAAATGGAGTGTTTTGGGTTTTAAAAAACAAATCTCCTATTTGTCTGTATGTACAGTTCCGGCAGTTCCCTTGTTTGAGGGATCCGACTAGTACAACTTGAAGGATCCGGCTGACAATTTTGGAGTGATTTGGATTATTCTTTCACTTGTAATAAGTTATACAATAACTTATTTTTTAGAAGAACTTTTAGAGTGTGATTTTGGTTATGGTCCTATTTGAATAGACGTTTAGTTAAGATGTTTTGGGAAGTGGTTGTTTATCGAAAATGGACCGAAGGATGGTGAATCAAGATTTTAACTATTTATTTTGTGATGAAGGCATAGGTTTGACGAACTTACAAGATTTTAAGAGAATCAAAGAGGAATATTATTCCCGATGATGTGTTAAGATGGAAAGTAGTGAAGAGAGACTTTTTTTTAGAAACTTGCGACTTTGATGTCAAATGCTTAATCCATATATACATACACATAGTATTACATATATGCAAAGTTTTATAAAGATGCTTATTGTGAGAGAAAATCATATACCATCATTTTATCCACATGCGATTACTACATTTATAGGTCAACTGGTTGTAGCTAAGAGAACATACCTTTGCTATATTCCTTTTTTTATGGTTTTTAGAAACCATAGACGCAAAATACTTCATGATCTTTTAAAGTAATCAATCGTACTTTGTGAAAGTAAGTTGTGATTACTTTTAGGTTCTTCTTTGGATGTTTACTTCATTTTTCTTTGGATAAAACGAAGTCTTTGAAAGAATCCTAGCATGAAGATTTCTCAAAATAAAATGTTGGAATGATCTATCACTATCCAACATTTGTTAAAATATAAAAATTTCTAAAACATGAATTTTTGTTTTAAGAAATTTCCTTCTTTTTAGTTTTCAAACATACACGGATCGTATCAAGTTTTTAAAATACAATATACTCTAAGAAACTTGGTAACAAAGCTCTAATGCCAATTGTGGCAAACTAGAAGAGGGGGTTGAATATTTTTTCCGATTAAAACTTCGTTTTAAAGTATTTAGATCGACTTATGTCAATCCATTTAGATCATGTGTTGGATATTGATAGATGAGCATATAAGTAAGTAATGAAAAAGATAAAGAGTAAAGGAACACAAAACCACGACACAAGTATTTATAGTGGTTCGGCTACAAGGACACCTTCCTTGCCCAACTTCACTCCCCGAGTACCCCACTCGAGAGTTTCTAAACACTACACAACACAAACTCCTTGATGTGGCGTAGAAGTCTTCATAACGTCGCATACTCTTTATCCTGTACAAGGCTAGACACCAAGTTCTTCCATGAGGTAGAACCAAACCTATCACAACGTCGCCTACACTTTATCCGGTACAAGGCTAGATACCAAGTTCCATTACAAAGGAGGAACTACTACCCAACAATACACCATAACAAAACTACCCAAATGAGACACACTCCTTTTTAAAACACTAGAAAGGATATCAACATCATTTAACCCAAACTAAACAACTTATAAATCGATGCATCATATTGATTGTACACCTTCGGCACCATTCACTAATGCCTTCAACACGACACTTCCATGGAGGGAGGAAAGAACTATCAACAAGATGCACTTCAGTGGTCTTGATGATGACGAAGCTTAGCAACTCATGACCTTGAGCTTGCACGTCTTCAAGAGGTGGTGATCTTGCCTTTAAGAGGAACCTAGAGAATCACACAAAGATAAAAATACATAGAATGATCATTTGGATATGTGGTTAGAGAGGTTAGAATACAGAGAGAAAGTATATCTAAGAGTGGTGGTGAGCAAGAGATAAATGGCTCACTATTTATAGGCAAAATATGCCTACTATCCCACGGTTCCAGCGGATTCGTCACCCAAGGGATCCGGCCAGTGCAAATCTTGGGATCCGGCTACTGGGTCAGTTTAGTCTAGATTTTGGGTTGCAAACCGGGTTATGGGTTATGGGTTATGGACCATGGGTCATGGAGTTTGGATCATGGATACCCAACAAGATGCAATGTACATAGTCAATGGGTTATGGATCTTGGGTCATGGGTCATGGACTTTGGGTCATGGATCATGGATAATATCCAACATGACTTCATGCATGATGTCATGCAATGGGTCATGGGTTATGGATCATGCTCCATGGGTATGGGTTATGGACTTTGGTTCTTACCCAACAAGATTCATTATACCTAGTCAATGGATGATGGGTCATGGGTCATGGGTTATGGACTTTGGTTTTTGCCCATTACTTACCCATTACATCATATACAAAGTACATATACATTTTTATAAGATGTAAGTAAAAATGTCTTTGGTTTTATATAACTTATTTACTAAACATGTTTTTATGGTTTTAATATTTTTAGTAAAAGTGTGTTAGTAAACTATTGGCTCAAAGCTTTTACGTATTTTATTTATTTCGTTAAAATGATTTTACGTTTGTTATCGACAAAAAATTAGAAGATCGTAAAACTTAAATAAACATTTTTATGGTTTATTTGTATTAACACAACATACTTTGCCAAATCAAATAGAATATGTAAGTCAAATAAGACAGTGTTCATGCATTCCAAACATTGTATGACTTATAGTATCAGTTTCATATCATGCATGTTCCTCAAATTCGTGCACAAGGAAAAGACAATGACCGAAACCCTTGTGGTGTTTGGTGTTCGGTGTTCTGTTAAGGTGCACAAGAAGGAAAAGAGAGCAAGTTTTAGATTTTAAGTTCAATGATAATGAAGTGTGAGATCAAGACCTCAAGGCTTCATTATATAGGGGTTATGATACTTGGATTGCAAGCCAAGCAATCCCAAACCGACCGACCCAAAGGACAAGGGAGGATCCGGAAACTTCTTTTCACTCATTTACACTCTAGCCCTTTAACTATCGTCCAACGATCGTTATTTAAATATAACGTTGAAGCTTTTCACTATTTAATTGTTCTAAGTATTAAGTGTGTGTGTCCCCGTAGGCTATCGTGTATTCTAGTCATACGCTATGTGAATATGTTCATATCCCAATAGCTTCTACTTGGACATGTCTCAAATAACGTAATAACATTGGTAAGCATCTAGCAACACACCAATGCTCCCAGAAACTCTTGAGTGTGGTTTCGTAAAGGTACAGTTAAATGATTCATCATTTAGTATCCCTTTGATTCAGATACCATGTTAAATATGCATATGGATCAAGGTCACTCCATAATTTAACTATTATGCTTCTCGTTTCATTGATTGATCATGATTACCAAATTCACCGGTACATATCCAGGTCTCTTTTGGGTGCGGCCGCACAAGCATCTAACCAACCCCAAGAGAGGCCCAATAGTATCATACTACAAATATATTTGAAGGAACAAATTATTTTTTGACAATAAGCGTCGTCCGCATGTTTCACAACACTTCTGAAAATAGTCCTTATAACTACCAGTTACAAATAGCGTTAGACTAAATTCAAGAACTGAGATCCACACACGCCATTCTAGCTTGCGTCTCAAGTCTAAGGATAAATAAAGAGGCCACTTACAAGATTCACTTAATGAAAAAGATCCATAAAGTGAAAATCTTGTTAATTGTGGAAGTCCGATATGCAAACTTTTGAATACCATGTAAGTTTGGTGGGACACCTCCTTAATATTCATAGAATATTACCAATCTTTTAGTTTTATTTTAATTCAACAATATTCTCAAATAGTTGATTGACAATGGATAGTTTAGAATGATATAAATCACTCACGGATTTAAACATGAAAATATAGTATACAACTTATTAAAAATGAAACTAAACATTATCAAATACTTATTCATTGAAAAATAATAATCATTTAACATCCCTTATCCAAATACTAAACACAGATTTACATAAAACTATTAGCTAAACGAAGTCCAATGCTCTCAGCATTTAAATTAAGATTTCCCTTAAGTAAAGCATTTGTAAAAGGATCACCTAAATTGTTATATGTTTGAACTTTGAGTAGATTGATTCAACAATTTCTATTTGTTCTCGAACATAGTGATATTATCAAGGATAGTGTCTGGCAGCTTTCATGACTCCAGGTTCATTGGAGATTATGATTGCTCCGGAATTGTCGCAATACATCTCCATAGGTTGTTTGTTTGTGGGAATAAATCCCAACCCAAAAACAAATTTCCTAATACAGACAGCTTCCATTTCAACTTCTGAAGCATCTATGTACTCAACTTTTGTTGTAGACATTGGAGTAGTGGTCTGCTTGGTACTCTTCCAATCCATTGTGCCTCTGTTAATAACGAAGACATATCTTGTCTGAGACTTTGTATCATCAAATAAACCATAAAAATGTTTATTTATATTTTACAATCTCCTAATGTTTTGTCGATAACAAATTTTTAACCAAATAAATAAACTGCGTAAAAGCTTTAAGCCAATAGTTTACTAACATACTTTTACTAAACATATCAAAACCATCAAAACATGTTTAGTAAATAAGTTATATAAAACCAAAGATATTTTTATAAAACACTTACAAGTAATATTGTTTACTTACATCTTATAAAAATGTATATGTACTTTGTATATGTTGTAATGGGTAAGTAATGGGTAACACTAAAAACCAAAGTCCATAACCCATGACCCAAGACCCATGATCCTTTGACTAGGTACAATGAATCTTGTTGGGTAAGAACCAAAGTCCATAACCCATACCCATGGAGCATGATCCATAACTCATGACCCATTGCATGACATCATGCATGAAGTCATGTTGGATATTATCCATGATCTATGACCCATGACCCAAGATCAATAACCATTGACTAGGTACATTGCATCTTGTTGGGTATCCATGATCCAAAGTCCATGTCCCATGGTTCATAACCCATAACCTGGTTTGCAACCCAAAATCCAGACTAAACTGACCGAGTAGTCGGATCCCAAGAATTGCACTGGCCGGATCCCTTGGGTGAGGGATCTGTTGAAAACTAGAAGGGGGGGGGGTTGAATAGTTTTACCAATTTAAAACTTCCTTTTAAATATTTAGATCGACTTATGTCAATCTATTTAGATGTGTGTGTTGGATGTTGATGAACAAACATATAAAGGTAAGTAATGAAAAGATAAGAGTAAGAAGCACAAAACCACAACGCAAGTATTTATAGTGGTTCGGCTACAAGGTAACCTTCCTTGCCCTACTCCACTCCCCGAGTCACCTACTCGAGAGTTCGTAATCACTACACCAATCTCCTTATGGCGGAGAAGCCTTCACAACGTCGCCTACTCTTTTTCCGGTACTAGGCTAACCACCGGGTTCTTTCACTCCAAGGTGAACCACACCTACACAACGTCGCCTACCCTTTATAAGGTACTAGGCTAAGTAGCTAGTTCTTTCACACCTTAGGTGCACTACACCTTTACAACGTCGCCTACCCTTTATTAAGTACTAGGCTAAGCACCTAGTTCCATTGCAATGGAGGAACTACTACCACACTACACCAACGACTAATCCCAAAGGAGATCTACTCCTTTACAACATCATCAAGGATATCAATATCCTTGGATCTAATACTAGTCTATCTTGTACATCGAAACACCATATCGAATGTACATCTAAGGCACCTTTCACTAATGCCTTTGACTAGATCTACAAGACACCTTTCACTAATGTCTTGTGTCTTCACTTCTAAGCACCTTTCACTAATGCTTCTTTGTCTTGACTTCTAAGCACCTTTCACTAATGCTTCTTTGTCTTGACTTCCAAGCACCTACCACAAGTGCTTTATCCTATAGACGATAGATACCCTTCACTAATATCTTCGTCTTGACTCTTGAGACATCTTTCACTAATGTCTTCAACACTACACTTATTTGAAGAAAGAAAGGAATCATCAACAAGAAGACTTCAGTAGCCTTGATGATGAGGAAGCATGGCAACTCATGGACTTGAGCTTGCTCGACTTCAAAGGTGGTGATCTTGCCTTTAAGAGGAACCTAAAAGATCACACAAAAACAAAACTACAAACATAGATCTCTTGGATCTAAGGTTAGTGAGATTTAACTCAGGGGGAAAGTGTGTTAGAAAGGGATTGAAAAGGGGTAAGAAATAATGAAGAAATGGCTCACTATTTATAGAGGAAAATCCTACTGTTCTGATCCCACGGATCCCTACCACAAGGGATCCAGCTAGCACAAAGCTAGGGATCCGTGGTACGCTCCTCTTTGCCCATGGGTATTTTTGGTTATGGGTCATGGGTCATGGGTTATGGGTTGATCCATGGTTTTCTTTCTAGGTACAATGTATCTTAAGGATACAATGAACTTGGTTAAGTGGTATATATAAAACCATGGGTTGTGGGTCAAAACCATTTGCTAGTATTTACCCATTTAGTATATACTTGTATTTACCCATTTTAGCATATACTTAGTTTTTACCCATTTTAGTATACTTAGTTTAAGTATATGTTTAACCCAATATGTAAACACTAGTTTTTGTACATATGTATCTAAATCATAAAATCACTTATACTTGTCTTAGTGTTTTATGTTAAAGCGTAAGTTTGTTAGAAAACTATTAGTCCAAACCATTTACGTATTTTGTTTGTTTCGTTAAAAATGATTTTACTTTTGTTATCGACAAAACATTAGAAGATCGTAACATATAAATAAACGTTTGTACCGCTTATTTGTATTAACAGGATCCACCGAAACCGTGGGACAGTAGGCTTGTTTTGCCTATAAATAGTGAGCCGTTTCTCCCTTACTCACTACCACTCTTAGATATACTTTCTCTCTATGTTCTAACCTCTCTAACCACATATCCAAAGGATCATTCTATGTAGTTTTATCTTTGTGTGATTCTCTCGGTTTCTTTTAAAGGCGAGATCACCACCTCTTGAAGACGTGCAAGCTCAAGGTCATGAGTTGCTAAGCTTTGTCATCATCAAGACCACTAATGTGTATCTTGTTGATAGTTCTTTCCTCCCTCCATAGACGTGTCATGTTGAAGGCATTAGTGAATGGTGTCGAAGGTGTACAATCGATATGGTGCGTCGATGTACAAGTAGGGTAGTTTGGGTTACATGATGTTGATATCCTTTCTAATGTTGTAAAAAGGAGTGTGTCTCCTTTGGTTAGTTGTGTTGTGGTGTAGTGTTGGGTAGTAGTTCCTCCTTTGTAATGGAACTCGGTATCTAGCCTTGTACCGGATAAAGTGTAGGCGACGTTATGATAGGTTTGGTTCTACCTCGTGGAAGAACTCGGTGTCTAGCCTTGTACCGGATAAAGAGTAGGCGACGTTGTGAAGGCTTCTCCGCCACATTAAGGAGCTTGTGTTGTTTAGTGCTTAGAAACTCTCGAGTGGGGTACTCGGGGAGTGGAGTAGGGCAAGGAAGGTATCCTTGTAGCCGAACCACTATAAATACTCGTGTCGTGGTTTTGTGTTCGTTTACTCTTTATCTCTTGCATTACTTACTTATATGTTCATCTATCAATATCCAACACACGATCTAAATGGATTGACATAAGTCGATCTAAATACTTTAAAACAAAGTTTTAATCAGTTAAACTATTCAACCCCCCCCCCCTTCTAGTTTGCCACAATTGGCATTAGAGCTTCGTTACCAATTTTCTTAGAGTATATTGTACTTTAGAAACTTGATATGATCCGTGTATGTTTGAAAACTACAAAGAAGGAAATTTCTTAAAACAAAAATTCATGTTTTAAAATTTTTTATATTTTAACAAATGTTGGATAGTGATAGATTATTCTAACATTTTCTTTTGATATATCTTCATGATAGGATTATTTCAATGACTTCACTCTATCCGAAGAAAAATGAAGTCAACACCCAAAGAAGAATCCGAAGTGATCACAACTTGGTTTTACAAAATACGGTTAATTATTTTAAAATCTCATGAAGTATTTCGCGTCTATGATTTCCAAAAATCATAAAAAGGATATATATATATCAAAGTTATGTTCTCCTAATTAAAATTAGGTGATCTAAAAACATGCTAATTGCTTGTAGATAAAATATTGGTATATGTATATCTATTATGATAAGTATTGTTATAAAGTCCTTGCATATTTTTAAAACTATTTGTAATAATTCGTAGATGTGGTGTCTAACTTCAATGTCACAAAATCTCTAAAAAGTTGTTCTTTATCTCAAACTCATCATCGGGAATAGTTTTCCTCTTTGATCTCCATAAACATCATAAGCTAGTCAATATACGTCCTTTTCTCGAAAAGAAATATTGCTAACCAAAAGTCTTCATTCATCGTTCCTCACATAGAGATATTGTTTGTTGCATTTGTAATCTACATCAATTCATCTATTTAATTCTCTATATATCATGTTAAAATGGAATTTGACATGATTCTTACTTTTCCTCTCAACTCATGGTTTACTCATAAAAGAACCTCGTCAAATGTGTTTAGTAAACACGAAGACTCGTCAAAACTTGTATCACATCTATAATATATAAACTCTAAGGAATAGAGCAAAAACCTTAGGCAAAGACTGAAATCAAAAACTCCAGCATTAAAATTATCAAACCTACTAAAATAGTTTTCTCACTGAATAGCCGGATCGCTCGACTATAATGTGACGAATCCCTTTTTCAAGGGATCCGTGGGAACCGGCACATCAGCAAAACAGAATAAGTAATTGATAATTCACTGTACACTCCCATCCTCCACTTTACTCTTTCATACATGACCCTAAACTCAACACTATTGTTCCTAGGAGCTTTCTCTTCATCAATTCAAGCAATCCAATCACTTGTGTAAGTTTTATCTTCACTACATTGTGATTTCCATTCTCAAGTTCTTAGTAATACAATTTAACATCTTTAGAATTTTGATTCAATTGGGTTTGTCGCAATTTTCTATCACATTGATTTAATTAGCTATCTAAGATAACTAATCAAAGAACAAACATTCTTAATACAAATTAGAACTCATAATGAATTCAAAAAGAAGGATGTTTTGTGCAAAATTGTGATGAACCTCAAAAAGAACTCTTCTCAAAATTAACACCACATTGTGGTCTTATTGTTTAGGATCAATCATGCCTAGCTCCACAAAACAAGATTATCAAGACACTGCTTACTATATACCGATGCATCACCGTAAGGATGGTCTTAACCCCAAGGACCAAAAAACCTTCAAAATGCTCCAAAAACGGTTCTTTCATGAAGGACGTGTCATTGATCAATCTTTTCTCGATGGTACCGATATTCCCCAAGTCTTTTCTGGGATCAAATTTGAGTGTCTCCTCCATATCAATGACAGAATATGTCCTGTGTTTTTCCTCGAGTTTTACAAGAGCATTAGAAATGATGATGGAACAATATCTATTGCCTTTGTCATCAAGAATCACAACTACACCCTAACTCTTGTCGAGCTTGCCCGAATTATCCGCATCCCATACCATGGTGTGTGTATGTATTCAAATGATTGGTCACTCACCAAAATTTATGATATGTTTGATGATCACCATGTCTATCTCACTTCTTTTCATGAACCCGCCACGGTAAGAGATGCCATCTTCATCCAAAGAACCTCACAAACCCAAGTGATAACGCTCAAATTGTACATGTTTTTAGTAGCGTTATCTATGCTTTTATGTGTGTTATTTGGCTATAATCATATGATTTTGTTACTTAATTGTATAAAAGTGTGTTTGCTAGTTCATTTGAAGCCAAGTGCAGGAAAGTGGAGAAAAAGACAGAAAAAGAAGTAAAATACGAAGATTTCTCCATAACGAAGAATTCCCGACAAAAGCAAGACTTGTGGAGTATATTCGAGAAGATAAAGTCATCAAGATGGAAAACGGGAAATAAATGAAGAAAAGAAGCTTAAACGAATAAATATTGGAAGCCTCGTTGTTCCTGACACACCTTAACCTTCACCATTCTGTCAAAAGGTTCCAACCGTTCGGTCAGGCCCCGCAACCGGAACGGTTGGAGAGTAGTCAAGAAGACCAACCGAAATGGTTGGAGACCAACCGAATCGGTTGGGAAGCCCTGGACAGCCATTTCTTCATTACTAAGACTCCAAACTTGTTCCAAACGATTCTAGGTCCTTCCTACATGATTCTAGGTCCTTCTAAGCTCCTTAGAGGCCAAGTTCAGCATTTATAACCCCAAGGGCTTGAGAGTAGTATAAATAGACCTCATTTGTGTATGTTTTCATCATCCCTTCTCCATCCTTCTCATCCCTTTCACCCACCACTCCATCTCTAGGTGTGAAATTCAAACCTCCACCCTTAAGGATGAATTTCCACCTATTACAACATCCCTCTCTCAACTTACCTTCACCAAAAGTGTTAAATTCGATCCTCCACCCTTAAGGATGAATTTCCACCAACTATCCTATCCCAACTTGTGTGTAATTCTTGGATCCACCCTTAAGGATGAATTTCCACTAAATTTATCTCTCCCAAAAGACCACAAACCTCTGCCATTTCCAGAAGTATGCATGGTTAGAAGTTGTAGTTGATTGGAGGCTTGAAGGAGTGCTATAATCCTTCACCCTTGCCTAATGTAATCTTACTTTGGGTAAATCCTTGTGACTTTTATGATGATGAATGCTATTTTTCATGTTTGGTTCTTTGATTGTGTTGATTATGTGACTCTTGTGAATGTTGTCTTGATACTTGTTTATTTCATATGAGAACTTGTGATAAAAGGATGTTTGGATAATTGTGGTGTTTGTTTGGAATATGTTGATAACATCATATTTTGTTGAATTGGAACTTGTTCTTGTTTATTGTTTTGGTTGATCATTGTTGAGTTCAATGGATGAAAGTATTCTTAACAATGGTTAGTTCCAATTCATTAGTAAACGAATGATCGTGGTCTTGTACTTTGTGACGATTGTGCAAGAGAATTAATAAACATCACAAGTAAAGGTTTAATTTGGATTAAGGCCGAAAGGAATCTTTTGAATATGTGTTCTCATTATCTTTCAAGTAAATAGAACTTTACAAATTAATAACATCAAAGTATAAGGGCCGAAAGGATTATTTCTTTGTTGTTGTTGGCATAAAGCTCATGACATGACCATTTGATTGAGGTTTATGCATCTTTGATTTATAAAACACTAGACTACTATTATTGGTTCAAGAGGTCGAAAGGTTACCTTTAATTATATATATTTTCCAAACTAAATGTTAGGAATTAGAAATTCCATAGTGAAGTATCGGTCACCCCAAATATTATCTAGCATAAGTAAGCTCGTAGACATATCGTTAGTTACGTTATTTGTTATTTTATTAGTAATTTATTAGCATAGTTTAGTTTAGTGCAACGCCGTGGAGGAAGGACGGGTCTTTACCCACTGTATGTCTGATCCACAGTCCGTTAGGAGGACGTATTGTATGTAACTATAAATACCCTCTACCTCCCAAGGTAGAGGGTTGGACCTTTCATTCTAATCTAACCTTTTCTCTTTTGTTTTCTCTCTCTAGAAAGGCTCCCGTTCTACTTTCTCTCTCTAAAACCTCTAAACTATATGCCCCTTATTGTGATTATGTATGTGTTTGTGAAATCCAATATGTTACAAATGGTATCAAGAGCCATGGTTTGATCATCTCTCTTACATGTTCTTGGATTTCTAGTGGTTTTATATGGTTCTTGGATTTCTTGTCATTTGGATCATTTCTTGTGTTAAAGTTTGAATTTTGATTGTACTTTTGTGTTTAGAATCATTGTAAGTGCTTGGGATTTGATTTGGAAAGCTTGAATCACTGTGGTTGGGTTAGTTTTGGATTGAAAAGTGTTGTGTTTGAACTTTTCTTGGTAGCGACTTGAGTCTCGGATTAGTTTTCTTGGTAGCGACTTGCTTCTATAATTATTAGCGACTTGTAGTTGTGGTGGTAGCGACTTGAGCACTAGCGACTTGTTTATTGAGACAAAGCGACAAAAATTACACAGTAGTGGTTGTACCATTTCGGCTAGCGACTTGGCAAAGTAGCGACTTGTCTTTGCTAACTTTAGCGACTTGACTTTGTTTTGAATAGCGAGTTGTTCCTTAGTGACTTGCCCATCATAGCGAGTTGTCTCTAGCGACTTGAGCATCTAGCGACTTGAACATCTAGCGACTTGTCAACTAGCGATTTGTCTTCATAGCGAGTTGTCTCTAGCGACTTGAGTTCCTATCGACTTGTCACTTTAGCGACTTGTCTTACTAGCGATTTGTCTCAAGCGATTTGTCATCAGTGCGTTTTGTTGACTTTTCCCAACAAAACTTCAAACGGCCATAACTTTTGAACCGTAACTCTGTTTTCAGCGTTCTACCCATCAAAACGACCGTGAGAACGAGGAGAATGGCACAATGAATGAAGTTCATTCGGGTCAACCTTCAAGGCCTAAATCCGCTCCGAACAGAAGTTATTGAGGTTTTTAAGTTTTTAGACCTAAATTTCTCCGTAAAATCGTGAAACAACTAACCCAAATCACAACCAAACAACATCTCTGCTAATCCTACAAACAATCATAAGACCTAACACAAAATTGTCTATCATTGTGTCAATCCATCAGTCAACTTAACTCGTTCTATTGGTCATTGCTTAATGGTTTCTTCTTGATTTTGTAAAATCCCGCGAAAGAATCTATTTCTCGGTTTAAATAATAGATTTGTAAAATCCCGTGTATACTACAACATCATGTCTTACACTATTGACCCTGTGATTTCGGAAGTACTTAAATTGTATGATGCTGTGGACAACAATGATAATATATGCTACACGGAACGATTAAAGATGTTTGAATTAATCAATGAGGATGTGAGATCTTCATGTTCTGAGTACAATGAGAATGAATTGCACCTGCTAATGCTACAGAATGCCATGCAAAAGCAAAGCATCATTGAACCTTATCAACAACTTCACTCTCACCTCATGTTACTTCTACCCACATCAATGGAACGAACATTTATTGCCCTCTTCCGTCAGGACTTGTCCACATTAACAGGAACTTTGCTGTTAAATCTAGAGCAATTTGAGCTACAACTTGACAAAGAGAAGGTTCAAAAGGATACTTCCAGTGCTGCACTTCAAGTGATCCACAACCAATTTCAGTCATTCTTCAGTAGGGAATTTACATCAGATTATGATCAAGACATGACTGAAATGTCTTTCAAGAGACACACTGGAGTGGAAATTAGCGTGTTCATAGAGACACTTATCCATCTTATGAATAATGTGGAGAAGCATATTGAGGAAGTTACTCAGAAAGATGAAATAATAGATGAGATTCTGGTGCTATTGACAGAATGTTGTGATGAGTTGGGTAATGTTTCAGTTGAAGAATCGGGTGTTGCTGAATGCAGAATAACAGAGACAACAAAGAATGATGCAACAAATTGTTCAGAAACTCATGTTACACATGATGTAGATGCAGATATCAGACAGATAAATGAACAGGTGTCATGTGATGAGGTACCCTTAAATTTTCAACATAGTGCATCTGCTAATATACCTAAACATACTGATCTTAATGCTGAACATGATTCTGACAAATGTTCCTTGGTTGAGGCTGAGTCTAATAATTTCAAAACAAATGATATGGTTGATAAAAAGACTTTTGATGAACTTTCAAACAAATTCTCAAATCTTGAAAAACATTGCATTTCACTTGAAATTGCAATACAGAGTAAAGAAGAAAGTTTTCAACTTAACAAACCATGTAAAAATCCGGAACTTCCTGAATTCCGTGAACTTTTTGAAATTAAACCTTTGAAAGATCAGCTTCAAGACAAAGACTCAACCATTTACAATCTGAGGAAACATATTTTTGTCCTGAATTTGAAAAGTAATTTAGTCATGACTAAACAAGACATTGACGCTATTAAAACAAGAAATAATGAATTGGAAATTTATGTGGCTAAAGTACTTAAGGAAAATGAGACTTTGAAAAAGAATCAAAAGGACTTAAGTGACTCTATCAATGAAACTAGAACTAAGTCCATGGAACAAACAAAATCTTTGATAGAAAAAATTGATGAACTCAAAGCTCAACTTCAGGATAAAAGTTTTGTGATAGTTGCCTTAAAGAATGAGCTTAGAAAAACCATAGGGAAAAGTGTGAACACTAAGTTTACAAAACCATCAACCTTGGGGAAGCCAGTTTCTCATCCCACTAGAGACCGGTCTGTTGTTAAGCAGCCTTCTGCTTTTATATCTGAAAGATCAAAATTTTCGAAAACCCGGTTTGCCTCCCAAGTTGATGCTAAACAAATTTTGTCAAAACCAGTCACTTCACCTTATTTGCCTAACAATTCACATGATATGAATGACTTGTTCAAGAACTATGATCTAGAAAAAGCTAGGAAAAAGGAACAAATTCGAAAAGATGGAATTTTAGGTGCTAGACCTAGGGTGATGAATTCTACGAGATTTCAAGGCACTGTTAATAGTTGTAAACCATTACCTAGGAACACTTAACTAAAGACTAGGGATTGGCTTGGATCTAAGAGTAGTTGCATTTTGAATAAAGCTATTCCCATAGCAGATCACTCTAAGAACTCTAGATCATTGTCTGAATCCAAACAAGCTGTTTGCTCAAATTGTCTGAAATGCATCTTTAGGGCAAATCATGATAATTGTTTTTCAAAATCCCTAAAGAAAGTAAATGCTCATGCAAAGGTTCAACATGTTAAGTCTAGGATTTACACTAAGTCATCTTCAGTTCATATGAAGCAAAACAAACCGAAAACTTTGCCTAGATGGTTACCAACTGCTAAATCTTTGGAAACTAGGAATAGCGATAAGTCTTCCACTATGCATAAGATGCCTAACAATCCTAGACCTTTCCATAAGTGGATACCGTCTGGTAGAATGTTTAAGGATGTTGGACTTAGGTGAATACCTACCAGAAAGCTGTTTTCTGATGGCAAAATCAAGGTTGACCGTGAAACCCCAAAGGGTTTGGATACTAATGTCACTAACCAATATATATGCAAACAAGCTTGTAATGTTAGTGTAGGTAGTACTTACTCTGTTTCTGATACTTCGATCCTTCAATACATGGACTGGCTTAAAGTATGGATAACACAAGGATTGATATCTCATAACTCACGGGTTCAAGTAACTCAACCTTGATATTCAATCGGCTATGACGTCTGTTCACATCAGTTCAGGCCTCGTTCTTCATCACTATGGCGTCTTCAGATAACACTTTAGGCCCCGTTCCTTAAAGAAAAGAAAGGTGTACGCTTCAGTGTGCTTTATCTTCAAAAGAAGAGAAATCTTCATGTGTATGACCATTCTCATCGACATTCTTCATCAACAAGCTTCATGTTTTTCCACGCTCTTTCAACCCTCAAATGGATCTATGTTCATTGGTGTATATTCTTATTCACTTGTTCATATCAAAAATGGCAACTTCGGATGCAATTTTTGAGGGGGAAAAGAGTGCATATACTACATGTTGATGGATGCTTGAATTATGGTCATATGACTCTCCTTCAACGCCTAATGCTTTACTTACTAAGGATAACTGGGATTCATTGTTTGGGATTCATTGTTTCATGATATGTTTGATGAGTACTTCCAACCTCCAACGAATGTTGATCATCTAGTTTCTGAAGCTCATGCTCCGGTTCCTACTGACTCAACTGGTTCATCATCTAAGAAGTACTTCTCGGAATCCTCAAGAAACATTACCTCCAGTTATTTCACAAGGCGTTGATAATGACTATCATGATATTGTAGATGCACTATTGAATAATGATCCGCTCTTTGGTATTCCTTTGCCAAATCTTCACGGATTATTGTTCAAGAATAATGATCCGCTCTTTGGTATTCCTTTGCCAAATCTTTACGGATTATTGTTCCTCTCATTGTGCACACTATAAATCAACCACATGACCATTAAGGAAAATGACTACCTCATCTGCTCGAAGACATTATTGGTGAATCTTCTAGATCAGTCTCTACATGTATACCTTTAGGAAGAATGCATTGATGTTGAGGAATCATTTGTTCCGGTTCATTCAGTGGGTCAATGTACATCCGATTGTATGTTGTTTTCACGTGTTGGGCATTTGACACAAGTTGATGACTTCAGAGTTAATCATTTATCACTTATTTGAGATTGAAGTTGACTTTCAACAAAGGCGTGTTCTTATTTGATAACTTGCTCGGGCTTAAGATTTTGAGTTGAAGATTTGGTTTGGTTTATCTAGTTACCAGCAGTCGGGGTGGTTGGTTGAAGACCTGGTTAACTATCACTATTAGGAGTTACGTTGTTTTACTCAGTGTCACATGCAGATGACGATGTGGATAATCTCAAGAGGTGTTAATGTCTCATACTTTGTTTGAGTAGTGAGTACTTAGAGATTTACTTGAAGCATAGATTCTCGACACCGTTCTTCCAACATTAAGTGCAAGCTTAAGATACAAATGCGGGGAATTCGACTTCAGTTTCAAGTTTGGTATATCGGGTTTTCTTCAACAGTGGTCACTTTAAATTGTCTATATATGGGTTGATAAAGATAGTCAGAGATAGTTTCTGTAGCAGTTGATTCTCACAGGATTCATTTGAGCTATTTGAGTTCTTCTCACAAGATTTCAAGTTTATGGGTATATTATGTTTTGCTGATTCTGAGGTATCAAAACCAGAAAGGGGGAAGGAGACATATATCTAAAAGCACAACTAGTACACATGATGAACTTAACACTTCTACCTGATTGAAGTTATCCCGGAAAGACAATGGTCATAACCGTAGAGAAACTCAGTGTTTAACTCGTAGCCTTTGATGTATTATTCCAATTATTTGGGGGAAATGGTCTCTGGAGACTTTTGATATGTGTTACTTCAGCGTTCAGTTACTTGGTACGTGAGATGATATTGCTTATCGGCATCTTCTATATGATTTATGATAAAGTGCTTCCGGTTAGTGCTTTATGTACACAATGTAATGATAATTCCAATGAGATCGCAACCATTAGGGGAGAGATATGTGTACATCAAGGTCACACAACATATTCACATGATCAAGCTTAATCAGTTATTTCGGAGTTGATATCCGTAGAGGAGATCAGTGATTCAACTAGTTACTGTGATTTCGTTGTCTCTACTCTGGTTGGGTACGTGTGTACATTATGGGCTGATTGGTTATATGGGAGATAACTGGAATGCACTTGGTAAAATGAAGATGTTGATGTATTGTTCCCCTAAATAGACAACTGGTCAATCTCGAAGAGTAAGGTGTACATCGGGGATGCACAACAAGTTCATGTGATCGGACTTCATCAGTTATTCCGGATTTGATAACCACTGAGATGATCAATGTTTCAACTTGCTACTTTGGTGTTCTCGTGTTCTTCGGGGTGTTGAGCTTCATTCAATGAGACCATTTTTATTCACTTCTTCTTCTTGGGGGAAATGGTCTTTTTACGTGGATTGTTGGTTTGGGGGGAAGCTACCAAGGATTCACTTTCTGAAGGCTTAAGTTCTTGCGACGATTCAAGAGCCTCGAATGCTTTGGTGGTGAAAGTTTAAGAGATGATGACTTCTATCTTCTACAAAGTGCTGAACGATTTCCTTATCTCGGTACTCGTATCATCATCTTCTTAAACTATTTCTCTATCGTTGTAAATAGTTTTCAAAAAGCAAAATACAAAAATATAAAACCAACAAAAACAAAATAGAAAAATATAAAATCAACAAAAGCCCATAAAAATAAGAAAATTGAAAAATACCAAAAATATGTTTTCTCAAGACATGTTGATGAGTGTCTAAATACTCATCATTTTTGTACCAATTAAACTGCAAAAACATCTGAAAACACTCAGAAATGCATCAAAATGATAAAAATATTACAAATAAGTGTTTTATGTGTTTTAAATGCAAAAATATCAAAATCTGGTGAAAAACGTATCAAATTTTCATAATTGGCAGTTTTAGTCCCCCAAGTTTCAAAAGTTGTCAAAAACAGTCCCTGGTAAAACAAAATAAAGAAAAATTTTATTCAAGGTCCCTGAAATATTCTAAATTGTCAAAAATGGTCCTTGAATAAATCTTTTGTTAAATGGCAGAAAAGGTCCCTCAACTTTCAAAAATGTCAAGTTTGGTCCCTGGAAAATTGAAAATGTCAAAACTGGTCCTTGTACTATTGGAACTTGTCAATATTGGTCCCTTGTAACAACTTTGGAGAAATTACAGATTTGGTCCCTCTAGTTTGGCATAATTACAGTTTTGGTCCTTATCATTAATACTAAAACCCATGCCTTGTCAAAACTGCCATTGACCCCTGCCATTTCTCCACTTGACCCTTTCATTTTGAACCACCCAAGTCAAATAAGCTTTTCCCTCCACCTCCTGCTTATCTTCTTCCCAAGTTGCTCTGCAACTCTCAAGCATCACTTCACCTTTTCCACCCCCCTCATCATCATACTCACCAACTTTACCCACCACAATAAATGCCACCCCCCCCTAGTTGATAAAAGCAGAGGCTACAAGTCAAAATTGCCTTCCCGCCAAAATGATTAAAACGGCCAATACACTCAAAACTCAACCATTGGTCAAATTGAAAGGTGGAATCTGCTCAGAAGGCCACGTGGAAGGATTTTGGAGCATAAAAGAGGAGGAAGACAGAGAAGCAAAAGAGTAGTTTTAGTTTTAAATTCCTTTGTATGCCGTTTTTCTTAAATTCTCTCAATTAGTACTTTAAAATGTAATCTTCATCTTTTATTGTATTCAAACTAAGCTATTTAGTAATTTTAATCCATTTCAAGTCTTATTTCAAGGTTCCAGTTATAATTCAAAATTTCAAGTTACTATTGCAAATTTCAGTTTCATTTTCTTATGTGCAAGCTTCTATTAGCTTCTTTTTAAGCACAAACAAGTTTATTCAAGCTTATCATAGCTTTTGATAAGCTTGTGATTCAGTTTCAAGTTATTCTCATGGTTGGTCAACAAAAGTCAAACTTTGGACAATTCTGGTTCAAGCAGTTTGGAATTGGAAATGTGGTTGATGCAGAGTGATTTTGGGTTGGTTTAGACTAGTTTAGCATAGTGGGGGTTCTGATTTTAGCCTGCAATCCAAGCTGACCTATGTGAGTTTGTATTTCACTTGTCATTTTCAATCTATTTTGCATATTGGGTTTGTATATGTATCTGTGGTTAAGAATGGTTCAAACTTATTTATTTAGTGGTAATTAAAGTATTGAGACTCACTTTGATCAATAATATAAGCTGGTTCAGAGATTAGCTCATTAAAAGTTCAAAACAGTTGGAAAAAGTGGTGTTTGGATTTTGAGGCAAAAATGAGTTAGAAGGCTATGCAGTAGTTAATGTCATTTGCTTCACAGTTCTTTAACCATTTGAAACTCATTTGAGTCAGTTAAGTGTACCTTAGAACCTTAAAAGTCAAAATAATCTTAATTTCTCCCTTAGCAGTCCACTGTTAGGAATTTTTAGTGCAAATCTCATCACATTAGCTTAAAACTTGATAAAACAGCTTAAACTCACCTTAGTATAGCTTATTACAACATAATTAATCCATGGAATTGATTACAAGTTCATCAAAGTCAACATAGCTCATAATTAAAAAGTCAAAATTTCCTTTGAGTCATTTTTGAATAAAACTTAGATTTTTACTGTGTGTTTAATACTAAGAATTGGCTCATAATCTTTTAGAATAGTAAAATTTAGTTGCTTAAGAAAATTATAAAAATACTAGGTCAGTTTTAATTAGCTTATAAAGTGCTTAATTCATAGCTTCTTTTAGATACCTTCTCTGATAATTGCCCTGTGCACAGTTTTGGTTCTCTAGTTCATAAGCTCTTAGAGAGCTTATTAGTGATCATTAACTTGTGTAATCTAGCTTTTTGAGAAGCTCACCTAGCTGTCTCAAGGTTCCAAGTCTAGTTTTTCATTTCCTAGCTTATTTAAATAACCTGCTAGTTGTTTTTAGTTCTGTCCATTTCATGAAGTTCAAACCAAACAGTGATTTTCAAACATTTTCATAAGCTCATTAAAAGCTCAACAGTGGTCAAAACAGTGAGAACTTTAGCTTTTCGGAAAGTTCAATTGGTTAGCTTGTTAGTTCTTGCATTTGTTTTCATTTTATAGCTTATTCATGTGCTTAAAAATTAGCTAGAAGTGCCTAGTAAAACCACAGTACCCTGTGTAACCAGTTAGTTAAGTGCTTATTTGTAGTAGATAAGTTCTTATTTCTTAATTATTTTGCTTTTGCAGTTGTTAAATTAGCTTATTATAAGTTTCTAGCTTGTTTTCAATTAACATTTAACTTATTTAGTAGCTTTTAAGTCACTTAGATAAACCCTTGTGCTTATTCATTCTTAAAAAGCTTAAACTGTGACAAAATCTTAGGCTTAATAAGTGCTTATTAGTGGTTTTGAGAAAAAGTTGTAGTTAAAAATAGTGCTTATTTTCTTGTATTTAATAAGTTTGCAAAAAGAAAAATCGAAAAAAAAAAATGTTTAGCAAAAAGGGGGTAGGCAGGCTCGAACCTGAGACCTCCCCCTTAGAAGGGTGATAGAGTGTACCTGTATAGCCAGTTGCCCTTGGGACTTGTCTCGTTCAAAACATGCACAATCAAATATATAACCACCTTTTGTCAGTTTAAGCTTATACGCCTTATTTAGCTTATTTGTAGCTTATTCGAACTAGCTTTTTCCATTTTTGTATTTTTTATAGGATTATATTAGTATAAAGTATTTTACAAAAAAGTTTCAGATTTTCTAATTAGTTTTAGTATTTTTAAACATTTAATTAGTGTTTTTTAGTAATTAATTCATAATAAAAAATATAAAAGTCAAAAAAATATAAATCTTTTTTCTAAAATTTTCTTTTGTCATATAGTACGTAATAAAATTGCCTTTACACTTATAGGACTTTTATTTCATAAATTTTACGTTTTTGCTTACGCACTCGCGTAATTTTTAGACTTAACGTACGTTTTCATTTTAAATCACGTTTTTAAATAATTTGAGTTTACGTTTTAGTTAAAATAGTTTATTTAAGATATTTTGTTTTATAAAATCATAAAAACATCATTGTAAAAATAGTGATAGCGTTTATTTAATATTTTTTAATTTTCTTTAATTTGCATTTAAGCCCCTGTAGTTTATGGGCTTTTCCTTAGTTATAATCATATTCAAATCTCTTTTCCCGTTCAAATCTCTCGATCACTACACGTTTGGCTATTCTCGCACAGCTCGTTGGGACTTAACGACCTGGGGAAACACTATACTCTCCTGATCTTCATTGCATTTGTGCTTAAACTGTTTTAAATTTGTTACGGTCGGCCATTCACAAGTGGCAGGCTTGAGTGATAAAACTTGACGGTTTTGCACGGATCACATGTCTTCTGGTATCGATAACATCTACGGTCTTAGAAATGTCATTCAATAATGGCACGGGACTATAGATGAAGTTCGAGCAGGAGGTGTAAATATTTCTTTCTAAACATGTCTCAAAATATGGCTTACAGTTATTTCAGACTGTAACCCGGGCTTCAAATGATGGCTTGCAGTTATTTTAGACTGTAACCCGTGCTTAACTATGGTTTGCTATTATTTCAGATAGCAACCCGCTCTTCAAGAAAGGAAAGTGCTACGCTAAACCAATTTTCAAATATTTCGTGCACTTATCCTAAAACAAAATGAGGAAAGTATGTCAAAGGACTGCTGTTCCTACACAAATGTTTTTCCGTCTAAAATTTTTCAGAAAAATATTTGTTGTATTTCAAAATGGTGGAAATTGAGTTGCTTGTAAATCAATCAGATTCAGACTTTTCGTAAAAATTGAAAACTCAATCAATGACTTCAGCGCTTTTAAACTTTTCAGAAAATAAGTCATTGATTGAGGGGGAGAATGTTTTCAAATCTATATCATCTAACGAGCTTTTCTAATTATCCTCGTGCTTAATTGAAAATGATGTTAACCTATGTTGAAGGACTAGGTGCCTAGGATATGATTGTTTGGATTAGATGATTAGAGTTTGAGGAACACATTATTCCCATGCTTTATATGATCTGTTTGATATGTTGAATTGACTTTTATTAGTCGATTGCTGTTTGGGTGATGTCGACCACCATATATCTGTATGTGTGTTCACTAACGTATGCAGGTATATTGGTATATAAGAATGTTCCCGATCCGGATCCCACAAAACATGATGATTGGATGCCGAAAGGAAAGGGTAACTATATATTGGGTTGACAAATGAAGAAACGGAGCTTAATTGGACTTCTATGTAGAGTTGGCATGGAAAAATGCAACGTAAGAAGTCTCACTGCATCAGTAGACGGTTTTTCTTCCAAACCCTACAGCAACAACATAAGCTTCTCAACCACCGAACGTATCTTTGTGCATGATATCATTTTTAAACAATTTTGAAAAAATTTGATTAAATTGTTTTGAAAATGGAAAAATATTGTTTTGAAAATAAATTGGAATTAATTTTAAAAATCACCAGACTTTATTTTATCAAAACCTAAGTCACTCAATCAACAACTACGGTCATCGATTGAGGAGGAGAGTGATTTATAATAAAATATTTTCAAACGATATTTCTTCATAAAAGTCCGGTTTGTACAACATAAAGTGGGGATCTAAAGATTTAATGTTATGTCATGGTATGATTTTCTTTAAAACCCAAAGATCTTTCAAAATGAAATTTTTTCTGTTCTTGTTTGATTGTGAAATTGTTTTATTTTACTTAAAGATCTCTTAAAACAATCATACCTGACACTAACAATCTTTAATGTCTTAAATTGATCTTTATCAGTCATTTTTCAAAATTAAATGTTGCCATGTCTTTCCCCAAAATTTTCTAAATGATTTAAATCAATCGGGATCCAAAATCTCAATTGGTTTGAAATTTTTGATCAGGGGAGAGATCGTGATTTAAATCTCAAATCTGTTTTAGTCCTTCAAAGGCACTCCTTCCTCCATGTGCCAAGCGATTTCATATACATGATGCACATGATTGAGGAGGAGCATTTATCTAAAAACAAGATGAGTATTTAAACCAGGCCACAAGTTCTCCCATGTTTTCTAAACCTAATTAATTCACTTGGGATCCAAAATCTCAAAGGGTTTGATATTTTTGATCGGGGGAGAATTTGTGATTTAATATGAAATCTGATAAAAGGTGATTGTTTGATTCAATTGTGCAGGTTGCTCTCTCATATGTGTTAAATACTTTCGAATCTCGAAGCACATATTGAGGGGGAGCATTTCAAAAGAAAATAAACTATCGAGGTACAAAAGCTTTTATGTTTTAACATAAAGTACCTTGATTGAGTTTTCAAATGGTTTTCTCTATGGCATGTGTGATCGTGAAAGTACTTAAAAGAACTCTTTCCTCTATGTGATAAAACTATTTCACATATCCTATGCACATATTGAGGGGGAGAATTTACCAAGAAAATCAAATGGCTTTTTCTACGAAAATTGTGATCAAGAAATTATTTCAAAGAACTCTTGCCTCCATGTGCTAAACAATTTCAATATCGTATCACAAGTACCTTGATTGATTTTTCCAAATGATTTTTCAATTGGTTTCAAATAAAGAATGAACTGTACCAAAAGACCGACCATTTTACTTTATTCATGGAGTTATAAGGATGGTTAGGTTAGGTATTCGTTCCCACGATCCCGCCAGAGCTGGAGGGATCTTCCTAGGGACAATCCACTAGATAGTGTAGAGTCCTTAGGAATGTTGAAAAAAGGAGAAAAATGAGAATATGGGAAGAGTGCGGACTGAGACAGAGATAGTACTGTAATAAACCCAACAAGGTTCTAGTAATGAAGTCTCGGTAAGCACTCAAGGGGTTGAAGAATGAAAAAGAAATGAATGAGAAAAGGGTGAAAAGAAATTGCCCTCCAATAATTCAACCTTAGGGCAGAAATCGGGTTCAATACATATGCTACTGGTGGTTACTAAGGTAACGTCGGTATTGAAGACAAGACGTCATGGACCTAGTGACGCACTGCACTAATCTTCCCAAGCTACTCAAGTTCCTCTTAAAAGGGCTTGTTTCATTCTCACAGGGAACCGACATAATCTATCGACTTTCTCTTAGAGATCATTGATATTGAAGAAGGAGACCCCCTCCCTAGTCTCCGGCATAGGAAACCAACTATGCACTATTGAGTCTAGAGCCAAGAGATCATCTACAATATCTCATTAGGACACAATTAATGAAGACTCACTGTTACACACAATGTGGAAAGTAAGAATATATTTTAAGAGTCCTACACATTATCCTTGTGGTATTGCCAGAACATTTGAGTGGTATGTAAAAGTATTCACGATGAAGATGGAAATCCTTCTAGAGCCAACATCAAACAAGCTCTTGGTGGGTGACATGTGAGATCTTTCATAAAGATCAAGCTTGTGACAACTGGACAGAAACGATGGGGCGATTCACTCTTGAATCAACCTTGGTCCAGAAAATGAATTAACGAATACTTTTGGAAAAACCGTTCGATGTGCAAATTTTCTTTTCTCTAGCACATCGAATGTGTATTCATTTTGAAACACAAAAAGTATCTCTGATTGAAAAAATACTTTTGGAAAAACCGTTCTATGTGCAAATCTTCTTTTCTTTAGCATGTCGAATGTGTACTCATGTTTTCAAATTCAAAAAGTATTTTTGATTGAAAATTGATCTTTCTCATAAAACCTTCGTCGTATTGTAAAACTCTTTCTTCTAAGCAATACGCAATTGTTTTCAAATCAATTTTTCATCAATCAGTGAATCTCAATTTGCTGGTTCACTCACTCCGTGTTGTCTTCTTTGAGACGTTCCGGTTTGAGAACGGCTAGAACAAATGCGAAACCTGTCAAGGAGATTCTTCGGAACTATACTGATCACAGGCAGTCTGTATGATCAACGGGGAATAGTGGGCCGTGTACCTCAATTCAACGAAAGTGATCAAAGACACTTTCGGGCGCTTTATTGCTAACTGTGTATGCGTGGAACACCCGACGGTTGCAGTATCGATCGAATTGAGGAGTCAATCCATAGCCGCATGCTCACACATCGCATTCACCTCAAAAGAAATCATGATAAGTGCATATCTTCATCAACTGGCTCTGATATTTTCAATCCATGCTTCTGCTACACTGCTGGAAATATTATGAATCAACAAAAGCTTCCGCTACTCTGATGAGAAGATATCATGATCCAAAAATGTGAGCATGTCGGTCCAAAAGTCACAACATCACATGAAGGCAACACAACAAAGGGTGATCCAGAGATTTGCTGTGGCTGATGATCTCAAATAAAGTTCGAAGATCATCAAAGATGTGGATCAGTTAAAGGCCTCCACTAAAAGTACAAAGTTATCAAACTTTAAAGAATCACTGCTAAAGCACAAAGATGCAGATGTTGAATAATTAATGTCTACGAGCTCAAGACTGAAGATTAAATAGAATGCTAGGATTCGAAATGTAAAACATGGGGTGACCTCCCTTAGGGGGAGATTGTTAGGAATTAGAAATTCCATAGTGAAGTATCGGTCACCCCAAATATTATCTAGCATAAGTTAGCTCGTAGACATATCGTTATTTACGTTATTTGTTAGTTTATTAGTTATTTATTAGCGTAGTTTAGTTTAGTGCAACACCGTGGAGGAAGGACGGGTCTTTACCCACTGTATGCCTGATCCATAGTCCGTTAGGAAGACGTATTGTATGTAACTATAAATACCCTCTACCTCCCAAGGTAGAGGGTTCGACCTTTCATTCTAATCTAACCTTTTCTCTTTTGTTTTCTCTCTCTAGAAAGGCTTCCATTCCACTTTCTCTCTCTAAAACCTCTAAACTATACGCCCCTTATTGTGATTATGTATGTCTTTGTGAAATCTAATATGTTACACTAAACATCCTAATATCCTTGTGATCATTTGTCTAAACATGTATGTTCTTTGTGTGCTTGTTCTCATTGCTTTCCTTAGTGGTTTGATCCGTAACAATCATAACCACGACCTTGTTACTTGCTTAAACAAACAAACGACACTTGTAGTGCAACCAAGTCTCTTGGGACGACCTTGATTTACCAAAACCTATACTACAACTCGACTAGGGTATACTTGCCCGAATGTGTTTCAAGTTAACCGGTAATTCTTGCATATAAATTTAAAACCCCGATGGAACCCATCAAGTTTTTGGCGCCGCTGCCGGGGACTTGCGTTTGTATTCTTGTGTTTGTTTGTTTGTTTATTTGTTTGCTTGTTTGTTGCTCTTGCGTGTTTCTTTGAATTGTTTGCTTGAATTGATTGCTTGTTTGCTAGTTTGTTCGAATGATATATTGCTCTTGCTCATGAATGATTGTTTCTTTGCTCTTGTTTGATTGCTCTTTATGTTTGCTCATGACGTTTGCTTAATTTCTCCTTTTGCTTTCGTTTTCTCAAAAATCTCTCATTTCTAATAATTGCCCAAATGATCTTGGCATCAAAATCAAGTTTTTGATGTTGGGATTTTGTTTCTTGTGTTCCAAAAATGCTCATTTCAATGATTGCTTTCTAAGTGTGCACGAAATTGTTTGCGAAAAATCCCCACCAAAACCACCCCGAATCAACCAACCGATCGGTTGGCACTCCAACTGGATCGGTTGGAAGCCTCGTACTTAATAAAATCCACACGAACCGATCGGCCTGCACCCGCAACCGATCCGGTTGTGTGTTCTGTTAAAAAAAATTCAGTCCGTGTGTTTTATGTTTCGTGTGCGTGTGTTTTATATGTTATGTGATTTCTTGCATGTCTCTGTGTTATTTGTTTGTGTTAATCTTGTTTAGATTGGTTTCGTATCAATTTTGAATAAGATTATCTTGTTTTAGATTATCTTGTTTGATTTGCTTTACGTGACTAATTATGTGTCCTTGCGTCTATGTGCTTATCATTTTTCTGTGGTCGTGCTTATATTTGTTTATGCTTATTTTTGTTTTAAGTGGCGTTTTATGTTCTTGATAGTTTATGTGTTTATGTGTTTTATTTAGTTTTGTTTATTTTTATGTCTTTTACCTTTTATGTTCTTGTCTTATTTTATCAATAAAAGTTTTGAAATAAAACTTGTTTAAAAAAAAATAGAAAATTCATTCCAACCGATTGGTTACCCCCCGCAACCGGTTCGGCTGAAAGGTTGGTCGAATTTGGTTAATTCCAACCGATCGGTTACACCCCGTAACCGATTCGGCTGGACTAATCTGTTAAATATATATATATATATATATATATATATATATATATATATATATATATATATATATATATATATATATATATATATATATATATATATATATATATATATATATATATATATATATATTGTTTTTGTGTGTTTGGGTTTAGGTAAAATAAGTTTAAGGAAGAATTGCATATATATCCACTAAAACTTACAAACTTGCATATTTCTCCAAATTACAAGTTTTCAATGCATGATGTATAATGCACGTTAAGCATGTTTTGGGTATATATGCAAATATGCAAGTTTTAGTGGGTATATATGCAATTGCCCCTAAGTTTAAATGTCTTTTTATTTTTGCAAGAGTATTATTTCTTTTATTTGGTTTTTCCATTTTAAGTTTTGTTAATTTGGTACATTGTAAATAAATAAGTACATGTTTTTAAAAATAAACGTGTTTCGAACTTTGTGGGTATGTTCACTGGAAACCCTCATGAGACTATAACTCGTCCACTCGGGCCACCGAGGGGTTTAAAGGCTTGTTGCATACGCTAAATGCAACCGTGATACCTATGAAAGTGAGTTTTAGAATTTTATGCGTTTTTGTAGTTTAGTTTATTTTTGCAGATTTAATAAGCTTGTGGAGGAAGGATTGGTTGGATTGTAACCATACACTCTTGATTGAACATGTTGGAAGAGAAATTGATTGATCTCACACGCTTATGCTAGCGTTTTCTTAGCATCTTATCATTTGGAGTTTGATCATGTTTTCTTTGGCCCGGGAGGTTTCGTTTATCTCATACTTATAGTTTTATTATGCTTTGAAATTTTCACAATTGCTTTATTTTGTTTCTTTGTTATTTTTCCTTTGTTTGTTTGTTAGTAAATTATTTTATAAAATGATTTTTTTTAGTCCCTCGAAAGTAAGGCTCACCCATTGTGAACAAACTATGTGAGAGGTATAAGGCGGGTCTCCCTGATTCCCAAAAGAAGTTGGGTTTTTAATATGCTTCGCGCTGACCGGCTTCTCCGCTTCTTTGTGCGTTTCAATGGAGCTACCGAGAACTCGTGGGACAAGAATAACTCATATTGTTTTTTTTTTAAATAAAAAATAAAAAAAAAAATAGAAAATAATAAAAAAAAAAGTCGTAACTAGTTTATTTTTCAAAATTTTCTCATAGCAATTTTTATTAAGTTATTTTTCTTTTGTGTGCTTAACTTAAGTGTGGGGGGAAATATTATTGTGAAAAGCGAAACTAGTTTTTAATTTCCAAACTTTTGGGCCAATTTTTTTAAATTTTGTTAACTTGTTTGCCCTTGTGATCTAGTTGTTTTCATGCATATAGGATAATAAATTAGAATAACTGAATCAGTCCACTGGTGAAATCAGTAATTTTTTTAAAACTTGAGATGTGTCCCGATTAATATTGCAATCCATTCTGGAATCGATGACATTTTCTAGCACATGTTATAGCCCTTCCACTAAAATTGTGAGGATTTAAGCCTATTTCTTATATAGCATGCATCTTTTATGCTTGAATCTTTTTGCTATGAGTATGCCGGTGATTTTATTTATTCTAGAACTTGTACTTGTAAATCATTACCAGACCGCAGTAAGATCACATTCGTGTGATATAAGTGTATATGCGTGATAAAGAGGCAACCTTAGGAATAAACCAAATGGCATTCCATTTTACATCTAATGATATATTAGCTAACCACATCGGTTAGTTAACCACCTTTACATGGACCCATTTGTTAGCGCTCATCTTTAGCGCTAGATACCCTTAGTTACACCTTCCGAGCCATCCTTTTCATTTTTGTTAAATCCAAAAAAATACAAAAATATGTTACACTTTAAACCTTGGCCTACCCTTGTCAATGTCTAAATGGTTGGTTGCTAGTTGCTTGCTATGTTGGATTATTTTTTATGATTATGAGTTAGCCGCACTTTGCCATTCGTGTGTGCCGTTCCGACGAAGATGAAGGTGCGCAACTTCATATTTGTATTTTTTTTGTGATGCTTATACGAAGTGTGGGGGAGATGTGATGTAAGAAAGAAGGATATGATAAAAAAAAGTATGAAAAAAAATTGTGAAAAAAAAAGAAAAAAAATATATATGTGATGACAAGGATGAAGTATGTTTGAGATACCGATTAGCCAATGTGCTAAGACATGATATATATATCTGGTGATCAATATGTAAAGAGAAGATTGTAACTATAATCATTTTCGGGTTTGCGGTTTGTTCGTGACTAGCAACATGGGTATTAGACTTGACTTTGTTTTTCCTTATTTTCTTTTAAAACCAATTTAATAAATAATCCCATGCCTTATCCATACCCTTTATTCACCCGAAGCCAGACGTTATAACCTGAATAAAATCCCTCTTTAGATGTTTATACTTGGTGCTTACGCCACGTCGGTGGAGTTTTGTTTCTTGTACAAGCCTATGGTAATATTTAGATCATGACTGAGCAATATGAGTGTACTATTCCTTAATACTATCCATCACTAAATAAATTGAGTGTTGAGTGAATTATACATCCATTCCCTTTTCGTGAGGTGCTTATCCATGTTATCAAGCAAGAGAATCCATAGAGTATTGTCAAACATCTCGGTTTTTCACTTCTAGACGCTTAAAACGATGAATCTTATCTCGTACTTGTACTTGGTAGATTTGCATCAAATTTTTCTAATCATATTTCATGCACCATGTGGGTTTTATTTTTCTTAATTTCTAGATTTGCTTGAGGGCAAGCAAAACCTTAAGTGTGGGGGAGTTTGCACTCATTTTTCTCTTATTTTTATATATATTAAAAAAATTAGAGAGAAAAGACCAAAAATATTTTAAATTTTTAAATTTTTCCTTTCGTTTTGTCATTTCGGTATTTAGTTTAATTTTTCTTTTCTTAGATTTGCTTGAGGGCAAGCAAAGTTTAAGTGCGGGGGAATTTGATAACGCTCAAATTGTACATGTTTTTAGTAGCGTTATCTGTGCTTTTATGTGTGTTATTTGGCTATAATCATATGATTTTGTTACTTAATTGTACAAAAGTATGTTTACACAACCATGACTACCCCCACCTCATCACCAACAAATAATATCAACTCTGACGAAGTTGTATGTTCCTTCTTCGCTCACCAAGCCACTTTACCTGTTACTTATGAAGAAGATTTGTCACAAATTGAAGAGGATGCTCTAGAAGAAATTGACATCAGATGGCAAGTCGCCATGATCACTGCTAGGATCAAGAAATTCATGGAGAAAACAGGAAGAGGCATTGATTTCAAACCCAAATAGGGTATAACTTTTGACAAGTCCAAGATTGAATGCTTTAATTGTCAAAGAACTGGACACTTTCTAAGAGAATGCAAGTTTGCTAAATATCAGGAAAACAGAATGATTGAGAAACCCAAGCTTGAACTAAGGGAAATTCCTATTACTGAACCAAATCCAAAAGCTTTGGTTGCTCAAGAAAATCTATCAGAGGTTGACTGGAGTGCTGAATTTGATGATGAACCAGTAACCTACTCTATGGTCGCAGTGGAAGAGTTTGATTGGAGCACAGCTTTTGATGAAGAACCAGGATTTGCTGCTTTAGAATCAAGAGATGATCTTGGAAGCTTTGATTGGAGCATAGAAAGTGAAGAAGAACCTGTTCTGCTCGCTATGGTAGCTACTTCACCAAGTTCACCCACTATCTCTAAGGTATGCTCTAAGTGTAATGATTTTTATCAAAAAGTGCTTAAAGATTATGTAACTGAAAGAGATAATTGTAGAAAGGCTAGGTCTGAGGTAACTGGTTATCAAAAAACTTTAGAGCTAATGGAAGCCAAAATTATAACTCATGAAAATAATGAAATGGCTTGGGCAGAAAAATATGAGCAACAGGATTATCAATTAAAATTAAGTGAATGGAAGTTAGGATGTAAGGTTTCTGAACTTGAAAAGATGACTAAAGAAAGGGATGAATTGTTAAAAAAATTTGCTGCTAGGGGAGAATCTGGCCTTTCACATATTAGTTTTATTGAAAAACAGAAAAGAGCACACATTAAAACTGGCCTAGGTTTTGGTATGGATTTTAGTAGCACAAAAGAGAACCCACCTAGTGATAAGGAACAACTTGATTCAGAGGAGATAACAACTAGTGATGATGAACTCATTAGCTCAGAAGAGAATACATCTAGTAATGAGGAATCAATTAGTCAAACACCTCTTGAATTTTAGAAAGACAAGGGTTATCATGCAGTCCCTCATCCCACTGGTAGTTTTCAACCACTTAGGATAGATGTTTCTTGTTTTGGAGTAGACAACTTAGAGTTTAGGAAAAAGCTTACTGGTCAATCTAATTCAGGTCCATCTAGTTCTGAATCCCCAAAAGAAACAGTTGAGAAGCCTAAGGATGATAATGTTAAGATTCAAGTAGTACCTTCAACTCAAAGTACTGCTAAACATTCAGCAGTACCTTCAAGAAAAACTTTTCAAAATACTGCTAAACCTTTTTGGGATTTTGGTCAAAATAGTTTTCATCATTCACCAAAAAGTCAGTATAGTTTTGGTCATAGAACTAAAGGAAGAAATTTTGGGAGTGTGGGTCAAAAATTGTGTTTTGTTTGTTATAGTCCTGATCATTTGATTAAGGACTGTGACTTTCACTCAGAATATCTAAGCAAATTCCCAAAGACCAGATCTACCAACCATAAGCCAAGGGAGAATAAACCAGTTTGGAATAATTCACATAAGATTAACCACAACAACTTTTCAAAAGACTATAGGTACCCTCACCAGAAAAGACCTTTTTCAAAATCATCAGTACCCTCAAGCACTTTTCAAGGTACTGATAAGCCAAAAGTTTCTCAAGTAGTACCTTCTCAAAGTACTGCTAAGTTTTCACCAAATCAAGGTACTGCTAGCACTTTTTGGAATGGCAGTCCTAGGAGATCTAATTACTATCAATCTAGAAGGCGTTACACCTCAAAAAGAGTATCTAAATCAAAGAACTCTACACAAAAAGTTAAAAACAGCTGGGTTAAGAAAGAAAGTACTGATGGGGAACAAACAATACTTTCAGCAAGTAAGGGTGAAAAAGGGAATTTTGTTGAAAAAGAAAAAGGGAATTTTGTTGAAAAAGAAAAGGATAATTTTGATGAAAAAGAGAGTTTTGTTGAAAAACCAACACAAGTTTTGGAACAACCAAAGATAATTGATCATGTGCTTAAAAACAGTGGAGATTACATACTTAAAGAATTTAAGTATGTCACTCCACAAGGGGAACACAAGTCAGTAAGGCTTGGGTTCCTAAAATTAACTAAATCTTTCATCTTTGTGCAGGTCAACCCAGAAGAGGAGTGTAGGATCGATATATTTATTGTGTTGATGATTCGGGTGGTCTTGGATGATCAAAATACATGTTAAACATTGTAGAGAGAGAAAGTAGAGAGAGAGGGTGTTCTTGCTAGAGGTTTACACAAAGGAAAGGATAGATTAAAAATAAGAAACACCACCCCTTTCATGGATGGAAGGGGTATTTATACTTACACAATACACGACCTCCTATCGGCCTGTGGATCAGGTATACAGTGAGTAAAGACCCGTCCTTCCTCCACAGTGTTGCACTATACTATTCTACGCTACACACTAACTAATAAACTACTAAATAACGTAAATAACGATATGTCTACGAGCTAACTTATGCTAGATAATATTAGGGGTGACCGACTCTTCACTATGGAATTTTCTAATTCCTAACAATCTCCCCTAAGGGAGGTCACCCCATGTTTTACATTTTGAATCCTAGCATTCTATTCTTGACTTTGTTCTTGAGCTCGAAGACTTGAATTCTTCATTTCCGCAATCTTTGTGCTTTAGAAGCGATTCTTTAAGGTCCGATAACTTTGTACTTTAAGTGGAGGCCTTTAACTAATCCACATCTTTGATGATCTTCGAGCTTTCATTGAGATCATCAGCCACAGCAAATCTCTGGATCACCCTTTATTGTGTTGCCATCATGTGAAGTTGTGACTTTCGGACCGACATGCTCACACTTTTGAATCATGACATCTTACCAACAGAGTAGCGAAACCTTACGGTTCAAGATATTTGCAGCAGCAGCAACGAACATAGTATAGAAATATCCGAGCCAGTTATGAAGATATGCACCAATCATGATTTCTTCAAATTAAGTGTGGATGCTGTGAGCATGCGGCTTTGGAATGACTCCTCAATTCTGATCAGCTGCAACCGTCCAAATGTACCTGCAAACAACAGTTAGCAATAAAACACACGAAAGTGTCTTTGATCACTTTCGTTGAATTGAGGTACACGGCCCACGGTTCCCCGTTGATCATACAAGTACGCCTGTGATCGTAGGATTCCGAAGAATCTTCTTGACAGGGTTTCACAGCTGTTCTAGCTGTTCTCAAACCGGAACGTCTCAAAGAAGACAACACGGAGTGAGTGAACCAGCGAATTGAGATTCACTGATTGATGAAAAACGATTTGAAAAACAATCGCGTATTGCTTAGAAGAAAGAGTTTTGCAATACGACGAAGGTTTTATGAGAAAGATCAATTTTCAATCAAAAATACTTTTTGTATTTAAAAGAGTACACATTCGACGTGCTAGAGAAAAGAAGGTTTGCACATCGAACGTTTTTCCAAAAGCATTTTTTCAATCAGAGATACTTTTTGTGTTTGAAAACATAAGTACACATTCGACGTGCTAGAGAAAAGAAGGTTTGCACATCGAATGGTTTTTCCAAAAGCATTCATCAATTCCATTCCTGGACCAAGGTTGATTCAAGAGTGAATCGCCCCATTGTTTCAATCCAGTTGTCACAAGCTTTATCTTTAGAAAAGATCTCACATGTCACCCACCAAGAGCTTGTTTGATGTTGGCTCTAGAAGGATTTCCATATTCATTGTGAATATTTTTACATATCACTCGGATGTTCTGGCAATACCACAAGGATAATGCGTAGGACTCTTAATATATACTTACTTTCCACATTGTGTGAAACAGCAAGTCTTCAAGAATTTTGTGTCCTAATGAGATATAGTGGATGATCTCTTGGCTCTAGACTCAATTAGTGCACATTTGGTTTCCTATGCCGGAGACTAGGGAGAGGGTATCCTTTTTCAATATCAACAATCTCTAAGAGAAAGTCGATAGATAATGTCGGTTCCCCGTGAGAATGAAACAAGCCCTTTTAAGAGGAACTTGAGTAGCTTGGGAAGTTTAGTGCAGTGCGTCACTGGGTCCATGACGTCTTGTCTTCAATACCAGTGTTACCTTAGTAAACACCAGTAGCATATGTATTGAACCCGGTTACTGCCCTAAGGTTGAATTATTGGAGGGCTATTTCTTTTCACCCTTTTTCATATTCATTTCTTTTTCATTCTTCAACCCCTTCAGTGCTTACCGAGACTTCATAACTAGAACCTTGTTGGGTTTATTCCAGTACTAGCTCTGTCTCAGTCCGCACTCTTCCCATATTCTCATTTTTCTCCTTTTTTCAATATACCTAAGGACTCTACACTATCTAGTGGATTGTCCCTGGGTAGATCCCTCCGGCTCTGGCGGATCGTGGGAACGAATACCTAACCTAACCATCCTTATAACACCATGCATAAAGTAAACTGGTCGGTCTTTTGGTATTGTTCTTTCCTTCATGAAACCAATTGATAAATCATTTGGAAAAACCAATCAAGGTACTTGTGATACGAGATCAAAGCATTTTGTACCTTAATAGTTTTGATCATTTAGAAAACCTCCCCCTCAACATGTGCATATGATTTAGAATTTGTTTATCACATGGAGGCAAGAGGACTTTGAAATATTTTCTTTGATCACAATTTTCATACTTAAAAATCCATTTGATTTTCTTGGTAAAATTCTCCCCTCAATATGTGCATAGGATTTTTGAAATCATTTTAACACATAGAGGCAAGAGTTCTTTTGAAGAACATCCACAATCACAAGAGCCATTAAGAAACCATTTGAAAACTCAATCAAGGTACTTTATAAATCACTTTAAAAAAACTTTTGTACCTCGATAGTTTATTTGCTCCCCTCAATATGTGCTTCGAGATTCGAAAGCTTTAGCATATATGAGAGAGCACCTGCACAATTAAATCAAAACGATCAGCTTTTATCAAATTTTATTATTAAATCACAAATTCTCTCCCGATCAAAAATATCAAACCCTTTGAGATTTTGGATCCCAAGTGATTTAATATGGTTTAGAAAACATGGGAGAATATGTGGCCTGGTTTAAATACTCATCATGTTTTTGGATAAATCATCCTCCTCAACATGTTCATTGTGTATGAAATCGTTTGGCACATGGAGGCAGGAGTGCCTTTAAAGGACTAAAACCAATTCCATTTAAACAGATAAGAGATTTAACACACGATCTCTACCCCAATCAAAATTTCAAACTTTTTGAGATTTGTGATCCCAATTGATTTAAATCATTTAAAAGATTTTGGGGAAAGACGTGGCTTGATTTAATTTTGAAAAATGACAGATAAGGAACAGATTTAGACATTAAAGATTGTTAGTGTCAGGTATGATTGTTTTAAGAGATCTTTAAGTAAAACAAAACAATTTCACAATCAAACAAGAACAAAAAAAATTTCATTTTGAAAGACCTTGATTCAAAAGAAAAATCATACCATGACATAACATTAAATCTTTAGATCACCACATAATTTCGAACAAACGGACTCTTTTGAAGATATATTGTTTGAAAATATTTTAAATTAAATCACTCTCCCCTCAATCGATGACCGAAGTCGATAATTGAGTGACTTAGGTTTTGATAAAAAGAAGTCCGGTGATTTTCAAAATTTTGAATCCGATTTATTTTCAAAACAATATTTTACCATTTTCAAAACAATATTTTTCAAAGTTTTAGAAAATGGTATCATCAATGATTATCTTGCACAAAGATACATTAGGTGGTTGAGAAGCTTATGTTGTTGCTGTAGGGCTTGGAAGAAAACCGTCATGATGCAGGAGACTTCTTCTTACGTTGCATTTTAAATGCCAACTAAGGTCAAATTAAGCTCCGTTTCTTCAATCACTTAGAAGAAAACCATCCTGCCGATGCAAGTGAGACCTCTTACGTTGCATTTATGCCAACTCCATAGAAGTCCAATTAAGCTCCGTTTCTTCATTTGTCAACCCAAGATATAGTTACCCTTTTCCTTTTGGCATCCAATCATCTTCAATTGTGGGATCCGGATTGGGAACATTCTTATATCCAATATACATGCATACGTTAGTGAACACACATACGTATATATGGTCGACATCACCCAAACAACAATCGACTAATAACAATCCAACATATCAATCGCTCATATAAGCATGGGAAATGATGTGTTTCATCAAACTATAATCATCTAATCCTGACAATCATATCCTAAATTCCTAGTCCTTCGACATAGGCAAATATCAATTTTAATTAAGCACGTAGGATAATTAAGAAAGCCCGTTAGATGATATAGATTTGAAAACATTATCCCCCTCAATCAATGACTCATTTTTCTAAAAGTTTAAAAGCGCTGAAGTCATTGATTGAGTTTACAAATTTAAAACTCAAACCATTGTTTTAAAGCAACTCATTTACCACCATTTTTGAAAACACCAAATATTTTTCTAAAGAATTTTAGACGGAAAACATTTTGTAGGAACAAGTCCTTCGACATACTTTCCTTGTTTAGTTTTAGGATAAGTGCACTAAATATTTTGAAAATAGGTTTAGCGTAGCACTTTCCTTTTGAAGAGCGGGTTGCTCTCAAATAATAGCAAACCTTAGTTAAAGCACGGGTTACAATTAAATAACTGTAGCAATAGCCGGGTTACGTCAAATAATCAGAAGCCATTTTTTTTGAAGACATGTTTAGAAATGAATATTTACACCTCCTGCTCGAACTTCATCTATGGTCCCGTGCCATTATTGAATGACATTTCTAAGACCGTAGATGTTATCGATACCGTACATGTCATAGAAAAACATATTTTTGGTATTTTTGAAATTTTCTAATTTTTATGGGCTTTTGTTGATTTTATATATTTTCTATTTTCTTTTCGTTGGTTTTATATTTTTGTATTTTGATTTTCTGAAAAATATATACAAAGATAGAATAGATGATATAGTTAAAGAAGATGATGATACGAGTAACGAGATAAGGATATCGAAAGACGCAGAAGATAGAAGTCATCAACTCTTAAACATTCACCACCAAAGCTTCCTGGGCTCTTGAATCGAATAAAGAAATTGAACCATCTGAAAGTGAGACTTTGGCGCTTCCCCAAACCGAAAATCCTTATGTTGAGCGATTCAAGCTCTATTTCAAGCTTGCATTAGCCAGAGCACAAAGAAGCACACCATTATCATAAACCCAGATGCTCCTTTTAAGAATAATCACCGTGATTCTTCGTTCGAGGCTATATCATCAATAGAACAAGAACGTATCATCCCACATTTAAATAATCTCTCAAATTTCTTTTCCATGAAGTCAAACGATCCATTCCAAAAGGTGTCAAGAGAACAATTCCCAAGTAGTTGAATTGAAGCGTCAGCTTTGTATAATGCTCAAGAACTCTCCCGAACACACATCATGAGGGAATGAAAACACATCCCATGTTCACATTTTTCTTCCGGATGATCGTGTATGAAGCTCAAGAACCGTATACACCAATACCCAAGAGCTCTCCGAATACACATCATGAGGGAATGAAAACACTCCCCATGTTCACATTTTTATTCCCCGATGATAGTGTATGAAGCTCAAGTATCCAAGTATACCAATACCCAAGGAAGGAATAACGATAAGATTGAAGAAGCAGCCAAGTCATCGATTATCTCAGGATGACAATCTCTCGCGGATGTCAACTCCGAATAAGTGATTATATCTTGAATCACGATTAAGCACTCAAGTGAAATACGAGCATCCCCAATGTACTCACTCTATCTCCCCTGATCATTGCGATACCATCGAAATCACCACACACTAGTGTACCTCTTTTATCTTCTAAACTTTTTCTAACATCACTTCCCCACGTAGTTGAAATACTAATACTAAACCTTTGATGAGTAAAACCTTGAGTTTCTCAGGTCATGACATTTGTTTTCCCGTGATATCTTCAATCACTTAGAAGAATTAAGTTCATCAAGTTTACTCGTCATGAGTTCAAACCTTGAGTTTCTCTCAATAACATTTGTCTTCCGGGGTATCTTCAATTACTTAGAAGTATTAAGTTCATCAAGTTTACTGCTAGGTGCTTGTCTCCTTACGCCTTTGGCTGTTTTTGACACTTTAATCAAGAACTCTTTGTAAGTCCAGATACTAGAAATATTTTGTTGAGAAGAACACTTGAACTCTTGTGAGAATCAACTTGTCGAAGACTCTCTCGACTATTTTTATCAACCCTTATGTAGACAATTTGAAGTGACCAATGAAGAAGAAAACCCGATATACCATACTTGAAACTGAAGTCAACTTCCCACATTTGTATCTTAAGCTTGCACCTAATGATGGAAGAACGGTGTAGAGAATTTATGCTTCAAGCAAATCCCTAAGTACTCACTACCCAAACAAAGTATGAGACATTAACACCTCTTGACATCCACACCGCCATATGCGTGACACTCGAAAGTAAAACAAAGTAACTCCTAATAGTGATAGTTAACCATGTCTTCAACCATCCACCTCGACTGCTAGTAACTAGATAAACCAAGTCTTCAACTCAAAATTTTAAGCCCGAGCAAGTTATCAAATAAGAACACGCCTTTGTGAAAGTCAACTTCAATCTCAAATAAGTGATAAATGATTAACTCCGGAGTAATCAACTTGTGTCAAATGTCCAACACGTGAATAAATGTACAACCTGATGTACATTGACCCACTTAATGAACGGAACAAATGATTCTCAACATCAATTCCATCTTCCTAAAGATATACATATAGAGACCGACTGAAGATTCACCAATAATGTCTTCGCGGATGAGGAAGTCATTCTTAATGTTCATGTGGTTGATTTACGAGCATATAATCCGTGAAGATTTGGTAGAGGAATACCAAAGAGCGGATCATTTTTCATGAACAATAATCCGGAAGATTGGCAAATGAATACCAAAGAGCGGATTATTATTCAATAGTGCAACCGCAATATTACAATAGTCAATATCAACGTCTCGAGGAGTCACTGCTAAAGAATATGAGCAAGTCTAATTGGAGATTGAATCAGACTTATAACACTCTCCCAATTAGTGCTCTCCCCTAAACCGACAATTTGTTTGATAAATGCCCAAATTAAGAAGAAGTCTTTAGATCGTTAAATTCAACTCGTCTTTAGTCTTCTAACATGTAGCAGAAAATGTAGAACAGAATGTAGACTCGACCTTCTTCAAGATTGGCAGTTGGGAATAGAATAACATCTTCAACTCACACCAAAAGCATTCCACCAAAAAGCATCCAATTAACTTACATCTTGCAAATCCCCAACTAAAATCCCTCCCATTAAACAAGAACGTAAAGATGTTCATCAAGGAAATCAAAGAATCGTGCCGCAACGAACACACAAAATGGTAACACCAAACTACCAATCACATCAAACAAGAACAGAGATTGTTCGGAATCATCATGTTGATGTATACGCTGAAACATTAACCGAAGCACATTGTCGATAAACTCATCAACTGAAAGTGAAGATGTCAACCAATGGCTCTTAGAAGAAAAAAACTCCATGTGATGACCATAAGAAGAAGCTCGGTTCTACGAGTTTGAGAAATGATGACCATTTTATTCTCAAATATCAATCAACAATGCAAAAATTCACACTTTTCTCCCCTCAAGAATTGCATACGGAGATGCCATTCTTGACTAAATAAGTGAAAATCATCCGAATGTTCTATTAACACTTCTCTCAAGAAAATAAGCACATGATGTCGCCATCTTCATTATAATCGAGCAAGTGGAATGAGAAAACAATCAAGTAGCCCGGTTCACTTGATGCTTCAAGCGCATGGAAAAAGCATGAAGCATGTTGATGAGAATGGTCATAATTGAGAAGATTTCTTCGTAAGATAAAGCGACTGAGACGCATACACTTTCTTTTCTTTAGAGAACGAGGCATGAACCGTTGTGTTCACGCCATTATCTCTCTCTTTTCAATCTCTTGGCAAAACATGTAATCAATCACCATTATCATTCAAGAGGCTCTTTGTAGTGACAGTCGATGGAGAAAACCCAATATGATGAATTTGACCCTGAAGTAAACTAACCCCAACTCGTAACTTAAACTTGCACATATGTAACAAAGAGCGGTGCCGAGAATTCATGCTCCATTGAATCTCTTAGTACTCTATACTCTTCAACCAACCAACCATCAAGTATAAGACGCACATTACCTCTTGAAAATCCACAATTGAATGTGACACTGAGCACTACAACGTAACTCCTTAAAGTGATAGTTATTTTGTGTGGTATGAGCCCATTCCCCAAGTAAAAGAAAAGGTAAAAGTCACCCAACAATAACTAGATTTCCAAGTCTTCGTTATGATAATAAGCTCGAACAAGGATCATGAAGAATCTTCATCCAACCATCCCCGATACATTCGGATACTAAGTACACTCGCCCGTGATATTTCACTTCAACCTCAAATAAATAATATGAATTAACCCGTTGTCACATCTTCTGGTTAAAAGCTCAAATCTAGCCTCCATTTACGATATAAGTGAACTATGATAATGGTTTTCATCCCGACCATGGTTAAAAACACATAACCCCGTAAAACCTTGTAATAGCTAAACCGCCATGACGTAATATCCAAACACACATCCAATTCATGAAGTACACCCTTTATCCCTTCTTCAAGCGTAAAACCGTGAGCACCAAAGATTTAAAAGATCCCGGAATACACTTTTCCTTTTCTCCGTGATGGTTCCATCAATACGGGATTTTACAATTCTATGGTTTAAACCGAGAAATAGTTTCTTTTCGCGGGATTTTACAAAACCAAGAATAAACCGTAAGATAGATCCGGAAATGCACTTTACTATTACCAGGATGTTTCTATTGTCACGGGATTTTACAAGTCTATGATTTAAACCGAGAAATAGATTCTTTCGCGGGATTTTACAAAATCAAGACAAAACCGTAAACAATGTCAGCTTGAATGTGTTATGACAACTTTGGTTTCAGTGAATATCTGTTTTAGGGGAACATGCAGCGGTTCATCAACTGTCCATTATCCAACATCATCAACAATAACATCAACCATTAAACACTTTGGTAAACACATCACATACACATTCTGTCGGCTGTGGCTGTGACCACATGGTGAAGTAAACCCGATATGTCAAACTTGATCATGAAGTGAACTTCCCCAGTTTTGTTACTTAAAATTGTACTAATCCATGTGAAGAAGAAACGGTGTACCCAATGTACAAAACCTCTTGACGTATCCTCAATGCGAGAGACACCGGTGATAGTTACGCGAGAAAGAATCAAACCAATAGCCAAGTCTTTATCACCCTCTATAAATGCCCAAACAAGTCATCTTCGCGGAAAGGCAGAAAGAAAGAAGACGAAATAAGTAAACGCGCCCATAAAAACTTCACTTCATATCCAAATAAGAAATATCGTACAAACAACTCCGTAGTCACCCTAGTTCCAATATCGATTCAAGCCGTGACACAATAACCTCTGTGAAAATGTATAGACCAAAGTACCCAACAACTCTCATCATTAAATCAAATTATCATCAGATCTCTTCAATAAACCTCAGGAGTAAATTGCAAAAATCGTCCTTGTGGTTTGCCCAGATTGCAAAATCGCCCCCGGGTTCGCCATTGCAATGCGCGGCGTCCCTGCGGGGAAACTTTTTCATCATTTTGGTCCCTGGATTTAACTATCGTTAAATGAATTCAGTTAGAAGTTACACATTTAGCCCTTTTGGCCAATAATCGCGGCGTCCATCCTTTAAACCACAGGGACAATTTATGCAATTACACAGTTAGTCCTCAATACAAAAACGATTGCACCTTTAGTCCTTAATACATAATTTCAGTTAAAAAAATTGCACCTTTAGTCCTTTATACATAACCTAAGTTAGTCCCACCACCACCACCACCACTTACCACCACCACCACTACTCACCGCAACCCACTGCCACCACCACTACCACTACCACCACCACCAATACCCACCGCCATTCACCACCACCACTGCCACCAGTTACCACCACCAATCACCGTCTCCACCCACGTCTACCACCACCACAACTAATCACCACCGCCACTCACCACCGCCACTAACCACCACCACCACTTACAACCAACTCAGTTAGTCCAATTATCACAAAAATTCAAATCTCATAAAAACTCATAAATCATATCTCAACCATGAGAAGCCCATCTTTTAATCATTTAATGCCCATGTTCGATACACAGAAATTAAATCCGTACCAAAATTAGTACCATTCATCACAAGGTTCAAAAAAAAATCGTTAACCACATTCAATCAAGAGTCCGGTTCCACCTTATCCATCCACAAAATACATTCGGATAGCAAGTTGATGTTACTTAACATTTTCATGTTAGCGTGAACATTTCCATGTTACCGTTTAAGTCCAAGAGACCAACTTAATTTTGTAATTTTGACAATCTTTTTCAAGACTACTATAAATGATAGATATATGGTTTCCCCAGTTAGTATTAGGAACATAAGTCCCAATTGGTTCAAGTAATATCACAAGTTAATGTCCATTCCGTTCAATACCATGTGAGATGAGAAAAAGCAATGGCCCAACACCAGTCTACTAACATCTTCGGCCCACTTATTATCAAGAGAATGTGCAATAGCGACACGCCCAACTTCCCAAAAACAACAATACACGCCCATGCACTTGATATCCAAATCAGCCAAACCCTACACTTTAGGGTATATAACGACACTTATGCTGATGTTACCCTAATTTTACACATACATAACACGCCCCCATCAATAGATCATCTCCAAACCCTAAAAATAAAACATCCGCCTCCATCACAAGCAAAACGAACCCAATTATAAATCCAGCTCCTTCATCCACGCTTTTCATTGATTGTGATATCAATCATGACCTAGCCACAGGGATGGCTCGAAGGTCTCAATATCAACGCCACAGGGATGGTACGGCTTAGAGACAGCCACAAACTCATACCAAGAAAAGGTAGGTTTAACCTTTATGTTCGTGTCTCCATTTTTTTTGACCGATTGAAAGAATAAGAGAATAACGTACATATTATTCCTCTATTCTTGTAAATTCGAAGAGCACATGATTTTAAAGCTTCAAATAAAAATCAGACCGAAAAGAAAAGATTAAACTGATAAAGTTTTGATCTTTCTTTGTGAGTCTAATATTACGTCGAAGTATATGCTTTGAACAAAAGATCAATGACGATTTGTTTAAACACCTAAATGATATGATACAAAGATGTATGTGAGGGTTTAAATAACACAGAGATCTTTGCTACTTCTTGAAATGAATTTTATATGGATCTGTGATAAAAGTACCTCGTGTTTATCGACCCATTATGGTATGATGTATTAGTTTGGGACACGAAATATACTGAGATCTTTATGTTTTTCTGATTTCGAATATGAGTGAGTCAAGATCAGTGATGAAATCATTATAAGGGTTGTTTGGATCTAATAAAGGTCTTGAGAAATATTTCAAACCCTTGATGAGAAATGAGATCTTGCGTTACCAACAGTTTTGAGTTCCAAAAAGGACGATTTGTGATGAGTCTTGTAATGGTTTAATATAGAGTCTTGAATCTTGATGTTATGGTTTATGTTGTTGATGTCGTGGTCGTGGTCTAGTGGTAGTTTCTTCTTCATCCTTTCTGTTGCAAGTCGCTAGCCAAATGAGTCAAGTCGCTAACTTATCCTTTATGTCACAATTCGCTAACCCTTTCTTTCAAAGCACAACACGCAACTTATTAATATAAGTCGCTACCGTTTAAAGAGTCAAGTCGCTACCTTTTTTTTTTCTTTCAAAGCAAGTCGCTAACCAAAGTTTTCACAACAACTCGCTACTTGATAAATATCAAGTCGCTACCAAAATCGAATAGCAAGTCGCTAGGTCCATTTCTTGACATAAGTCGCCATTTCAGATTCAGACACTAAGTTGCTAACTTGTTGAGTAACAAGTCGCTACGACAAGTTAAATACCAAGTCGCTAGGTTATTTTGTGTCAAGTCGCTAGGAAGCATGCATTAAGACATTTGACTTTTCCGATGAGTTTTCCGGCCAAAATCCGACCATATATCCGACTATGTTCATACTTACCCAGAAAAACTCATCTTTTTGACAAGTTTGACCATGAATATGATTGTTTGACCACAAGTTAATAGTACAAAAAGACATGAATGAATGTCATAAAAGTCAGTTTAGACATACAACTTGACATAAAAGCAGATTTTAGAATATCAGGACCTTTTGAATAGCGAGACTTTTAACACAACTTGACACAACATAATCAGTTATAACATAAAAACTGTATTCACAAGAAGTAAGCAAAAAAAACATTATTCCGACCACAAACATTATGTAAAAGCAGTTTTAACAATAACCAAAAACCAACATAACCATGATACTAAACCACACAAATCAATACAACACAACAACCTTGGCTCTTGATACCAATTGTAGGATCGATATATTTATTGTGTTGATGATTCGGGTGGTCTTGGATGATCAAAATACATGTTAAACATTGTAGAGAGAGAAAGTAGAGAGAGAGGGTGTTCTTGCTAGAGGTTTACACAAAGGAAAGGTTAGATTAAAAATAAGAAGCACCACCCCTTTCATGGATGGAAGGGGTATTTATACTTACACAATACACGACCTCCTATCGGCCTGTGGATCAGGTATACAGTGGGTAAAGACCCATCCTTCCTCCACGGTGTTGCACTATACTATTCTACGCTACACACTAACTAATAAACTACTAAATAACGTAAATAACGATATGTCTACGAGCTAACTTATGCTAGATAATATTAGGGGTGACCGACTCTTCACTATGGAATTTTCTAATTCCTAACAATGAGCTTAAAGATCATTTAATTTTTGATAGTGGTTGCTCTGGAAGCATGACATGAGACAAAGAGATTCTGTCAGATTTTAGATCTTATTTTGGAGGAAGAGTTGCATTTGGGAATTTTCCTAGTGGAGGTAGAATTACAAGCAAAGGAACCATCAAGGCAGGCAGAATAGATTTTGAGAATGTTCGTTATATGAAGGAGCTCAAGTTCAACCTTTTTTCAGTCTCTCAGATCTGTGACAAGAAGCATCATGTGTTATTCACTGACACAAAATGTCTTATTCTTTCCCCTGAGTTCAAGCTTGTTGATGATAACTTGGTAATACTGAGAGTACCAAGAACCAATGATGTGTACAGTCTGGATATGAAGAGTCTTAACTCTTCTGAAAGAGCAACACGTTTAGTAGCAAAGGCAACACTTGAAGAAGCACATCTGTGGCATAGAAGATTAGGCCATGTGAATTTCAAGAATATCAACAAGTTGGTTAAAGGAAATTTAGTTAGAGGTTTACCTTCCAAAACATACAAGAATGATCATTTGTGTTTGGCGTGCAAGAAGGGTAAACAACACAAAGCATCATGCAAGAAAATTGAGGAAAGAACTATTAGAGAACCTTTAGAGTTGCTGCACATGGATCTGTTTGGACCTGTTTCTGTTGCAAATTTAAACAAGAAGAAGTACTGCTTAGTTGTAACAAATGATTGCAGTAGATTTAGTTGGGTCTTGTTCTTGGGATTTAAAGATGAAACCTTTGATGCTATTCATGATTTTATAATCGCCCTTGAAAACCGATTGAGACTCAAAGTAAGAGGTATTAGATGTGATAATGGGACTGAATTCAAGAACAAGTTTATGGATGAATTTTGTGCCAAGAAAGGAATCAAGAGGGAGTTTAGCATTGCTAGAACTCCACAGCAGAATGGTGTTGCAGAGAGAAAGAACATAACATTGATTGAAGCAGCCAGAACAATGCTTGCAGATTCTCTATTACCTATTCAATTTTGGGCTGAAGTTTGGTATACTGCTTGTTATGTTTTGAATAGAGTATCAGTCACTAAACCTCAGATGAAGACACCTTATGAGTTGCTTATGGGAAACAAACCTAACATACGTTTTATGAAACCTTTTGGATGTCCTCTGACTATTCTCAATACTATTGATGCTTTGGGAAAATTCGATGGCAAGTCAGATGAAGGATACTTATTGGGTTATTGTACCAATAGTAAAGGATTTAGAGTGTACAACAAGGTTACCAAAAAGGTTCAAGATTGTCTTCATGTTGAATTTTTAGAAGATCAAGAAAATCAAAAAGGTAAAGGTCCTGATTGGATGTTTGATCTTGATGTTTTGACTCCTTCTATGAACTATGTTCCTGTTAGAGATGAAAATCAAGTTGTTCACAAAGAAGAAGATTTACAGTACATTGTTCATGGAGTCAATATTAGACCTGATGTTGTTCCTGATGAAGAACCTATATCTATTGAGAAGGAGAAAAGTACTGATGAACCAAAATCCACTTTGTCTGTTGAAGATCAAGCTATTCAAGATGAACTTAATAGGATGCTTTTTCAAGAAACAATAGCACAATCTTATGAGGATGAACAAAGAAGAGCTTATGAAAAAGCAAAGAAAAAGGGTAAGTCTACTGATTACCCTCACAGTACTTTGTATCACAGTACTTTGGATCAAAGTACTGCTGCATCAATTGATAGTACTTATGATGATTTGATTGATCCTAACATGCCCGGATTAGAAGACACTGATGATGAATTAGATGATGAAGGTATTTTCTCAAATTCCAATGAAGGAGCTAATTTCACAAATTTGGATGATGATCTTGAAGTTCCACAGACTCCTACATTAAGAGTTCATAAAGATCATCCTGCTGGTCAAATCATTGGACCTTCTACATCAGGGGTGCTCACAAGAACCAAAGCTAAAGGTTTTTCTAAACCACATAATGCTTTACTTAGCTTTGTGTATAAAAAAACAAGATGAATCATAAGGATCAACAAATGTGTTTATTCACTTGTTTTATCTCTCAAGAAAAACCCAAGAATGTAGCTCAAGCATTAACTAAAGAGAGTTGGGTTGAAGCCATGCAAGAAGAACTTCTTCAATTCAAACTTCAAGAATTTTGGGTACTATGTGATCTACCAGATGGAAAGAAAGTCATTGGTACAAGATGGGTTTTCAGAGTTAAGAGAGATGAAAGAGGGAATGTCATCAAGAACAAAGCAAGATTAGTTGCACAAGGATATAGAAAAGAAGAAGGAGTGGACTATGATGAAGTGTTTGCTCCTATAGCAAGGATTGAAGCCATTAGAATATTCCTTGCTTTTGCATCATATATGGGCTTTCCTGTTTATCAAATGGATGTCAAGAGTGCATTTCTTTATGGCAAGATTACAGAGGAGGTCTATGTTAAACAACCTCCTGGTTTTGAGGATCCTGCACATCCAAACAAAGTCTACAAAGTTGTTAAGGCTCTGTATGGCCTTCATCAAGCACCTAGAGCTTGGTATGAAAGACTCTCCACTTTCTTATTGCAACATGGTTACATGAGAGGAGAAATTGATAAGACTTTGTTTATCAAGAGAGACAAGAAGGATATCATGCTTGTTCAAGTCTATGTAGATGATATTATTTTTGGAGCTACAAAATAGTCTATGGTGAAAGAATTTGAGAAGCTCATGCAACAAGAATTTCAAATGAGTTCCATGGGTGAATTAACTTTCTTTTTAGGGCTTCAAGTTAAACAATCAAAGGCTGGAATTTTCATTAGTCAAAACAAGTATGTGATATAGTAGTAAATATAAGGATATATCAAAATACACGTGATACGTGAGAGAATCGACAAATCAACCTTTTAGGAAAAGGGTTAACGTGCCAAAACTCACGAATGTGATGATATAAGTGATACCGGGCAATTGATTACCCGGGTCGTGTCCCAACGAGGTGTGAATTGAGGATGTCGTTTGAGGTTTGTTATTAAAATGCTTGAATTGTTCGAGATTTGTTTGTTTTTAATTACGTTTTCTACGAATTAATTAACGGGAAAGTAATTAAGGCAAGGGAAACCTAATAAATGACAAACTAACTACTACTAAGCATATGGAACAATAAAACTAAGCTAAATTAAGTCCTAGGGTGCTACAATGCAAAAACGGGAAAACCCGGGCTAATCCCGAGCTCCAAAAGTGAAAATAATGAAAATTAAGGCATACGGGTGCGAAACTAATTTTCCTACGTTCTAAACTACTAAAAATAATTTTAGGAAAAAGCCGGGTATTTTTTCGACTTTTAAATTATTTATTATCAATTAAAAACTAATTTAAACTAATTTAATTATAAAAAATACTAAACTAATTTAGAAAAATCTAAGGTAATTACAGAAAATACTTTGGATTATACTTGATTTAAGAAAAATAAAAAAATGGACTACTGCGTTTTGAAATAAGCAATTAAAAAGCCAAATAAGAAAATAAGCTAAGAACTCTTTTTGTGGTTAAGAAATAAATGCTGCAAGATTCTAACGAATAAAGTCCCAAGGGCAGTTGGTTGCTTGGTGTGTGTGTTGAGGTTGTGAACCAAGCGACCTGTGTTCGAATCTGTTGCTTGTCACCTTTTTGTAATTATTTTTTTTTTCAATCTTTCCTTTTGAAACTTGAAGCTGGAATGGAAATAAGCAATTTTTCTAAAAACTTGATTTATGAAAAAGCTTAAATAAGCTGTTAACAGCTTATTATCCCAAACAATTCCACATTTACAACCAAACACACCTTGGACAGCTTTTGTGAGCACAAATAAGCAACCTCTAAGCAGAATATGATGAAATAAGCTAACATGCAATAGGAATAAGGTGAGATGAACAAGGGTATGTTAAAAGGGAGAGATAAGCAGTTATAAGCAGTGGGGAGTCCTAAGCTAATAAGCATACGAATAGCAACTAAATAACTAAATAAGCTATAATAAGCACCAAATAAGCTATTTATAAACTAACCTAACCTAAATATTCTTAATAAGCACTAAGCTATCCTAGAATAAGCAAAAGTAATCAGTAATAAGCTCAGAAAAGAAATTCCTATTGTTACTGATATGGGACAGCAGATCAGTTAAAGGGGCTATTTTGAGCTTAAAAATAAGCTCTAATAAGTACTATCTAAAAATTGAAAAAAATACTAATCTATGGCCAACCTACTGAACTAGCTAATTACCAAATTTCAAGATCTAAAGTTGAATATTTAAGAAACTAAAAATCAAAATCAAAAGGGCTATGGGAATAAATAGGCTGCAAGAACAGTAACTGAAATGGCTAAATGGGACTTTTGAAGGGCAAAAATAACTAAGCTAGATGGATCCTAAGTGCATATAAGCAAATAACAGGTTAAGTTGGGTACGCATGGACTTAAGAAAACAACATTTGAAACATTTTTTATCACAAATAAGCCAATAAAAAGCCTTGTGAACAGCAGCCTTGCTGCTGCTCTTGTTATGCAGAAATTTTGAGATAGAAAATTTATTTATTTATTTATTTTTTTTTTATAAAACCAATACTTGCAACCTTTTTTGATATAAGTAAAACAACTTTTGCAAACTTACTTAAACCTTAAAACACTTTGACTTTGAGAGTCAAAGTGGGTAAAATGGGTTTTGACCCAAGCTTGAGCCAAAACCAAACACCCCTGAATGGGTGGAAATTGTTTAAAAAAAACTGATTTTCTAAATAGAACTTGTAATAGAAACCTTTTACTAACTTGAAAATGGAGCTTAATACTGAAAATAAGAAGTAACAGCTAATAAGCACTTAAATGCTTATTAGCAAAAGAAACTGAAAAGAGAACTTGAAAGAAATAAAACTTTTTCATTAATTAAAAGAAATTACAATATAGAAAACTAAATTAAAAACTACTAAAATTCCTAGGTGCCTTTTCAAATGGCTACAAGGTTCTATTTATACTCGCAGCTAGGGTCTTCAAATGCTCCTCTATGTGCTTTCTTGCTGAGACAAATGAGCTTCTTGGTTCCACTTTGTGTTTCTTTGGATCAATCTCAGCCATCAATTTAATCTTGGGCACCACTCATTTAATCCAAGCCGTCCACTTTTTGGTATCCAATGTGGGTAGTGAGGATTGCCAGCTTGGCACTGAAGACCCATGTGGGTGTGGGGTAAAGTGAGCCCGGGGACCAGTGGATGAGAGTGATGGGGAAGAAGAAGACAAGGAGCTTTGTGCATTTGGGCCAAAGGTGGCTGGGTTTGTGTTTCTGTTTTGGGTAATAAAGGGAGAAGAGGTTCAAATAGGGGGGGGGGGGGGGTCAAGGTTTATTGGCGGGTTCAAGAGTAGGGGAGGTCAAAATAAAAGGTTTAAGTAAAACTTTGTATTTTTTTTGTTTTTGATTAAAACTCTTTTTTTTTTTTTTGAAAGAAAATAATATCAATGAAAATTGGTGTTAATACAAATAATTTTTGTAAATAAAAATGGATAAAAATAAAAATAGTTGTTTGTAGTGAAAAACGTTTTCATGGTAAAAGTGGTAAATTAGGTTCGGGTAAAGGGTAAAATGGTAATTTGGACTTAGGGTTAGGTTTTTCGTCTGATTCCCAAGCTCACTCCCAAATATGTATCCCGGGCTCTGAAAATGTAGAAAACCATATTCCGGCTCCGTCTGCAAAGCACGTTTTCCATTCTAAGCTCAATTATGTCTGTTTTTGCCCTGTTTTCGATCCTTTGTACCTGAAATACATAAAAACACAGTCCAAGGATATCTGCCGTATAATTAGTAATATTTTCGTGTTTTTAGACGTTTTTGTGGGCTGAGATGGGTAAAAATGATGAGTGAATAAGCACTCATCAAATCCCCCACACTATCAATTGCTAGTCCCTAGCAATCCGATCGTATGAAGTAATGAAAGGATCAAGAATACCATGTATACCCCGTTTCGACTTTTTATTCCACTACTAGAAATTTAAAGCTTGAACGTAAATAAATAACATGCTTGATTATCAAAACATGGCATCATAGAACGGGATTCACGCAAAATGGGTGTCTCCGGGGAATTGTAATCGTCATCCTCTTTTTTATACTCTCAAACCAAGCTTAAACTTATTGTGCAAACGTTTTTGTAAAATGCTAACACTACTTATATCAATAATCTATGTAAGTCGAGACTTAACTTTTTACTCCCGCAATTTATACAATTTAAGTGATTGTGCTCATTTTCAAAAGTTTGACCATTGAAATCGACATTTGTTATGGTTGCTATCCACTTAACTAAAGTACTAACCCACCGGAAACGATGAAAGTCTAAGGATCGAAAGGGCCTCTTCCATGTAGCGGCTTTCTTCTCGCCACATCCCAAAACATTAGTTTTAAGTGACCGGGCTTTTGACACCTCACAAAGAATAGTACCGGAATTAGCGGAATTCGATTCCAAAGATTTACGAAGCTACCGTTAAGTTAAAACTAAACCTAAATGGATTACAACCGACGATGATTTAGAAATTCAAGACTCAAAGGTGAGATCACTCCATGTAACGACTTTCTTCTCAGCTTGTCCTTTTAAGGAGGCTAGGTTTTCACCCTCGAGAATAGTATCTGAAGGGATCTTTGAAATCAAGGATTTCAAATTACCGTCAAACTTTTAGACAACTTTGACGAATACGAGTTCAACTTCCGATTTAAATTTAAGAAAAAGCAAGTTTTACACATTTATTCATAAGCAAATAATAATACTTTTATTCACGCAACTCATATTTTTTTCATTTTTCATTTTTCCACTTTTTCTTCTTTCTTTTTTTTCACTTTTTCATCAGTTTTTTGACTTTGAACTTTAAACTTGCAACTCTTGCATCATTCAAGCAACTTTACGATACTTTCATTTTGCAACATTATTCAGATTTAAAGAAAGTATGCTTTCTCGGAAATTTAAATAAAAAGTTGAACTCGAACTCTAAATCAATTTTGCTTAAAAACTTTTTATTGTAACAAGACGATTTGAATGTTCAAAAAGTTGACAATGAGCACGTATTTAAGTCCAATTAGTTAGCTTTTGGGAGAAAAAGCCATAGATTACTTATATAAGCTCTAAAGAGAACCAACTACTCCACGCTTAGCATTTTCATTTGCACAACGCGTAAAACCTTAGCCTAATGTTAAGAAGAGAGCTAGATCAACACTTTAGCAGAGTCGGGATTCCCCTTGTTCTAGCCGAATCAAGACTAAACTACCATTAACACCGAAGTATCAATGAATTATTTTTGTGCAAAGCACTTCTTGTAAATGCAAATACTTAACTTAAAACGATAAAAATTTTAAAATTTTGGTCAAAACGGGGGTGCTAGGGTACTAGAAGGTACAATGTGATCAAAATTCGTTTAGAATTCCCCCCCCCCCCCACACTTAGAATTGAATATTGCCCTCAATATTCAAAGTACCGGCCGGAGCCGAAACTATAGAACGGAAAAAGGTAATACTACTAGCCAAGTGTGGAAGCGAAATCTTTTTTCGCAAAAAGGATTAATAAAGATATCCCTAGATAATCGTTAGAAAAAAGATCGGATATTGGGCGGCTGGATTGAAAACAGGCGCATCAATCATCACGATCTACGGAATCTCGAAAACAGAGAGCAAACACACAACAAGCAAACAATAGTGGGGTTTCCCCACACTTAGTAGTGTTAGAGAGTAGAAAGAAGATAGAAACATGGGTGGACACCCATGAAATGCTACTTTTTTTGTTAACCGAGTCGCTAGCTTGACTCGACCCCGAATTCATTGGTCCATGGGGAGCAAGTGGAAGAGAAAATCTCCATCGGACTTTCATTCAAATGGTTTGGATAAACATTGAATGTGTTGAAAGTTCCACACTGATGAGATATACCCGGCTCAAAAGAATGATGAATGGAGATGCCGGGGTCGAAAATGAAATCTTCATTTCCGAATGAGGTAACACGGGTGGGTTGGGTGGGCAAAATTTTAGGCATGAGAACATAGTGTTCAAAATCTTTCCCCACCGCCTTAGAGATCCCAGTACCGTATCGGGTTTAAAACAAAGATGAATCCATCATCCCGTTTATGAAGACGAGGAATGATGGATCATTGAGAAGCACAGTCTTAGTCACAAATAACTCCATAGAGAAGAGGAGTTCATGGTTAGGTCGAGGAGTTTGAAACATCACATCGGGTAAAGTACCCATTTCAGAAATTTGAGTTCTCTTAGAGTGAACTCCCTTGGAAGGTATTATAGCGGGTTTGAACACTTTATCCTCGGAGAGGCATGAATCGAAAGTGTCAACCACGGTAAAATCCTCAAGAGAAGGGAGTCACTCGGTTAAAAGAATGAAGAACATCTTGATCAACAAGTTCATCAATTGAAACTTTCAAGTTCTTTCGGGAAAGAATGGATCATCAAAATTTTCCAAAGGATCATCGTTCAAATTTTCATTCTTAAATGGAATCTAGTCCGTGAGAGCGAGTTCACCGGAGAACTCCTTTTTGTCAATTGAAGGATCAAGTGACGGATCTCCATACAACAAATACTCAAGTTCACGTAAGTCGGCTTCAAAGTCAAAGACTTCATTGTCAATTCCCGTGGGAGGACCAAGGCGAGCGAGTTCATCGGCGAACTCCTCAAGAAGTAAATCAATAGCTGAATCCTCGGGCTCGGGCTTCCAAGGATTTTTGGTCAAAAGCTCAACTTCTTTAATTTCAATTTCTTCCGGAGGGAGTGAAGACAACGGATCTTCATTTTCACTAAGTAATTGTTCAAGACGAACACGGTCTCCTTCCGGCCGATTCATCGTCATCACCTCGACGGAAAATAATAAGCTTCGATCTCTTCCAAATTCAAGTTACTTCCCTCAAACGGAGTGAGAGAAGGGGAAGAGTCGGAAATAATGAGGTCGGAAGTAGGAGTGGGATTGCCACTCGAAGAAGGTTCAACAAGATCGATTCGATTAACCGAATGCGGAGGTGGGACAAGTGGTGTGCTCTTAGAGCTAGCAATTTCCACCACTTCCGTTATGGTCTCCGGTTTCTTGGTAATCGCTAAGCTCAACAACACGTTTACTCAAAGATCTCTTAACCGTAAATCGTGAAAGACTTTGATCAATCCTAGATGGAGAATTTTGGATAACCGTAGGTTGGACGTTTTCGGTACTTCCGTTATTAGTAGGAAGCACCGGGTCCTTTGTCACCTTGGTTTCACGGCTTTCAACTTTATCAATACCACAAATGGTAGGCAGAGATTTCGAATCTTGGTTAACATTGAAAGTTACGTCTTCTTTGTTTACCCTCAAAGTAATTTCCCCTTCATCAACATCGATCAATGCACCACCGTTTTAAGAAGCACCTCCCAAGGATGAGGGCACTCGGGGATCGCATCAAAATCGACAACAACAAAGTCGGCGGAAATGAAATCTTTTCCTACTCACACATGATTAGCTCGAGGATCATACATGTAGGTGTGAGTGGGGGTAAAGAAAGCTTTTTCCACATGGAGTGTGGCATCAAGTTAATGCTCGCACCAAGATCGGCCAAAGCGGAGCATTGAACTAGTCCTTGAAAATCACATGGGATGAGGAACTTCCCGGGTCTCCTAACTTTTCGAAGTTTTTAAGGATAACCGCCGAACAATTCTCATTCAAGGAAGTTTTAGCCAACTCAGAAATTTTTTCTTTGTTGCTCAACAAGCTTTTGATCGTCGGACCAAACTTGGGCATTAGAAGGAGCCTCCATGCGAAACTAATCTCGGCGCGATCTTGAAAGATTTGGACAAGCTTTTCCATTTGTTGATTAGTTTTGTCGCGGGCCTTTTGATCATTAAGCCTTGAAGGATAAGGAATTGAAGGCTTAATCTTCGAACATCGGCTCCGGAATGGGGATGTGGACTCACGGAGGTTGGACGTGTGCAGTACTTTGTGGGCTTGTAGAATGCACCTTGTCCTTGGTCACCTCGGTTTCTCGTTCTACTTCCCTCACCGGAGAGGGTGTAGGCATCGAGGGTCCATCATATGACTTACCACTTTGGGTGGCAATAGCATTCAACTCTCCCTTCGGGTTAGGAATTGTATTACTTGGAAGAGAACCGGAACCCGAGGGTTGAGAATAAGAAGTAGATGGTTGATTGGCTTGAAAGAAACTAGCCATCATATTCCTCATTTCAGTCATCTTTTTGTTACTTGTAGCTTTAATTTCCTTTTTGAAATCCGTCCTCATGCCGTTAATTTGAGTTTGCAAACATTTAATGGTGTAATCGGAATTCTTCATGTAAGTTAGAAACTCGTCGAGCAACCTGAGGAGGTGCTTGATAAGGTTGTTGAGGAGGAGGTGGTTGATATTGATGTTGAGGAGGAGGTGGTTGTTGGTAAACTTGAGGTGGAGGAGCTTGGTATTGTTGATTACCATGATTAACATTAGCTCCTCTGTCTGAACATTGTGGTTACCATTAAAACGGTTTTGATTATGGTTTTGGTGTTGAGGTTGGTTGAAACCGGGAGGTCCGAGATAATTGTTTGAACGGTAGCTAAGAAGATTTTGATCTCCTTGTTGATTGTAGTTTCTCAGAGTAGCAGATAAACATTCTCATGTGCGTAGCCACCGACTACCGGGCACTCGATAAGAATGTGGACCTCTGCAAGTCTCACAAGTCGGTTGTACCGCTTTCACTTGTTGATGTTGATTCTGATTATTCATCTGAGTAATCCGTAAGATATCGTCGATCTTTTTGTTCATGGCGGCTATTTCGAGAAGAAGACGATTTGCTTGAGATGATTCACCCTTTCGCGGTAGAATCCCAATAATTGTGATGGGCGGTCATGTTCTCAATAAGATCGTAACATTCCTCGGGACGTCTTTTCATGAAAGTTCCACCGCCAGCAGCATTGATTGTTTCACGGTGTCTCAACGTCAAACCATTATAAAACGTATCTATTTGAGTGACAAGCAACATGTTATGATTCGGACATCGATCAATTGCAAGCTTATAACGTTCCCAAGCTTCAAACAAAGATTCGCGGATATTGTCGGAATTACCGATATCGCTCAACTTGTCACCATCGACGGTGGAAAATACTTTCCGAAACTTCAAACCATTTCCTCGAAGGTATGAATCGAATTCTTTGGGAGTCGATCAAACCAAGAAGTAGCATGATGAGTCAAAGAGTATGGGAAGAGATAGAGACGGCGCGCCATTGGAGACCCCATTTTGTTTCATACTCTGAGTAGCGGTAAGAAATTTATCAAGATTCTTGTTAGCATCTTCATCCGTAAACCATGAAATTGACAACTTTTTTTACTTGTTCTATCATATGATGTTTCAAGCTAAAATCGGTAGCTTGAATATTAGTCGGTGCAATGGGTCCTCCCCTCCCGTACATTGTAGGTTGACAAAGCTCCTCCATCGTTCGGAGATCGGAAGCTGCATTTTGATTAACGGGAGGAGGATCGGGACCGGATTTGGTGGTACTTGATTACCGCCATATTACGTAATCGGGTACGTTCGACTCATTATGAAGTCGTCTTGATTGAGAGCGAAAAGCATGCACTTAAAACCAAGGCAATTAAAATGAGAACGGTATTCGAAAACAACAGTGAACTTAAACCAATAATCCCAAGTGAATAAATCACTTCTATAAGACAAACGCAAGCGGAGGAGGCTTTTTAGGTCACGCAAGCTTATTAAAACCCGCTTTTCAGCCCAATTTAATGTCGTGCCGTCCTTATACCCTCCACACAGTTTGTTTATCCGATAGAAATAAATCGACTCACAAGCGACACAAAGGCAAGTTTTAAATCTTTGGTTCGGGAACTTACTAGTGATAACACCTCCGTTGAGAATGTTATATAATTGATGTATTCTATTTAAGCTCAAAATCACAAGAGAAAATCTTTTTGTATTTTTAATTTTATAGATATATATACAAAGAAAAAGGAAAATATTTTTTACTTTTTTTATTTTTATAAAAACAATAACTTCGCGAGGAAGGTTCTTCAAGTCACTAATCGTCAAACCGTAACGATATTGTCGCAACACAACCTCCCCGGCAGCGGCGCCAAATTGATATAGTAGTAAATATAAGGATATATCAAAATACACGTGATACGTGAGAGAATTGACAAATCAACCTTTTAGGAAAAGGGTTAACGTGTCAAAACTCACGAATGTGATGATATAAGTGATACCGGGCAAGTGATTACCCGGGTCGTGTCCCAACGAGGTGTGAATTGAGGATGTCGTTTGAGGTTTGTTATTAAAATGCTTGAATTGTTCGAGATTTGTTTGTTTTTAATTACGTTTTCTACCATTAATTAACGGAAAAGTAATTAAGGCAAGGGAAACCTAATAAATGACAAACTAACTACTACTAAGCATATGGAACAATAAAACTAAGCTAAATTAAGTCCTAGGGTGCTACAATGCAAAACGCGAAACCCGGCTAATCCCGAGCCCAAAAGTGAAAATAATGCAAATTAAGGCCTACAGGTGCGAAACTAATTTTCCTACGTTCTAAACTACTAAAAATAATTTTAGGAAAAAGCCGGGTATTTTTTCGACTTTTAAATTATTTATTATCAATTAAAAAACTAATTTAAACTAATTTAATTATAAAAAATACTAAACTAATTTAGAAAAATCTAAGGTAATTACAGAAAATACTTTGGATTATACTTGATTTAAGAAAAATAAAAAAATGGACTATTGCGTTTTGAAATAAGCAATTAAAAAGCCAAATAAGAAAATAAGTTAAGAACTCTTTTTGTGGTTAAGAAATAAATGCTGCAAGATTCTAACGAATAAAGTCCCAAGGGCAGTTGGTTGCTTGGTGTGTGTGTTGAGGTTGTGAACCAAGTGACCTGTGTTCGAATCTGTTGCTTGTCACCTTTTTGTAATTATTTTTTTTTTCAATCTTTCCTTTTGAAACTTGAAGCTGGAATGGAAATAAGCAATTTTTCTAAAAACTTGATTTATGAAAAGCTTAAATAAGCTGTAACGACTTATTATCCCAAACAATTCCACATTTACAACCAAACACACCTTGGACAGCTTTTGTGAGCACAAATAAGCAACCTCTAAGCAGAATATGATGAAATAAGCTAACATGCAATAGGAATAAGGTGAGATGAACAAGGGTATGTTAAAAGGGAGAGATAAGCAGTTATAAGCAGTGGGGAGTCCTAAGCTAATAAGCATACGAATAGCAACTAAATAACTAAATAAGCTATAATAAGCACCAAATAAGCTATTTATAAACTAACCTAACCTAAATATTCTTAATAAGCACTAAGCTATCCTAGAATAAGCAAAAGTAATCGCAATAAGCTCAGAAAAGAAATTCCTATTGTTACTGATATGGGACAGCAGATCGCTTAGGGCTATTTTGAGCTTAAAAATAAGCTCTAATAAGTACTATCTAAAAATTGAAAAAAATACTAATCTATGGCCAACCTACTGAACTAGCTAATTACCAAATTTCAAGATATAAAGTTGAATATTTAAGAAACTAAAAATCAAAATCAAAAGGGCTATGGGAATAAATAGGCTGCAAGAACAGTAACTGAAATGGCTAAATGGGACTTTTGAAGGGCAAAAATAACTAAGCTAGATGGATCCTAAGTGCATATAAGCTAATAACAGGTTAAGTTGGGTACGCAAGGACTTAAGAAAACAACATTTGAAACATTTTTTATCACAAATAAGCTAATAAAAAGCCTTTGAGAATGCACTTTGTTGCCTTTTGTTATGTAAATTTTGAGATAGAAAATTTATTTATTTATTTATTTTTTTTTTATAAAACCAATACTTGCAACCTTTTTTGATATAAGTAAAACAACTTTTTCAAACTTACTTAAACCTTAAAACACTTTGACTTTGAGAGTCAAAGTGGGTAAAAATGGGTTTTGACCCAAGCTTGAGCCAAAACCAAACACCCCTGAATGGGTGGAAATTGTTTAAAAAAAACTGATTTTCTAAATAGAACTTGTAATAGAAACCTTTTACTAACTTGAAAATGGAGCTTAATACTGAAAATAAGAAGTAACAGCTAATAAGCACTTAAATGCTTATTAGCAAAAGAAACTGAAAAGAGAACTTGAAAGAAATAAAACTTTTTCATTAATTAAAAGAAATTACAATATAGAAAACTAAATTAAAAACTACTAAAATTCCTAGGTGCCTTTTCAAATGGCTACAAGGTTCTATTTATACTCGCAGCTAGGGTCTTCAAATGCTCCTCTATGTGCTTTCTTGCTGAGACAAATGAGCTTCTTGGTTCCACTTTGTGCTTTTTGGATCAATCTACCATCAATTTAATCTTGGGCACCACTCATTTAATCCAAGCCGCCCACTTTTGGTATCCAATGTAGTGAGGATTGCCACTGCAGATCAAGACCCACGGGGTGTGGGGTGAAAGCCTGGGACCAGTGGATGAGAGATGGGGAAGAAGAAGACAAGGAGCTTTTGCATAAGATTGGGGCCAGCGGGTTTGGTGTGTTGCTGGGTAATAAAGGGAGAAGAGGTTCAAATAGGGGGGGTTCAAGGTTTATTGGCGGGTTCAAGAGTAGGGGAGGTCAAAATAAAAGGTTTAAGTAAAACTTTGTATTTTTTCTGTTTTTGATTAAAACTTTTTTTTTTTTTTGAAAGAAAATAATATCAATGAAAATTGGTGTTAATACAAATAATTTTTGTAAATAAAAATGGATAAAAATAAAAATAGTTGTTTGTAGTGAAAAACGTTTTCATGGTAAAAGTGGTAAATTAGGTTCGGGTAAAGGGTAAAATGGTAATTTGGACTTAGGGTTAGGTGATGAGTGTCTAAATACTCATCATTTTTATACCATCTAGACTGCAAAAACATCTGAAAACACTCAGAAATGCATCAAAATGATGAAAATATCACAAACAAGTGTTTTATATGTTTTAAATGCAAAAACATCAAAATCTGATGAAAAACGTATCAAATTTGCATAATTGGCAGTTTTAGTCCCCCAAGTTACAAAATTTGTCAAAATTAGTCCCTGGTAATTCAAAAACTTATAAAATGTCATTTAAGGTCCATGGGATTCAAAAGTTGTCAAAATAAACCCTTTAAAGTTTAAAAATCACAAAATGACAACTTTAGTCCCTCAAGTTTGGAAAATGTCAAATATAGTCCTTGGTTAAATTAAAAAAAATGAAAATTATCAAAAATAAACCTTGTACTATTAATAAATGACAAAATTGGTCCTTATGGTAAACTTTGGAGAAATTACATGTTAGGTCCCTCAAGTTTCAAAATTGACAAAAATTACCCTTGGACATATAAAATTGGATAATAAATACATTTATCGTCCTTGGTAAATGAAACTTGGCAAAATTCACCCTTGTGATAAGTTTGGAAAAGCTGTAATTTCAGCCCTTATACTTGGCAGATTTACATTTTTTGGTCCTTGGGTTATTTAGCTACAAATACCAAACCGGACCCTATTATTAAACCCAAATCCATTACCCAGGCCCAACACACCAGCCCAAACCCCACCCTTTGTAAATAAATAAAACAGATACCCAGTACCCCCTTTCTTTCTCTTTCTTCCACATTCCTCCCCCTCCACCTGTAACTTTCCACCTTACCCCTTCCAGCTCACCCTCTACTTTACTACCCACTCCCTCCACCACCTCTGCCACTACTACCCCCCACAATAAATGCCCTTCACACCCTTTTTCCCCAAACCACCATTTTTACCCATGATTTTCACCAATACCACCCTACTTAGCTTACCAGTCCACTAAACTTATCCAAACTCTCCCCCTAACCCTCTTCAACACTCCATGATGCATTAATTAAAGGTAATCGCCATAAGTCTGTCTATTCAACTTTTGGCGCCAAAAGTGTTTTAAACGGTTGAGATCAATTGGACTAATTCAAAGGCTCAGATTGAAAGAGAGGACTTTTGAGTGATCACCAAGGGTGCTGAGACTATAAAAGAGGAAGAAAAGACAGAAGAAAAGACACCTTGGCCTTAAGCCATTGTCACACTATGGAATAGCCATAGTCTTTACTGTTTAATTTATTTATCATTTACAAGCTTTAATAGTGTAATGAATCTCAAATTAGTGTAATGGAACTCTGTTTTCAGTTTAATACAAGTCTCTTTTAAATTTCATGTTTTTCATAATTGTCTTTTAATTTCATGTCATTTACACTTCCTTGTTGTTTGTAGTTGATTATATGGATTCTATAGGTCACATAAGCTCCTGACAAAGCTTGTTTAAGCTTTTAGAAACCTAAATCAGCTTAGTCTTTATAAAACCAAAAATCACTAAAAAAATAGAGAAAATAGAAAGAAAATCAAAAATCATGTGTCCTTGGGTGAATCTGCTTGGAGCATGGCTATTATGGATTGCCATGGTATTAGAGTCCTATGGAGGGCTATAGGTTATGGTTATGTCCTTGGTTTCCAAAGTCTCAGTTGATTCACATGTAAGTCCACTTTTTACAATTTTTGCAATTTTATGCTTAAGTTATCTATCTGTTTTAATTATCATGTTTCTGTGTTTATATGTTATTAGTTAATGATATTATAGCTTAATAATAGGTTGGTATGTTTTGGATTGCTTTGTGGTTTGATTTTGCTTATTGACTGTTAATATGTCCATTTTTGATAATCATAGGCATAAGCTTGTGTGACTACTTGTGTATGCTGAAAAAGATCCATTTTGACACTTTCGATTCTCTGGATTGGATGAGATTGATATACACAGTTTTAAGCTCTCAAAAGCTCAATTATTTCTCATTTAAGGGTTGTTTGGTTTAGATGATTGATCTGTGTTATAGGCCATGTATGGTGTTTTTCTTGTTGGATTATGTGCTTACATGTCCAATATAGCTCAGTGATGGTTTCAACTAAGTGGTATAGCATGTGGAGAGTCAAATTGACACTTGATCCTCTCCACATGAGTACTATGAGGTTGTCTTGACCCACAAACCTACATATCTGTTTAAATGTTGATTATTTTTGTTTATTTCATGTTCTTATAGCTTATTATGTCTTAATCAGTGATTAAATTCAGATCAAAGTTGATGAAAGTCAACTTTGATCATAAAACTCAAAAAGTCAAATTTCAGCTTGGTCAGTTTTGAATAAAATCTAGAATTTTAGTGTGTGTTCATTATTGAGATTTAGCTTAAATCCTTCTAGGATATTTTAATTTTGTTGCTTATCTTAATTAGAAAAATAATATCTTACTTTTAATCAGTTTTTTTAGTGCTTATTTCTTAGCTTAGTTTGAGTCCTCTGTCACAAACCATGCCCTGTGCACAGCTTATGCTGTCAAGTTCATAAGCTTGCATAAGCTTCATGACTTGACCCTAGCTTGTGTATTTTACTGATTTATGTAGCCCTTCTAGTCTAGTTGTTATATTCATGCTTGCTTTTACCTTTTTAGCTTATCTAGATAGCTTAATCACTCAATATCTTTTGTCCCACAAACTCACTTCATCAAGCAAACAAGGGTGAGTGTTTTTCAATAGCTAATGAAAAGTTCCTCCTTAAGCTTGAGCTTGTGATTATTAGCTTCATTTGAGGCTAACCACCATACTCAATGTTTCTGTGTTTGTTGAGCTCTCAAAAGCTCATTTGATAAGTTTTAAGGAGCTTATTGTTTGCTCATTCATAACAGTTAAATGGTTAAATCCATTAACTTACACCATTTCCAATAGCTCCTAAAAAGCTCATTAGAGATCTAGAGCTTGTGTGTTTTAGCTTTATGTTAAGCTCATCCACCAAATTCTAAGTTCCAGTGCTTAATTTCCATGTTGCAGCTTATTAAGTATAGCTGCAACAAGCTTTTTATTTGTCCCATACCGAGTATAAAGAACTCAGTGTACTAATAGCATTTTCATAAGCTCTTTATAAGCTCATCTGTGATCTCCACAGGGAGAGCTTTGGCTTTTTGGAATCCTCACCAGCCCAGCTTGCTACTCCAATTCCTATTTTGCCATTTTGAGCTTATACTCTTAGCTTAATTTGCAATTCAAAAGGTAGCCAGGTCTGTTTGGTACTATAGTGTATCTGGAATAGCTTATTAGCTTATCTCTAGCTTATAGGTGAATGCCAGTGCACTAGCTTGTTTATACTTGTCCATATTTATTGTATACATATTACTTTTCTTTTGTTTTCCTATGTGGAGCTTATACCAAGCTTTAACAAGCTTTCACTCAATCCAAGTTAAGCCAAAAGCTTAACTGACTAAACCATAAGCTCACATGGTATCATGTCCATTTTCTTGTCCATACTTGCTCATTGGACTTATGTACATCTCATTTTTCCTTTTGTTTCCTGTGTATAGCTTATTTCAAGCTTGAGTTCCAACAGTCAAGCCAAAAGCTCAACTGTTGGACTCATAAGCTTATAATGTGCTTATTTTCAAGTTTGTAAAGTTCTCTTTTCATTAAACATGTATAATATCAAGATTTATTTAGTTCCAAAAAGAAAAACCAAAAAGCTCCCTTTTAAGCTAAGTGATAGCTTTTCCTTAAAAGCTTATTTGCTTATTAGCTTATTTTCATTAAGCACATATAGTTTTTATATTTTTCCTAGCTTCTTTTATTTATTTTAGAATTTTGTAAAAAGTTTCAGATTTTTCTTTGATCATTTATTATTTTTAATAAAATAATAATAGTTTTTAGAAATTAATAATAGTTTTTAATTAATAATAATTAAATAAATAGTTTTAAAAATAATTTTCTTTTTCTAATAATTTTCTTTTATTATTAGGATTGTAAAAATGTCATTTTTATATTTGTAGGCCTTTTATTTCTTTAAAACTCACGTTTTATTTTGTACGTTTACGTAATTGTATTTAAACGTACGTTTTTAAGTTTTAAACGTTCATCAATTGTAAAAATAGTGATAGCGTTTATTTAATAGATTTTAATATTTTAATTCTATTTAATTTGCATTTAAGTCACTAAGACATGTAAATCCCTACTATAGTTATAATCGTTTTGTTTTATTACGTTTACGTTTTAGTTAAACGACGCTTGTATATCTTTTAAATTTTTAGGTTTCGATTGTACTTTTTATTGACGTAGTTGATGAGCTATTACTATTCACATTCCTAGTGTTAGTCAATCGATTCTGCTTTCCTATACTAATATTATTTTCAACAATTCACAAGTCATTGTATTTAGAACGCCACGCCACAGATAAACGATCCAAGGATATTTTAATCCTTGGTAAACTTACAATTCTCTCCTCGGCCGCCGCTTTTATCATCTGTTAAGGTTGACCGTTCACAAGCGGTTGATAAGTGTGACGGAGAAATAAAAGAAGGTAGTTCGGGAGGAATCATTAGGTTTTTCGTCTGATTCCCAAGCTCACTCCCAAATATGTATCCCGGGCTCTGAAAATGTAGAAAACCATATTCCGGCTCCGTCTGCAAAGCACGTTTTCCATTCTAAGCTCAATTTTGTCTGTTTTTGCCCTGTTTTCGATCCTTTGTACCTGAAATACATAAAAACATAGTCCAAGGATATCTGCCGTATAATTAGTAATATTTTCGTGTTTTTAGACGTTTTTGTGGGCTGAGATGGGTAAAAATGATGAGTAAATAAGCACTCATCAGTATGTCACTGACATTCTTAAGAAGTTTAACTTCGATGCTATAAAGCCTGTCACCACACCCATTAAAGCTATCAACTCATTAGGAAAGGATGAAGATGGACAAGCTGTGGAAGTCAAGCTTTACAGATCAATGATTGGTCGCTTATCTACTTAATCGCATCTAGACCTCGATATCATGTTTTCTCGTCTGTTTATGTGCAAGATATCAAGTCTCACCTAAGGTCTCCCATCCCAATGCGCTTAAGAGGATTTTAGTTATTTGAAACAACCTAAGTTAGGGTTGTGGTATCCAAAGGATTCACCTTTTCACTTGGAAGCTTTTTCGATAGTGATTATGCAGTGATAATTATATGAGAAGATCAACCACGGTGGATGCCGTATCTTGGAAGAAGATTAGTTTCATGGCAATGTAAGAAACAAACCAGCAGAACATCATCCACTGGCAGTAATATGTTGCCGCCGCAAGTTGCTGGATGCAATCGTGGATGCAGAATTAACTCTTGGATTATGGATTCAATTTTAAGAATACTCCTATCAACATTGATAATGAGAGTACAATCTGCATTGTGAAGAATCTTGTTTACCATTCCAAGACCAAGCACATTCAGATTAGGCATCACTTTATTAGAGATTGTTATGAGCATAGGCTCATTAATGTTGTCAAGGTCCACACAGATGACAATGTAGCTGATCTACTCACAAAAGTATTTGATTTTTCAAGGTTCAATCATTTGGTGGTGAGTATTGGTATGATTAACTATTGATCTACAATTAAGGGGAGGACTTATTAGTTAGTTAGATAGTCCTATGCATTGTTTGAGGGGAGGCAATATAATGCTTTTTGATGATTTTGCCATTGTGAAGAAGAGGATGGAAAAGTACTGCTTATTGTTTATCTGAAAGTACTGCTTTGAAAGTACCGCTTACGGAAAGCACCGCTAGTCTTATCAACGCATCGTTCCAACGGTCAAAAGATGGGGTAAAATTCAAATAACGGAATCAGATAATTGGGTCAGTGATTTTTAAATCTTACCTACAAATAACTACCCTCCGATTTTCCCTCTCATCTTTATACTTATCAATCTTTTCCATATCTCTCTTCTCTTATTCACATTCACTATTCATCACACCCATTTTTCTTATAACAACATTCAATGGCGAATCATAACACAGTTAGTAAGCATAACATGGTGGCTAACTTGGACAAGACACCGTCCAATGTTCCGTTTCATGACATAATTGATTTCCTCACTGGATCATCAATCAATTATGCTCTTTTGGTCGAACCTGGTGTTATTGAACCCTGGATTCAACAATTTTGGGAAACTGCTAGATCTCATATGGAAGATGATGAATCCTACATTCAGGCTAAGGTTGCTGGGAAGATAATTAGAGTTAGTGAAGCTTCGATTCGAGAGGATTTATTGTTTGATGATGCAGAAGGGGCCATTCATTTTGACAAACAAGTTCTTTGGGATACATTAAGGGATATTTGTTATGAAGGGTCTCTCACTGAAACAACTTTTAAGAAACCCTTATTCAGTCCACACTGGAAGTACCTTGTTCATGTATTGTTGCATTGCTTAAGTTCCAAGAGTACTTCATGGGAACAATTTGGATCCAATATCGCATATGCTTTAGTGGGATTAGCTACCAATCACATTATTAACTTTTCCAGAATGATTCTTGATGGTATGCTATGTTAGGAATTAGAAATTCCATGGTGAAGAGTCGGTCACCCCAAATATTATCTAGCATAAGTTAGCTCGTATACTTGTAGTTATTTATGTTGTTTTGTAGTTAATTAGTTAATTAGTAGCGTAGATTAGTTTAGTGTAACACCGTGGAGGAAGGACGGGTCTTTACCCACTGTATGCCTGATCCATAGTCCGATAGGAGGATGTTGTCTGTAACTATAAATACCCCTTCCATCCTTGGAAGGGGTGGTGCTTCTTTCAATCCAACCTTTCATATTTTACAAACCAAGTCTCTACCAAGAAACACCCTCTCTTATCTTTCTCTCTCTAAATGGCTAACATGTATTTCCATCATCCAAGACCACCCGAACCATCAACACAATAATATTTACGATCCTACAAATGGTTTCAGAGCAGGTATTGTGTTATCTTTGATTTGTGTGGTCCGTACCATGGTTGTTGTTTGTGGTTTTTGGTTCACGTTGTTAACTAGTTTTGTACTCTTTTGGTCGGAAAGTGTGTTAAACTGTTTATACATGTTTTCATTTTTGCATCCTCCTTATTGGTCAAAATATTAATATTGTCAAGTGGTCTATTTCTGCTAACATCTATTTTGTATCTTTTGTCCAAACAATTCTTTTGAGACTACTTTTTTGTACCAAGTTATATCAGTGAAATATATTCGTGGGTCATCTGGTCATATTCATGTGGTCAATACGAGTCAATGGAAGCATTTTTATGAAACTTTTCTGGGTTTGTTATGAATGTAGCCGGAATACTTGGTCGGAATAATCGCCAAAAAAAGTCATCTGGTCAAGTTTATATGTAGCGACTTGTCAAAACCACAGTGTAGTGAGTTGAGTAATAAATCTGCCTAGCGACTTGTCTTTACAAGTCGTAGCGAGTTGTGCTTTGAAAAAGGTTAGCGACTTGACTCAAAAGGTTAGCGACTTGTGATAGAAAAGAAGTAGCGACTTGTTATTTAACAAGTAGCGATTTGTGATGAAAAATGAAGAAGCGAGTTGATTTTTGAGTCAACTCAAGTCACTAGCGACTTGGCTACAAGTGAGTTGTGTTTTAGAAAATGTCTAGCAACTTGACAGTTTCAATGAATGATGAAGAAGACTTTGACTCAGACCTTGACCATCAAAACTTTAATACCAAGACCGAAAAGACTCGACCTCAGCTTAATCCATCATTGGTCCAAGAAAAATTAATATCGAGAAGACCCAAACCTTTAATTGCTCCGACAATATCATCCAACAAAACCTGAATCTAATCTAGACTCGCCCCAAGACCCTCACAATCACTCTCACTCTCCTACTCTCATTCAATCAACAAGAAGACTCGAACGTAATTAAATTAGAACGATATCTCAGGTCTTCAATCCGTGAAATATAAAGAAACATCGAAAGGATTCAAGGACTTTCACACGAATCAAAACTCATCATCGATCATTGTATTTTGAAGCCTTGCTTCGTATTAATATCCGAAAACTCCACAGAAACGAGATATAACAATTATGTCAAACTCGTTCCTTAGTTTCGTGAAAAAGATCAAGAATACCAATCGATAACCAAACAACCACATAATACCTACCCGAGACCATTCTTAAATGATCTTGAAGCCGTCACACTTGTGGTCTTCGAAACTGGTACAAGTATGGATGAATATGATATGTTGTTTGATCGGTTTGGTATGAAAAAGGAAGATGATTTTTTGATTCTTATATGATATACGGTTCATTGATGGGGATGTGTTGAGATTTGCTGAGTATTAATCCTATTCGGATTTTTTTTTATGAAGATTAAGGAGAAGAGTTTAGATCTTGATTTGATATAGTTTGGTGAGAGAAACAATGAGAGGGGGTGGACTAAAATTGAGTAACTGTGTTTTAGGGTTAGGTAGTGACAAATAATTAGGGTATCTCACATTATATAACCGGTTAAGGATTGTGAAATGGATCGGGTTCTTTATGTTTGGACGAGGTCCGGCCCGTTTGGCGTGAGTGGATCCGAGTTAAGCTTGCATGTAGTGGATTTGGGCCTTTGCACTAATTCTTTCGTGGACTTCAGTCATTAAACCAATTAGTATATGGATTTGGATTTGGGCATTTGATTTGTATTGGATCGGGTTTAGTCTTGTGAGATGAGCCTTGTGTGACAAAATCAATCGTGGACTAAAATGCATATGACTGAATTATTCGGTTCACTAATTTGATTATCAAACATGGGGTTATCTGAAACTTATCATTCACAAATATTTGGATACATAAGTTTTAATCTTTTCGGATAAGAGTGGTATTTTGGTCTATATTTTCACGGAAGGATACAAATTCACGGCTTGAGCGAAAAAGTGAAAAATGACTACGGGATGTTTGTACGGTATTATTGTCGCGAAATTCTCCCCCATATGGTCATTACTATTAGCCGATGAATCAATGGAGGTTCAATTTCAGCAATTCCCATGATATTCGACACCACATAATGTCAATGATACTTCACAGTCTAAGCAAAATCTTTCAAGTCATGATTTTTCAAGATGTTTGCTTATGACAAGAACTTCTCGTGCAAATGGTCTTACACATTATGATGCTTCCGAAAGTTCGAAACCATCATGGGGGAGAATCGTGTACTTTGATGTTTTACGGTACTTTGATGTTTTACGGTCAACCTCAGGGGGAAGTAGTGTATACTACTCGACTTAGTATGGTTTGTGAAGTTGTCTACATATGGGTAAAGAATTGTTGATGATGGAGAAGAATCGTTGATGAACCGCTGCATGTTCCCCTAAAACAAGATATTCACCAAAACCAAAGTTGTCATAACACATTCAAGCTAACATTGTTTACGGTTTTGTCTTGATTTTGTAAAATCCCGCGAAAGAATCTATTTCTCGGTTTAAATCATAGACTTGTAAAATCCCGTGAAAATGGAAACCTCCTGGTAATTGTGAAGTGCATTTCCGGATCTATCTTACAGTTTATTCTTGGTTTTGTAAAATCCCGCGAAAGAAACTATTTCTCGGTTTAGACCATAGAATTGTGAAATCCCGTGAGGATGGAACCATCCTGGAGAAAGGAATGTGTAATTCTGGATCTTATATGATGCTGGTGCTACAGTTTCTACTTCGAAGAAGGGATAAAAGGGTATACTTCATGAATTGGATGTGTGTTTGGATATTCGTTATGGCAGTTTGGCTATTACAAGGTTTTACGGGGTTATGTGCTTTTAACCAAGGTCGGGATGAAAACCATTATCATAGTTCACTTAAAACGTCAAAGGTGGCTAGATTTGAGCTTTCAATAAGAAAAGGTGACAATGGCGTTAATTCATTATTATTTATTTGAGGTTGAAATGAAATATCACGGGCGAGTGTACTTAGTATCTGAAGGTATCGGGGATGGTTGGATGAAGATTCTTCATGATCCTTGTTCGAGCTTATTATCAAAAACGAAGACATGGAAATCTAGTTATTGTTGAGTGACTTTTACCTTTTCTTTTACCACTTGGGGGAATTGGGCTCTTATCACCTCAAAATAACTATCACTTTAAGGAGTTACGTTGTAGTGCTCAGTGTCACATTCAATTGTGGATTTTCAAGAGGTGATGTACGTCTTATACTTGATGGTTGGTTGGTTGAAGAGTATAGAGAACTTAGAGAGTACTTAGAGAGTACTTAGAGAGTACTTAGAGATGCTAATGGAAATCGACACCGCTCTTTGTTACATATGCACAAGTTTAAGTCACGAGTTCGGGTTGTTTTACTTCAGGGTCAAATTCATCATATTGGGTTTTCTCCATCAGTTGTCACGATAAAGAGCCTACTGAATGATAATGGGGTTGATTACATGTTTTGCCAAGAGATGATGAAAAGAGAGAGATAATGACGTATGAACACATCAGTTCATGCCTCGTACTCTAAAGAAAAGAAAAGTGTACGCTTCAGTGCTCTTTATCTTCCAAAGAAGAGAAATCTTCTCATTTATGACCATTCTCATCAACATGCTTCATGCTTTTTCCATGCGCTTTCACTTATCAAGTGAACCGGGCTACTGTTGATTGTTTTCTTATTCCACTTGCTCAACTATAATGACGATGGCGACATCCTGTGCTAATTTTATGGGGGAGAAGTGTGAACAAACTACATTGTTGAACATATTCACTTGCTTAATCAAGAATGGCAATCGCGTATGCAATTCTTGAGGGGGAGAAGAAGTGTGAAACTATTGCATGATGATTGATATATGAGAATAAATGGTCAAACGGCTCCAAACTCATGTAAGAACAGAGCTTCTTCTTATCGGGTCATCTTCACATGAAGTTTTCTAAGAGCCGCTCGACATCTTCACACGGGCTGATTTGATTAATGACAAAGTGCTTCCAGCCAGTGTGGCTGATTTCCTTGATGAACATCTTTCTGTTCTTGTTTGATTGGGAGGGATCTTAGTTAAGGAGATTTGCTATATGTATGTTAACGGGAATGCATTTGGTGAGTTAAAGATGTTAACTTTCTGATCCCTAAACGGAAAATCTTGAAGAATGTCGAGTCTACAGTCTGTTCTACATTTTTTGCTGCATGTTAGAAGACTAAAGACGAATTGCATTTGATGATCTAAAGACTTCTTCTTAATCGGGCATTTATCAAACAGATTGTCGGTTTAGGGGAGAGCACTAATTGGGGGAGAGTAATATGTCAGATTTAATCTCCAATTAGATTTGCTCACGTTATTCCTCAGCAATTTGATTCTCACAGATACATCTGAGCTTATGATGTTCTTCTCAAAAGATTTCAAGTATTTGGGCTGATAAGATGTTGCTGATTCTGAAGCATCAAAACCAGCAAGGGGGAAGGAGACACGCATCTAAACGCGAGTAAACTTGATGAACTTAATACTTCTAAGTGATTGAAGATATCCCGGAAAGACTAATGTCATTACCGCAGAGAAACTCAAGGTTTGACTCATGGCGTTTAGTGTTCTTATTCCAACTACGTGGGGGAAGTGATGTTAGCGAAAGTTTCTGAAGATAAAAGAGGTACACAAGTATGACATATTCAGGGAGATAAATGTATAACATGAGGGAGGTGTTATCAGTATTCTTCAGTTGGGAATGTGTGTACTTTGTTCTTGAGCTTCATACACGATCATCATGGAAGAAAGCCATTGTTTACCACAAACATTGGGGAGGTGTTTTCTCCCGCATGATGTGTATTCGAGAGTTCTTGGATATTGGTGTACTTAGGGTTCTTGGGCTTCATACACACCATCATCAGGAAGAAAGCCATTGTTTACCACAAACATTGGGGAGGTGTTTTCTTCCGCCATGATGTGTAGTCGAGAGTTCTTGAGCATTATACAAAGAAACCGACCGTGATCAATTCAACTACTTGGGGGAATTGTTCTCTTGACACCTTTTGGAATGGATCGCTTCGGACTTCAGTGGTAATGAAATATAAGAAGAAATTTAAAGAGTGGGATGATACGTTGCTGTTCTTGTTGATGATATAACCCCGAACGATGAATCACGATGATTATTCTAAAAAGGAGCAGCAAGTTCGATGATAATGGTGTGCTTCTTTGTGCACCTGGCTAAGGGAAGCTTGAAAGAAAGCTTTGAATCTGCCACCTAAAGGATTTTCGGTTTGGGGAAGTCCGCCAAAGTCTCACTTTCAGATGGTTCAATTTCTTTCTTCGATTCAAGAGCCCTCGAAGCTTTGGTGGTGAATGTTAAGAGATGATGACTTCTATCTTCTACAACGGCCGCTCGATATCCTTATCTCTACTCATATCATCATCTTCTTAAACTATATCATCTATTCTATCTGTAAATATTTATAAAAACCAAATACAAAAATATAAAACCAACAAAAAGAAAATAGAAAAATATAAAACCAACAAAACCCATAAAATCGAAAATTTAAAAATACCAAAATATGTTTCTCAAGACATGTCTTCTGATATCGATAACATCTGCGGTCTTAGAAATGTCATTCAACAATGGCACGGACCATAGATGAATTTCGAAAGGTGAGGTGTAAATATTCTTTTCTAAACATGTCAAAAACTATGGCTTACGTTATTTCGCATCGAACCCGCTAAAATGGCTTACAAATGTCATTTCGTGATCAGAACTGGCTTGAACAAATTATGGCTTGCGCTATTTCAGATCAGAACTGCGTGCTTAAAACTATGGTTTGCTATTATTTCTCGATAGCAACCCGCTTCTTCAAGAAAGGAAAGTGCTGCGCTTAAACGATTTTCAAATATTTCGAGCACTTATCCTAAAAACAAAATGAGGAAAGTATGTCGAAGGATCTGTTTTCCTACTCAAATATTTTTCCATCTAAAATTCTTCATAAAAATATTTGTTTTAACTTAATGGTGGTAAATGAGTTGCTTGAAAATCAATCAGTATCGTAGTTTTCATAAATTTGCAAACTCAATCAATGACTTCCGCGCTTTTAATCTTTTCATAAAATGAGTCATTGATTGAGGGGGAGAATGTTTTTCAAATTTATATCATCTATCGGACTTATCTAATTATCCTAAATGCTTAACTGAAAAATGATGTTAACCTACGTTGAAGGACTAGGTGCCTAGGATATGATTGTTATCTAATTTTATTGTATAGGTGCCTAGGATATGATTGTTAGGATTAGATGATTAGAGTTTGATAAACACATTATTCCCATGCCATATATGAATTGATTGATATGATGAATTGACTTTTATTAGTCGATTGATGTTTGGGTGTTGTCGACCACCATATATCTGTATGTGTGTTCACTAACGTATGCAGGTATATTGGTACATAAGAATGTTCCCGATCCGGATCCCACATATGAAGATGATTGGATGCCGAAAGGAAAGGGTAACTATATCTTGGGTTGACAAATGAAGAAACGGAGCTTAATTGGACTTCTATGGAGAGTTGACATGGAAAAATGCAACGTAAGAGGTCTCACTTTATCACAGAGATGGTTTTCTTCATCATTAAATGAAGAAACGGAGCTTAATTTGACCTCAGTTGGCATTAAAATGCAAAGTATGAAGTCTCATCGCATCAGCATCGCCAGATTTTTCTTCCAAGCCCTACAAAGAACAACATAAGCTTCTCAACCACCTAACGATCTTTGTGCAGAAATTTTATACCATTTTTTAAACAATTTTCAAATAATATTGTGTTTGAAAAATGGGAAAATATTGGTTTTGAAAATAAACTGGACAAAATTTTGAAAATCGCCGGACTTCATTTTATCAAAACTATAAGTCACTCAATCATCGACTACGATCATCGATTGAGGGGGAGAGTGATTTAAAATAAATTATTATAAAACAATATTTCTTCATAAAAGTCCGGATTGTACAAAATAAGTGGTGATCTAAATATTTAATGTTATGTCATGGTATGATTTTTCTTTAAGAATCAAGATCTTTCAAAATGAAATTTTTTCTGTTCTTGTTTGATTGTGAAATTGTTTTATTTTACTTAAAGATCTCCTAAAAACTATCATACCTAACATTAACAATCTTTAATGTCTGTTATTGGTCCTCATCTATCATTTTTCAAAATTAAATCTTGCCACGTCTTTCCTCAAAATTTTCTAAATGATTTAAATCTTTTGGGATCACAAATCTCAAATGGTTTGAAATTTTTGATCGGGGGAGAGATCGTGATTTAAATCTCAAATCTGTTTAAATGGAATTGGTTTTAGTCCTTTAAAGGCACTCCTGCCTCCATGTGCCAAACGATTTCAAATATATAATGCACATGTTGAGGAGGAGCATTTATCCAAAAACAAGATGAGTATTTAAACAAGGCACATATTCTCCCATGTTTTCTAAACCTTATTAAATCACTTGGGATCTAAAATCTCAAAGGGTTTGATATTTTTGATCAGGGGAGAATTTGTGATTTAATAATGAAATCTGATAAAAGGTGATCGTTTGATTCAATTATGCATGCAGCTCTCCCATATGTGCTAAACGCTTACGAATCTCGAAGCTCATATTGAGGGGGAGCATTTCTAATGAAAATAAACTATCAAGGTACAAAGGTTTCAATGTTTTATCGTAAGTACCTTGATTGAGTTTTAAAGGTTTTCTCTATGGCATTCGTGATCGTGGAAGTAATTTAAAGAACTCCTGCCTTTATGTGATAAAATGATTTCAAATATCCAAAGCACATATTGAGGGGGAGAATTTACCAAGAAAATTAAATGGCTTTTTCAATGGAAATTGTGATCAACAAATTATTTCAAAGAACTCTTGCCTCCATGTGCTAAACAATTTCAAAATCTTATGCGCATGTTGAGGGGGAGCATTTCTAAATGATCAAAACATTTAAGGTACAAAATGCTTTGATATTATATCACAAGTACCTTGATTGATTTTCCAAATGATTTTTCAATTGGTTTCAAGGAAGATTGAACAATACCAAAAGACCGACCAATTTACTTTATGCATGGTGTTATAAGGATGGTTAGGTTAGGTATTCGTTTCCAATGACCGCCAGTACGGAGGGATCTACCAAGGAACAATCCACTAGATAGTGTAGAGTCCTTAGGTATGATGAAAAAAAGGAGAAAAGTGAGATATAGGAAGAGTGCGGACTGAGATAGAGCTAGAACTGGAATAAACCCAACAAGGTTCTAGTTATGAAGTCTTGGTAAGCAAGGGGGTGAAGAATGAAAAAGAAATGAATGTGAAAAAGGGTGAAAAGAAATAGCCCTCCAATAATTCAACCTTAGGGCAGTAACCAGGTTCAATACATATGCTACTGGTGGTGACTAAGGTAACACTGGTATTGAAGACAAGACGTCATGGACCCAGTGACGCACTACACTAAACTTCCCAAGCTACTCAAGTTCCTCTTAAAAGGGCTTGTTTCATTCTCACAGGGAACCTACATAATCTATCGACTTTCTCTTAGAGATTATTGATATTGAAGAAGGAGACCCTCTCCCTAGTCTCAGGCATAGGAAACTAAATGTACACTATTGAGTCTAGAGCCAAGAGATCATCCACAATATCTCATTAGGACACATTATTCTTGAAGACTTACTGTTTCACACAATCTGGAAAGTGAGTATATATTAAGAGTCATACGCATTATCCTTGTGGTATTGCCAGAACATCCGAGTGATATATTAAATATATTCACAATGAAGATGGAAAGCCTTCTAGAGCCAACATCAAACAAGCTCTTGGTGGGTGACATGTGAGATCTTTTCTAAAGATCAAGCTTGTGACAACTGGATAGAAACGATGGGTGATTCATTATTGAATCAACCTTGGTCCAGAAATGAATTGATCTAATACTTTTGGAAAAAACGTTCGATGTGCAAATGTCTTCTTTTCTCTAGCACATCGAATGTGTATTCATTTTCAAATTCAAAAGTATCTCTCGATTGAAAAATACTTTTGAAAAACCGCTCAATATGCTTAATCTCTTCTTTCTCTAGCACGCTCGAATGTGTACTCTTTTAAATACAAAAGTATTTTGATTGAAAATTGATCTTTCTCATAAAACCTTCGTCGTATTGCAAAACTCTTTCTTCTAAGCAATACGCCATTGTTTTCAAATCAATTTTTCATCAATCGTGAATCTCAATTACCGGTTCACTCACTCCTTGTTGTCTTTTTGAGACGCTCCGGTTTGAGAAAAATTAGAGCAACAAGCGAAACCCCGTCAATAAGGAGATTCTTAGGAATCCTACCTGATCACAGCAATACTTGTAATCGATCAACGGGAACCGTGGCCTGTAATTCTCAATTCAACGAAAGTGATCAAAGACACTTTCGTGTGTTTTATTGCTAATCGTTGTTTGCGTACATTTGGACAAGCAGTACCGATGATCGTAATTGAGGAGTCAATCCAAAGCCGCATGCTCACAAGATCCACACTTAATTGAAGAAATCATGACTTGTGCATAACTACGTAACCCGGCTCGATATTTTTATACTATATTTCTCGCTATGCCGCCGCAAATATCATGGGCCAGAAAGCTTCCGCTACTCGAAAAAGATGTCATGATCCAAATGTGTGAGCATGTCGGTCCAAAAGTCACAACTTCACATGATGGCAACACATTAAAGGGTGATCCAGAGATTTATCGCGGTGCTGATGATCTCAATGATAGCTCGAAGATCATCAAAGATGTGGATCAGTTAAAGGCCTCCACTAAAGATACAAATCAATGCGGACTTTGAAGAATCCCTACTAAAGCACAAAGATTGCGGAATTGAAGAATTGAAGTCTACGAGCTCAAGAACAAAGTCAAGAATAGAATGCTAGGATTCAAAATGTAAATCATTGGGTGACCTCCCTTAGGGGGAGATTGTTAGGAATTAGAAATTCCATGGTGAAGAGTCGGTCACCCCAAATATTATCTAGCATAAGTTAGCTCGTAGACTTGTAGTTATTTATGTTGTTTTGTAGTTAATTAGTTAATTAGTAGCGTAGATTAGTTTAGTGTAACACCGTGGAGGAAGGACGGGTTTTTACCCACTGTATGCCTGATCCACAGTCCGATAGGAGGATGTTGTCTGTAACTATAAATACCCCTTCCATCCTTGGAAAGGGTGGTGCTTCTTTCAATCCAACCTTTCATATTTTACAAACCAAGTCTCTACCAAGAAACACCCTCTCTTATCTTTCTCTCTCTAAATGGCTAACATGTATTTCCATCATCCAAGACCACCCGAATCATCAACACAATAATATTTACGATCCTACATGCTATCTCATGTCTCCAATGGTTCACCCTTTTTAATGTACCCAAGATTTGTTCAAGTCTTCTTGAATAAACAGCTTAAGGATGTACCAAAACCTTCCAGCTTGCTACCAGTTGTAGTACTTCCATCTAAGGTGTTCACCTTCATGGCTAGAAAGAGTGACAAATTCTCTGGGAGGGCTACACCATTAACCTCTCACATGATGGAGATTGTGCAAGCAGTTAGAGATGAAGCTGCTGCAAGTGAAGAACATGAGCTTTCAGGATCAAGAAAAGGAACTGCTTCAACGTATCGCTTCACGTTAAAGGTAATCGCATGATCTCAAACCATCAAGATCTGTGTAAGATATCTCTGCCATGGAGATTCGTAACTGTGAGGTCAACCCACCATCATCTCCCAATGATTATACTTCCACAAATGGGTCTCAAACATCTGGAGGAGATGAGGGAGATATGGCTTCTGAGGGTCAAGTTCTGGATAACTATGCTTTGACAAGGGAGCTATTGAGGTTAAAGAAAGATTATGAAGCTCAAGCTACACAACTGATGAAGTTGAACAGCAAATTTCAAAGATTGAAGACCTTTTTCTGGCCTTTAGTTCAACATCACAGGTTGTGGGTGAAGTCACAAAAGAAGAAAGGAAAGAAATTTAAGAAGACTTCAAAGGGCAAGAAGGTTCACAAGCAGTCTTCATTCCAATTGGGGAGGATATTAAAGAAGAAAATTTGAATGAAGATGCAATGAACATTATGAAGAACCGTGGTTGAACTTTAAAGTACCGAACCTCAAGGTACCAAGCTCCAGTGGCTAATATTCAAAGTACCGAGCCTACTGAGCCTCAAAGTACCACAAAGTGTACAAAGTAAACGGTGTACAAAGTACCGTGTACAAAGTAATGTACAAAGTAATCGAGATCAAGGTACCGATGATCAAGGTGCCGCTTCTTCAAGGAACATATAGACAACAGCTAATTACACCAAGGACCCTAAATTTTGAAGAAGAAGTTGGTCCTTCACAGCCTCTTACATGAACAAGAAGATGGTCCTTCTAGTCCAATCCAAAGAAAAGGAGCACAATCGCTAGTGATGATGAGACTGTTGCTCAGATATTGCAAAACTTGTCAAGACCAAGAGGTGTTAGTATCCCTGGAGTTGAAGAACAACCTCAAGCTTCTCAACCTGCTTTAGATCCAAAGGATAAAGGAAAAGGTAAACTGGTAGAAACAAAGAAGAAGAAGAAGCTTACTTTGACATAATTGAGAGCTATTGAAGTGGCTAAGAATGAAGAAGCTGCTAGGAAGCTACAAGCTCAATTGATGCCAAGTTGCTATACCAGAAAAGCCAGCTGTTATACCAAAAAGACCACCAAGTATTGCTAAAGAAAGGAATGCCATGATGGCTTATCTAAAGGGTCAAGGTTATACTGGTTTATAGAAGTTAAAATATTTAGAAATGAAAGATTTGTAAAATGTTGTTAGAGAAGCATATCAAAAGGAAGTTGCTAGTATTATTTCTTTTAAAGATGATGAAAAGAAGAATGAGGATGCAAGTAAAAGAAGCTTAAAAAGAAAAAGAACAACTGGTGATGAACAACCATCAAAGAAGATAGAATTGAGGACATATACAGTTGATGAGCTGAGGAATTACTTAAGAGTTGTAGATTTTGAGCATTCTAAGTCCAAAGATGTTGCAGTAAAGAAGTCTAAGATGTCTACTTTTGAAGTTGTAGAATCAAAGGATGGAGATTACCTTATGTTTCATAGAGAAGATGAAAGTTTTAGATTATTTAATTTACTATGGGATATATTGCACATGATAGATAGAGAAGATCTGTTTCACCTATATCAACTAGTGCAAGAGTATATTGAGCATATTCCATCAACTGTAGTTGGCTTAGTCTTGCTGGGAGATCTGATAACTATCTAGGAGACAGAAGAGTCAAGCACTGATGAAATCTGGCAAAACCAAGAAGTTTGGGAGATTACTAGCTGGAGATTCTTTGAAGAATCAGGAGTGCATATTTTAGAGTTAGAAGATGGGACCATGATTCACATGTTAGAAGAAAGAAGATATCCACTTACAAGAGATCTTATGAGAATGTTAGGATTTGGAAAATCCAGTAGTTAAAGTGTCGGTCACTGATGAGTGTCTAAATACTCATCATTTTTGTACAATATAAACTGCAAAATCATCTGAAAACACTCAAAAATGCATCAAAATGATGAAAATATCACAAATCAGTGTTTTATGTGTTTTAAATGCAAAAATATCAAAATCAGATGAAAACATATCAAATTTGCAAAAATTGCAGCCAAATTCCCCCAAGTTTCAAAAGTTGTCAAAAACAAGCCCTCGAAAGCACATAATTTCAAAAGTAAAGTCACCAAAGGTCCTTTTAAAATCACAAATTGTCATATTTATTCCTTTGGTGGAAAATCTAAAAGTTTTGAGAAAATTACAGCTTTAGTCCCCAAAATCCAAAATTGGTCAAATTTAGTCCTTGGAAATTTTCGAAAATGTCAAACTAGACCTTGGTCTATTTAAGGTTGGCAACACTAGTCCTTGGATTACATCTTCATAATTTACATGTGTTTGGTCCCCTGAATTTCAAGTTTTACATATTTGGTCCTTGAGTTAATAATTCTACAAACCAAGCTGATCCTAGTATTTAACCCAAGCCCAATCTAAACACCTGCCCAAACCTGCTTTTACCCTGCTCAATATCCCACCCGACAACCCAACCCATTATTTAAACATAACAAAACCGCCCCTAAACTCATCCCCACCAAAGTGTCTCAAGCATATCTCCAGCCACCTACCACCCACTCTACTCCACCATTTGTCCCCCACCTCACCTAACAACTAACACCACATTAAATGCACCCTCTCCCCTGCTCCAAGATATGGAAGCCAATTTTTCCCGCCAAAAACACTCAATGGCCAAGATCAAGTTTGAGACATCCAAGGGTTGAGAATTGTGGTGGGATTATCTCAAGAAGGGGAGAGAAAGCTTGGGAGCTATAAAAAGAAAAAGGAAGCAAGCAAAGAGTAGTTTTAGTTTTAATATTTCCTAATGTCAGATTTTAGTTAAAAGTTTTAGTTTAGTTCAAATAATGTAATTTAAGCTTATTTGTATCTCATTCAAGTAAAACATCATCAGATTGTTCTTTTGATCATCAAACTAAGTTTTCACTTGAGTCTTAAAAAATTCAAGTTTTCAAGTTAAAAGGTTGTTTTCATTTTCTTATGTTTAATCTTCTTTAGCTTATTTCTCGAGCTTAATATAGTTTATTAAAGCTTCTAATAGCTTTTCATAAGCTATCATGTCAGGCCAAGCATTTTTGGCTCAGTGGTCAACAAAAGTCAAACCGGGCTTGATTGGGTTTAGACATTGTTTCTCGTGTTGCAAACTTGGATTTGGGGTTTAAAATAGATCGTGTTAGTTTAAGTTTGGGTTTGGTTTAGTCTCGCAGAATCACTGAAACCTCATAGGAGTAGTTACTTCACTTTTCATTTTCAAGTCTACTTTGTATTTTATGCTTATTCTTGCATTTGTGATCATTGGTAGTTTTAACCTGTTTAAGTAGTTACATTTAGGTTATATAAACCTAGTTTGATCCTTCTTGCAAGTCGGTTTAGTGTTTAGAGCATTTTAATTACAAAACAAGAATAACAAAGAGTGTTTGGTTAGGATCAGCTTTGTTGAGATTAAGTTTGAATCGTGGTTTAGTTTTGTTGCTATAAGTTTACTTAGGTTCAAAACATTCAAATCAATCTTGTTCTTGCACTCAAACTCTTAAAAAGTCAAAATCACTTTGTAACCATTCTATAACTGCTTTCCGCAACATCAAGGTATCAATCTTGCATCCGTGCTCAAATTTAGTAGAACTAGCACTTTATCAAGATCATTTTCATCATTTTACATCCAATTCAGTCCTAGGTTTGCATCTAAATCTCACAAAAAGTCAAAAATACTATTCTCGTTCTTTAAAAGTCAAAAGTAGTCTAAAATCGCTTTTTGGCAAGTAACTTAAAAGATATGCTCGTTGTTCATTTTAGCTAGTTAGGGTCTTAGATTTGGCACTTTGGTAGTTTTCCAGGTGGTCTTCAAGACCCTCTATCTGTTTTGCCCATTTGCTTTTCTGATAAGCTCTTAGATAAGCTCAAAGTAGGTCCCTAGTTCACTGGTTCTGTTTCAGCAGGCACCTGTCATTTGGTAGTTTTTTTGTTTTGATCATAACCTGCTCATTACTAGTCATCATTAGCTGTAATTCTGGATAATTACTCTCTGCTAGGTTGTCTTGAGATTCCCACTCTTGTTTTTCCTTTAGCTTAACAAATAAGCAGTTTGCAATGGCATGAACTTAGGGGCAGAATCATATTTGCTTATTATGGCAGTTAGCTCTAATCTTGGTAGATGCTTATTTAGGTTATAGGAGTAGTTGCAATTAGTTCCCTTAGAGTAGTTTTAGAGTTATTTAGCTTATGTTTTCAGTTGGTTCAATGTAGAGCTTATTAGCTTATTTTCATAAAGGCTTATTTAGATCATTTACCTAGCAGCTCCTATTTCTTCCACTTAAGCCTTAGTTTTTATATTTTTCCCTGCTCTAGAATAGCATTTTAGAATTTCCCTGAATTTTTCATAATTTTTGACTACTGTTTAGTATTTTTCCTAAATAAATTCGGTTTTTAATCATTTTAAAATAGCTTTTATTGCATTTAATTCAGAAAAAGTTCCAAAAAATAATTTTTCAATTTTCTTAAGTTAAGATAAATATAAAAAGCCAAAAAAGTATTTTTCCATATTTTTCTTAGTTAAATTTGTATTTTTAAATAATTTAATCAGTTTTAAATAGTTTAAAATTCCTAGAAAATAGATAAATAGTCAAAAAATTACAAAAATAGTTTTGAAAATTCTAGTTTGATATTTTAGACTTTTCTAAGTCTTAATTTTATTTTTCTTACTTTATTTCCTAATTTCTTGTATTTTAATTAATTATTAAATAGTTAAAAATAGTTTTTAATTAATAATAATTAATTAAATAGTCATAAAAATAATTTTCTTTTTCTATAAAGTTTCTTTTATCATTAGGTTTGTAAAAATGTATCTTTCATATTTTTAGGATTTATATTGTATAAGTTTCACTTTTTATTTTGTGCGTTTACGTAATTTTTATTTAAACGTACGTTTTTAGTTTTAAGTTTTAAACGTTCATCATTTTAAAAATAGTGATAGCGTTTATTTAATAGATTTTATCTTTTTAATTTCCTTTAATTTGCATTTAAGCCTTTGTATTTGTTTGATTTTTCTGTAGTTATAATTATATTCAAATCTCCTTTTTCGTTCAAACTTCTCGATCTCTAGACGTTGATTGATCCATCGCATAGCTCGCTGGGACATAACGACCCGGGGAGACTCTATACTCCTCTGATCTTCATTGATTTCGTGCTTAAGCAGTTTTAAGTTGGTTACGGTCCGCCATTCACAAGTGGCGGGCTTGTGTGATTTAGCTTGACTGCTTGGCACGATCAAATTTTTTGCCACGCCGGAGTCAGGTGTGCCGACATTATCTTACGTCTAGCAGATTAGTGATTTGGATACTCACTCTTTGTTCATACCATCCATCTATATATGTTTATATTTTCTTATAAAAAATCCAAAAATACAAAAATACTCTTCTCATTCCTCTTATCCGTATGATTCTATTTCTCTTACCCTCTTTTGCCGTTTAATTCTATTCTTCATATCCTCTCAACCATTTGATTCTCTTCTTAATCCTCTATATGTTTAATTCTTATGTCGACAACCGCCAACATCATCGTCTACAAGTGTGTGTGAGCGTGTGGAGGGCCTAGTTCGCTTAATTTGCAATTGTGTGAATTATCCATCAAAAATTCTTTTCGGGTTATTTCACCACCCGCCACAACCCCGAAATACATTCTAATCTTGACAAACCAGTTCAAACATCGGAGCTACCCCAAGCACCCATCGAGGATTACGAGGACAACCTCTTTGAATCTAGAGCCCGTAATCTAATCGAACAAATTTATGTCGATGAAAAAAGGTCAAGAATTAGAATTGATTACGATGAACCTGCGTGTGACACCAAGTGACTAGCAAGCATGACTTGCCTAATCTTCACGCTTCTCAAGAACTTAACCGAGACCATAACGGAAGTGGTGGAAATTGCTAGCTCTCGTGAGCACACCACTTGTCCCACCTCCCTGATCTTTCTCAATGTTCTTCGAGACTTGATGGTCATCCGGATCACCATGTTGGTTTTGTTGATTCTTTGAATAAACCGATTCCTCTTCATAACTTTCAAATGCAATCGCTTATTCTTTGGTCGGTTGTGTGAGCCTCTCTATGGTTCACCCTGTCTTTGGTGTACTTGTGTACAATGTGGTAATGATATCCATAACGGGAGTTGTTTGTTTTGTGGTTCAAGGAATTCATTTGATTATGATCCTAATCAGAACTCATTTAACGACCCCTCTAATTTTTCCAATTACCCACCACAACCCGACTTATCATCATATGACCAACATATCTGCTGTGAATTTTGTGGAGGTCCTCACCAAGGATTTGAGTGTCAATCCGAAATACGCTTGTCTATGAACAGCTTTCCAGTTGATGCTCGTAACTTTGGTTATGACCAAAATCCATATGATCACTCCAGCACTCAACAGCTTTATTCAAAGTAGTACTGTGGAGGTCCCCACTTCAGCCTGATTGTCAAATAGGGAACCCAGCTCCTTGTTGCAATCATGACTCTACATGTTTGATAATTTCCAACCTCCACAAAGACTATACGGCTCAAACTCCACCTGGCCGTTGTCTCAAGAACTCTCCCATGATTTTGAAACCGCAATGAAAACACTTGAGGATATGATGATTAACTTTAAGAATCAAGTGAGTGGTGAAAAGACCATAGGAGAATTGTTAGCCGAAGAGCGGGAGGCCCGCCAATCGAGGGAAGAACTATTAGCCCTAGAGCATGCAGCTCTAAGGCGCTCCCAATTTCTTAAGGCAAAATTCTATATGATGATGACGAGGAGGGTTTTATCCTTTTAGAAATAATATTTCTCAACCTCCTCAGCTTGATATCCCAGCCAGCTTGAGATTCCATCTCAAAAAACTGCTATCACACCCGATATTCCCACTCACTCTCTGAACATGGGGACGAAAGCATCTTGACACTGTTCTGTTCCTAAAAGGAATCGGACGAACACATAAAGTCTAGTGTTGAGAACCTTGTCCCAATCCCGAGAGAGTCACAGGAATTTCCGATCATATGTGTGATTCTTCTTTCCCTCTTGAGTGTTCAAATGATCATTTGGAAACTTTCTCCGATTTTAGCGATGATTGTGCTTCCCATGGAGACATTGAGTACGTTGAGGCATCACTCCCACAATCTGATGTCGATCCCCTTCTGAGGAGTTCTCCGTGAACTCACTCACATCAATCCACCTCTTTGATTTCGGCCGATCCGGGAGAGACCGAAGTCTCATTGATAATGATCGCTCACTCGTCACTTCTTCTTATCCTAACAAATCAATAGAGAATGTTGATCACTTTGTTCCCTAAACATTCAAAGCTACTTTCACCAATCCTCTATTTGAATTCGACTCTGAATTCACTTTAATTTCGGAGAATCCACTCTTTGATACTCAGATTGAGGATAGTGATGAGTCTACAAAGGGAACAAGAGTTCACAAATTCACATCATGTGAATAATTCTTCATGAGGAGTTCACGGTGAACTCACTCATATCATGACTACGAGTATGATTGCTTGGATGGAAAAAATCATGATCAGGGGGAAAAGTTCTCAATCATGAGAGTTTGTATTTCTATGACAAATTTTCCAACCCTCCCTCCCAGATGCTTTCCAAACCAAAGAGCTCAACCGAGCAAAATCCAAACGAGTAACTCAAGACTTGATCCCCGAGGAGTTAGTCATGATCATCATCATGATTTTCCTTATTTTCTTCACATATGGTGAGACTTCTCGTTCCCTTTTCTCCTTCGGGAATGAGGACACTATCTTTGACCCAGGCATTTTCATTTATCATTTGTGAGCCGGGTCTGTCTGTATATATCTCATCGGTGTGAAACTTTCACGTGCTTCAAATGTTTATCCAAACATCTTGAATGAAAGTCTGATGGAGATTGTTTCTTCCACTTTGCTTCCCCATGAACCAATGAATTCGGGTCGAAGTCAGCTAGCGACTCGAATCAAAACTAGCATGCCATATGGATTTTCACCCATATTTCTGACTTCTTTCTATCTTTCTACCACCCTAGTGTGGGGGTGTTGCCCCACATGTTGTATATAAGTGTTTCAAAAAAAAATCTTATTTCTAAATAATGGCCGTAGTATTTCCCTTTTACGTTCTTTGTTTCCGCATAACAGCCGGTACTTTGAATATTGAGGGCAATATTCATTTCTAAGTGTGGGGAGGAATTCTCACGAATTTCATATATTATCTACCCAATTCCTCTCGCTTTTGGCCAAAAAAATTTTTTTGGAGTAAGTGTTTTACACTTTCTCAATTGGTTATCAATCCGCCTTGTCTAATAAACTAAAGGATTGGCTAATCCAGGAGCAAACAGCTCTTGGTAAAGATTTCTCAAATCCGTTTATATGGCTTGCAATTTGCCCAAAATTGTATGGTTCTCAACTCACCATATCCTAAAAAGTGAAGAGTTGCCTAGCCCGCAAGATTATGGCTTGTGGTAAAGGCAGTGGAAAACCATAATTGGTAATCGACTCACCAAAGATAATTCTCATAAATTATCTAAGAGTTGGCTAGTCCAGTATGGTACGGCTTCCGTAAAGACAAAATCAAATCCGTTGAAAGCCGGTGGTTTGCTCAAAATCACATGGTTATCGGTGTACCATGGTTCTTACTTGAACTCAAACATTTGGCTACTCCGTAAGTAATGGCTTTTGGTAAAGAGATGAAATCCATTAATTTTTTTCAAAACATTGCTAGGGACTAGCAATATCTTAGTGTGGGGATTGATGAGTGTCTAAATACTCATCATTTTTGTACAATATAAACCCAAAATAACTGAAAACACTCAAAATGCATCAAAATGATGAAAATATCACAAATCAGTGTTTTATGTGTTTTAAATGCAAAAATATCAAAATCGGATGAAAAACATATCAAATTTGCAAAAATTGCAGTTTTAGTCCCCCAAGTTTCAAAAGTTGTCAAAAATGTACCCCCTGAGCACATAATTTCAAAAGAAAAGTCACCAAAGGTCTTTTTAAAATCACAAATTGTCATATTTATTCCTTTGGTGGAAAATCTAAAAGTTTTGAGAAAATTACAGCTTTAGTCCCCGAAAATCCAAAATTGGTCAAATTTAGTCCTTGGAAATTTTCAAAAATGTCAAACTAGACCTTGGTCTATTTAAGGTTGGCAACACTAGTCCTTGGATTACATCTTCATAATTTCATGTGTTTGGTCCTCGAATTTCAAGTTTTACATATTTGGTCCTTGGAGTTAATAATTCTACAAACCAGTTTTATCCTAGTATTTAACCCAAGCCCAATCTAAACACCTCGCCCAAACTGCTTTTTACCCTTCAATATCCTGACCGACAACCCAACCCATTATTTAAACATAAACAAACCGCCCCTAAACCTGCATCCCCACCAAAGTGTCTCCCTCCCCGCTATCTCCACCTGACCTACCCCACTCTACTCCACCATTTGTCTCCCCCCACCTCACCTAACAACTAACACCACATTAAATGCACCTCTCCCCTCGTCCAAGATATGGAAGCCAATTTTTCCCGCCAAAAACACTCAATGGCCAAGATCAAGTTTGAGACATCCAAGGGTTGAGAATTGTGGTGGGATTATCTCAAAGAAGGGGAGAGAAAGCTTGGGAGCTATAAAAAGAAGAAAAAGGAAGCAAGCAAAGGAGTAGTTTTAGTTTTAATATTTCCTAATGTCGATTTTAGTTAAAAGTTTTAGTTTAGTTCAAATGTAATTTAAGCTTATTTGTATCTCATTCAAGTAAAACATCACTGTATTGTTCTTTTGATCATCAAACTAAGTTTTCACTTGAGTCTTAAAAATTCAAGTTTTCTGTTAAAAGGTTCGGGCCATTTTCTTATGTTTAATCTTCTTTTTAGCTTATTTCGAGCTTAATATAGTTTATTAAAGCTTCTAATAGCTTTTCATAAGCTATCATGTCAGTTCAAGCATTTTTGGCTCAGGGTCAACAAAAGTCAAACTGGGCTTGATTTGGGTTTAGACATTGTTTCTGGTGTTGCAAACTTGGATTTGGGTTTAAAATAGATCAGTTAGTTTAAGTTGGGTTTGGTTTAGTCTCAGAATCACCGGAAACCCGCGAGTAGTTACTTCACTTTTCATTTTCAAGTCTACTTTGTATTTTATGCTTATTCTTGCATTTGTGATCATTGGTAGTTTTAACCTGTTTAAGTAGTTACATTTAGGTTATATAAACCTAGTTTGATCCTTCTTGCAAGCTGGTTTAGTGTTTAGAGCATTTTAATTACAAAAACAGAATAACAAAGAGTATTTGGTTAGGATCAGTTTGTTGAGATTAAGTTTGAATCAGTGGTTTAGTTTTGTTGCTATAAGTTTACTTAGGTCTAAAACATTCAAATCAATCTTGTTCTTGCACTCAAACTCTTAAAAAGTCAAAATCACTTTGTAACCATTCTATAATGCTTCACAACATCAAGTGGGTATCAATCTTGCATCCAGGCTCAAATTTAGTAGAACTAGCACTTTATCAAGATCATTTTCATCATTTTACATCCAATTCAGTCCTAGGTTTGCATCTAAATCTCACAAAAGTCAAAATACTATTCTGTTCTTTAAAAGTCAAAAGTAGTCTAAAATCGCTGCGTAACTTGCAGATATGCTCGTGTTCATTTTAGCTAGTTAGGGTCTTAGATTTGGCACTTTGGTAGTTTTCCAGGTGGTCTTCAAGACCCTCTATCTGTTTTGCCCATTTGCTTTTCTGATAAGCTCTTAGATAAGCTCAAAGTAGGTCCCTAGTTCACTGGTTCTGTTTCAGCAGGCACCTGTCATTTGGTAGTTTTTTTGTTTTGATCATAACCTGCTCATTACTAGTCATCATTAGCTGTAATTCTGGATAATTACTCTCTGCTAGGTTGTCTTGAGATTCCCACTCTTGTTTTTCCTTTAGCTTAACAAATAAGCAGTTTGCAATGGCATGAACTTAGGGGCAGAATCATATTTGCTTATTATGGCAGTTAGCTCTAATCTTGGTAGATGCTTATTTAGGTTATAGGAGTAGTTGCAATTAGTTCCCTTAGAGTAGTTTTAGAGTTATTTAGCTTATGTTTTCAGTTGGTTCAATGTAGAGCTTATTAGCTTATTTTCATAGTGCTTATTTAGATCATTTACCTAGCGTACCCTATTTCTTCCACTTAAGCCTTAGTTTTTATATTTTTCCCTGCTCTAGAATAATATTTTAGGATTTCCCTGAAATTTTCATAATTTTAGACACTTGCTTAGTATTTTTCCTAAATAAATTCGGTTTTTAATCATTTTAAAATAGCTTTTATTGCATTTAATTCTAAAAGTTCCAAAAATAATTTTTCATTTTTCTTAAGTTAAGATAAATATGAAAAGCCAAAAAAATATTTTTCCATATTTTTCTTAGTTAAATTTGTATTTTTAAATAATTTAATCAGTTTTAAATAGTTTAAAATTCCTAGAAAATAGATAAATAGTCTAAAATTACAAAAATAGTTTTGAAAATTCTAGTTTGATATTTTAGACTTTTCTAAGTCTTAATTTTATTTTTCTAGCTTTATTTCCTAATTTCTTGTATTTTAATTAATTATTAAATAGTTAAAAATAGTTTTTAATTAATAATAATTAATTAAATAGTCATAAAAATAATTTTCTTTTTCTATAAAGTTTCTTTTATCATTAGGTTTGTAAAAATGTATCTTTCATATTTTTAGGATTTATATTGTATAAGTTTCACTTTTTATTTTGTGCGTTTATCGCATTTTTATTTAAACGTACGTTTTTAGTTTTAAGTTTTAAACGTTCATCATTTTAAAAATAGTGATAGCGTTTATTTAATAGATTTTATCTTTTTAATTTCCTTTAATTTGCATTTAAGCCTTTGTATTTGTTTGATTTTTCTCAGAGTTATAATTATATTCAAATCTCCTTTTCGCTCAAACTTCATCTCTGTGACGCTGATTGATCCATCGCATAGCTCACTGACATAACGACCTGGGAGACTCTATACTCCTCCGATCTTCATTGATTTCGCTTAAGCAGCTTTAAGTCGGTTACGGTCCGCCATTCACAAGTGGCGGGCTTGTGTGATTAAGCTTGACTGTTTGGCACGCATCAGTCACCTCAAGTATATGTAATCGTTAGAAAGCTCGTAGTCGTAGTTATTTGATGTTAAGTAGTATTTAGTTTAGTAACACCGTGGAGGACGGACGGGTCTTTACCCACTGTATGCCTGATCCACAGCCCGTCAGGTGGCGTTCTATTGTAAGTCTATAAATACTCTCTACCTCCCAAGGTAGAGAGTTGGAGCTCATAATAAGATTTTTCTTTCTCTCACTAAAGTTCCTAAACCTCTAACTTTCTCTCTCTAAAACTCATCTTATATGCCTATTGTGTTTATGCTTTGATGTGTTTATGAAATCCAATATGTTACAAATGGTATCAAGAGCCAGGTTAGATCATCTCTTACACATCTTTGGATTTCTAGTGGTTTTTAGATGGTTTTTGAGTTTGAAAAAGTTTAGTGGTTTTTGCATCATTTGGTTTATTTCTTGTGTTAAAGTTTGAATTTTGGGTGTACTTTTGTGTTTAGGATCATTGTATGTGCTTGGGTTTTGATTTGGTAAGCTTGAATCACTGTGGTTGAGCTTGTTTTGGATTGAAAAGAGTGTTTTTAAAGTTTTTCTTGGTAGCGACTTGGCTCTCGGAGTGAATTTCTTGGTAGCGACTTGCTTCAAGAAAAGGTAGCGAAGTTGTAGTGTGTTTTGGTAGCGACTTGGTCGTAGCGACTTGCCTTTTGAGACAAGCCGACAACCAGTACACTTAGTGGATTCTCCACTACGGGTAGCGACTTGGTAAGGTAGCGACTTGCTTTCAATTTTGATAGCGACTTGTTCTTTAAGTTTCTTAGCGACTTGGTGGTAGCGATTTGGTCCTTAGCGAGTTTCTATTTAGCGACTTGACATCTTAGCGACTTGGTGCATAGCGACTTGCTGTCAAAATTCGTAGAGATTTGGAAACTTAGCAACTTGTCTTCAAATTACTTAGCAACTTGGTGCCTAACGACTTGGTTCAAGGATTCTTAGCGACTTGGTTGACTCTTGTGTGTAATACGGTTTTCTCTTGATTTAGTAAAATCCCGTGAAAGATTCTATTTCCCGGTTTAATCATTGAGTTATAAAATCCCGTGTAATCTTTAAACATGTCTACCAACATACCTACACTCATCTCCACTGTTGTCGAGGATGTTTAAGCAGTGTTCGGATACCCGCCCACCCATGCTTGATGAACCGACTACGACTCTTGGGCTCAAAGAATAGATTGTACTGTCTTGGAAAGGAAAATGGGGTCAACATTCTCAAGTCTATTGATGAAGGACCTTATCAGATTGAGACTACAAGAGACTTAATTGATACAGCTGCAGAAGGAACAATGATCTATGGAATAGACAGACCAAAGACATATGATGAGCTCAATGATAAGGAGAAAAAGAGATTCGATGTTGATATCATGGCTTCTAATATCGTACTTCAAGGTCTTCCAAAGGATATCTACAAGCATATCAATCACAACACCGAAGCCAAGGCAGTGTGGGATAATGTCAAGATGCTTCTTTCGTTCTCAATTAACTATGGAAGACAGAGAATCACAACTCTATGATGAATTTGAGCACTTCAAGATGAAACCGGATGAGAGTGTCTATGAGTATTACGTGAGATTCCACAAGCTTGTTAATGACATGAGGAACATCGGAATGACTATGCCAAACATTCAAATTTGAACTCAAAATTTGTAAACAACATGAATCCCGAATGGCACAAGTTTGTCACCTCTGTGAAGCTAACCAAAGGATTGAAGAATACAAACTATGAGCAACTCTATGCCTTCCTTCTTGAATAAGAGACATGCTATGTTTGAAAAAGGATTCTTGATCACTCAAAACCAACCAGGGAGAGACAAGCTCATCAAATGATTCAACCGCCTTCTACTCAAACATTGGAATTACCACCAAAGCATCTCAAGTTATACCCATGTGTAATGGTAATCACAAACTCATTCCCGATCCAATGTTCAAACAAGCCGATGCCGATGCACCGTGGGAAACTTCATAAATCAACTGGCTCTCATGATTAGTCAAAACATGAACTCTCTCCCACACACCAACAACAACCTCGAACAGGATCAAATCCACACAATCAAGCCACCGCCGAGATGGGAAGGTTATGGTGCACCCAAGAAAGGCATTAAACAAGGAAGAGGTGAAGTTGGTAGAGGTTATGCCGCAAATCATAATAGGGAAGGAATGGAAATCAGGGACAAGCAAAGCCGATCAAGTGTTACAACTGTGGTGGTGAGGGACATATTGCAAGGAACGCACATCGCCAAAACGCCTCGTAATCAGAGTACTTCAGTGGATAAGATGTTGCTTGTTCAAGCTCGTGATAATGGTGCGCTTTGGATGAAGAAGAGTTGTTGTTTCTTCTTGAGGAAATGCCAAGACATATGATCCGATGTGGATGACCAACCAATTCGGAGATAGGCCACAATCATCGAATGCCTTTCAAGTCGCGACATGATGCATACGACTCGACGTTGATGATGAACCCATCTGACAAACCATTTTCATTGCTAGCATTTCTCCAATGGTCCCTCCTAAAGTCTCTTCATCTCCACAAGCTGGTTCATCCAAAGACAAAATCATTTCTGAGGTATTAAAACTATACGATGATGCCGATGTGCAAAAGATGCATGACAAATTACAATCAATGAAACTATTGAGTCAGAAATTGAAAATATGGGTAATATCAATGTTGTCCCATATGATCAATATGTGAAACAAAGTGAAAGTGAGGTCGTACCAAGTGATGCATCTTCTGCATTCAATGATGACTATGTTTTTGATGAATACACTGCATGCCCCTCGATGATTCTTTATCTCTGAACTTAAAGACTATAAAGAACGAGTTGCCATTTATGAACAACGTGCTAAGTTTGAGTTAACTACTCGTGAGCAGGAGTTGGATAACCAAATGCGTAAAATTATTAGAAAAAGTAATTTTAGAGAAGAAGTGTTAAAACAAGAGTTAAACTCTTTACAAGAAAAGCTTTCTAAAACTGCTAAGCAAAAACAAGAACTTCAAGAAAATGTTAAAGTGCTTAAGCAGAAATTTCATGCTAAGGAATCAAAACTTTTGAATGATTTTTCCAATCTAAAAACTTTGAAGAACAAGCTTGAAAATAAGTTGTACGCACAAGGGAATACCATTCAAACTGCTCACATGGTCACTAAGCATAGAGTTTTAAGCGATAAGCATAGTGTTCCCATTATAGATAAACCCAACCCGAAAGTACGGTAAGATAGCAAAAGCAGCTCAAAATGTAATCTATGATGGCAATGAGATTCTTAAACCTAGACAGAAACCTAGTTGCGTTGAGTGCACAGAGGAAGATAGAAAATTAGATGATGCATCTAGGGAGAAAATGAATAAGAAGCTAGAAGATCCTAAATGTAAAAAGAATAACATAACGATCAAACCCCATGATTACAAGAAGGAAAACTGGATTTCCTTGAACAAGTTTAAGCCTCAAACGTTGTTAACTCCGAACAAGTGTTCTCGAAAAGGATTTAGATGAGCAAAAAGCTGAAAATCTTGTTGAAACAAACCCTCCCCTTAGGAAAATGCCTGCAGCGACTGTGTATCCTCCAAATACACCAATGCATTTAGTTCCTAGAACTATTGCCACTAAGAGCAAGACCTTAATCAGTCAATATGTTACTTTTCAACTATTTGTCGATTTTGAGAAAACTTGTAAGAAAAGGATCACACCCACTGGGATAACTGAAGGGGAAAGAGGTTTTGAGCAAACAAAAGAGTGCTATCTAATTGAGGTCATGCCTTTCTTTAAACAACTAAAAGATCAATTTGAAAGTCTTAAAAAGGGGATGGATTCAGATATTAAAGGAATGGAAAAGGAATTTGATGCAATGATAGTTGAGGTTAGTGACTATGATCGAGCATTAAAATATAATGAGATTGAGAGGAAGAACTTGCATACATTGAATGAGACTCTTATTTCGAATGTATTTCCAAGATGTGTTCTATACTGCCACTAATTGTTCTATTAATGCTTCTCAATTTCATGAATTATCTGTTGCTTTGAAAGTCTCCCATGATCGTGTCATTGAGCTTGAAATCAAAAACTCTAAACTAAGTGAGAAAATTGAACAGGATGATCACGATAATTTGGTAAAACATTTTTCTAAACTAGAAGTTGAACATTTTGATTTACAACTAAAATATCAACATCTCAAAGAAAATGTTAAAACCTCAAACATCAAGATATCCTCATATGTTCCAGAGTTTGATGCAGTTTTTGAAATAAACAAACGTGATGAACAGATTCAAGCTCACTGTAACACGATCAGAAAGTTGAAAGCCCAAATTTCTCAATTAAAGGGTGAAATGAACAATGTGACTGGCTCCCAAATGCCTCCTCCTTTAGATTCTCGGAATTCTCAAAACCTTCATCTTCAAAACTTGGTTAATGCCTTACAAAAGGAAAATGAGAGTTTTCTAGAAGAAAATGAAAAGGTTAAACGTCATTTCAATGAGTTATTTGAGTCAATAAAAGTCACTCGCAACAAAAATAATGAAAAAATAACTTCATTGCAAAAGGAAATTGAGAATCTGAAGAGTTAGGTAAAAGGGAAAATGCCAATGACCAATGGGGAGAATGGTGCTTCAAAGGTGCATGTCTGTAATAAATATGCTTTGTATGTGAAATATGTTCCTCCTCATCTTAGGAATAACAAACTTGTTATTCAAACATATTTCTCATACCTAAAGGATAGCCTAGAATGTCTCCGTGAGATTGTAGAAGAGGATAAGTTAGAGAAACCACATGATAATGCAATTGGTCATGCATGCTTATATGCCAAACGATCTCAAGAACTTCTAGAATGCTTAATTACAATACGCCCTAAAACCTTAGGTGAGCAAGTCAATCCCTTGATACCTTGTTCTATGCCTAGTGCCAAGTATGCAACTCATTCAATGCCCAATGTTATGAATGTGAACTTTAGTATGCCTTCAAGTAGTTTAGATCCCAGCACCTCTAGTGTTAAGAAAGTGAACTTCAAAGCCTTCAAATAGTTCACATCCTAGCACATCTAAACAAGAAATGCAAAAAGTAGCAAAACCAACTAATATTCCCATTCCTCTACAGAGTAATCGTGACATTAAAGCGAAGCGTCAAAGTCTCAAGGAAATAAAAGGAATGATAGGACCTCGCAAGCTAAGAATGTGCATTGGAAGAAAGTAGAAGATCATCGTAGGGAGTTGAATAAAACAAATCGTGTTGATTCTAGTATTAGCCATAGGCGTACTGTAATTAATTCAAATTCTGATACTATTTGCAAACCATGTAATGATGTCTGTGAGAATTCTGTTGCTAATCATGATTATGGTGTGAATGCTTTGTCTAATGTTGTCAAATGCCCTGTTAAAATTGTTAATGCTAAAAATCATGCAAAGAAGGCTAAAAGGCAAAGACGGAAGAAAGTTAGAAAACAGTGGAAACCCACAGGAAGAACATTTAGAAAGATAGGTTATCAATGGATACCTTTTGGCCATAAGAATAATTAGTTTTTCCCTCAATCTGCTAAGACTATGCACACTAGAAAATGGATGCCTACTGGTAGAACTATTCCCTTAAGAAGTGAACATACTTTGAATAGGTCAAATACAAACACCAAAGATCGCATCTATTCCTAATAATTCCATTGCTTCTACTTCTGATATGGATGTTTCTATTTCCGATGTGGGTGTTCCAATCACTGTTACTAACCAAGTGGAACCCATTCTTGCATGGGGATCCCAATTATCCAGCTATCCATTCTTGTCTGTGTTCAACTGCAGATCGTTCAAATCGTTCTGTGGTACTTGGACTCAGTGCTGTACATCCAAGCATATGACCGAGACCGTCGCGGCTCATGAACTTCGTGAGTAAATTCATCGGGACTGTTAGATTCGGGAACGACCATTTTGGAGCAATTATGGGCTATGGTGATTATGTAGTTGGAAAAAGTGTAATCTCCAGGGTATATTATGTGGAAGGTCTTGGTCATAATTTGTTCTCTGTTGGTCAATTCTGTGATTCCGATCTAGATGTGGCCTTTATAAAACATACTTGCTTCGTAAGAGAACTTGATGGTGTGGAATTATTAAGAGGTACTTGTGGTTCTAATCTATACACCATCTCTATCGAAGACATGATGAAGTCTTCTTCAATCTGCTTGCTGTCAAAGGCTTCTAAAACAAAGCCATGGTTATGGCATCGTCGTCTCAATCACTTGAACTTCGGCACCATTAATAACATTTCCAGAAAGGATCTTGTCAGAGGCTTACCCAGATTAAAATATGAAAAAGATCATCTTTGTTCAGCTTGCAAATTGGGTAAAAGCACGAAATATGCCCACAAACCAAAACCCACAAACTCAGTAATGGAAGTTCTTCATACCCTTCATATGGATCTGTACGGACCAATGAGAGTGCAAACGATAAATGGGAAGAAATACATTCTAGTAGTTTTTGATGACTGCTCTCGATTTACTTGGGTAAAGTTTTTTAGGACAAAGGATGAAACTCCAGATGTCATTATCAAACTAATCAAACAAATTTTAGGTTCGACTCAACAATACAAATGAATTGTTCAACGACAATGGCACGTGAGTTTGTCAACAAAGACTTAATTCAGTTTTATGAAATTGTTGGAATCAGTCATCAAAGAAGCATTCCACGAACTCCTCAACAGAACGGTGTAGTTGAAAGATGAAATCGAACTCTTGTGGAAGCCGCAAGAACAATGCTAATTTATTCGAAGGTTCCAATGTTTCTATGGGCTGAAGCCATTGCCACTGCTTGCTACACCCAAAATCGTTCCCTTATAAACACCTCTCATGGAAAAACTCCATATGAACTTTTTCATAAATGAAAACCTGATCTCTCCTACCTTCGTGTGTTTGGTGCTTTGTGCTATCCAACGAATGACGGTCAAGACTTAGGTCAATTAAGAGCAAAGGCAGATATTGGAGTTTTTATTGGTTATGCACCAAACAAGAAGGGTTACAGAATCTACAACAAGAGAACCCGAAATATCATGGAAACAATTCACGTTACGTTGGATGAGCTGACCGGTCAAATGGCTCCAGGACAATCCCGCACTTCAAAACAGTCCCATTGGTTCATCCCTTGTACCAAACTCATTTCCAGCAACTCCATATGTACCTCCATCTGAAGATGATTTAAAGAAATTGTTTGATCCAATGTTTCATGAACACTATGAACCAATGTCGATGAAATGTCAATTCCATCAACAGAGGTCGCCCTATCCCTCGTGAATGAAGTGAACCCTTCAGCCTCAATATCATTAAGTCAAGTGCTGCTGATCACTCTGTCTCATCAACAAATCATCAATCATCGAATGTACATCATGGAATTATTTCTGGCATCAATGATGAAGTTAATCCCTTTGCTACTCCAGAAGATGCTCCATTTGAAAATATATTTTCTCCTGAATCATCATCGAACCATCTTCATCGAGACATCGACTCGCTACTTCAGCTTCCACAACAACAACAACCACATGAACACCTTAGAAAATGGACTCATGATCACCCATTAGATAACATCATTGGAAACCCTCTCGCCCAGTATACACACGGAAACAACTTGCAACCGATGCCTTATGGTGCTTCTTCAACTCCGTACTCTCTAAGGTCGAACCAAAAGACATTAAAACCGCCATGAATGAAGATCGCTGGTTCAATGCCATGCAAGAAGAAATTCATGAGTTTGATCGACTTGATGTATGGGAATTAGTACCTGCTCCAGATTGTGCTATGATCATTGCTCTAAAATGGATCTTCAAAGTCAAACTTGATGAGCATGGTGATGTCTTAAAGAACAAGGCTCAATTGGTTGCAAAAGGATACCGTCAAGAGGAGGGTATTGACTTCGAAGAATCATTTGCTCCTGTTCGTGATAGAAGCTATCGAATATTCTTGGCTAATTCTGCAAGTAAGAACATGGTAGTCTATCAAATGGATGTAAAGACGGCATTTCTTAATGGAGATCTTAAAGAAGTCGATACGCCACCAACCGAAGGCTTTGTGAATCTAGAGCATCCTACTCACGTCTATCGTTTGAAGAAGGCTCTTTACGGTTTAAAGCAAGCTCCAAGGGCATGGTATGATACGCTATCAAGGTTTCTTCTATCCACTGGATTCAAGAAAGGAGCATTGATCCGACATTGTTCACCCTAAGTCGGCAAACATTTAATTCATGTTCAAATTTATGTTGATGATATTATCTTTGCCTCGACCGACCCCAATGAATGTGATCGCTTTTCAAATGAAATGGGTTCCAAATTTCAAATGTCAATGATGGGACAAATGTCATTTTTCTTGGGATTACAAATTTCACAAAGTCCCGGAGGCATTTTTATAAATCAATCTAAATATGCAAATGAGATTTTAAAGAAATTTGGATTTGTGTCATGTGACACCGTTGACACTCCCATGATTGAACGTACTAAGCTGGATGAGGACAACTCAGGGATCATGGTAGATCAAACGAAATATCGAGTATGATTGGATCCCCTGATGTACCTCACACTAGCGACTGCACATCTTGTTCGCCGTATGCATGTGTGCTAGATATCAGGCTAAGCCTACTAAAAAGCACCTTGAAGCGGTTAAACGGGTCTTTCGGTATCTCCAAGGAACCATCAATATGGGACTATGGTACCAAGGTCACCGGTATGTCACTAACACCTATGCGAGATGCCGATCATGCAGGATGTCAAGATACACGCCGGCACGCCGAGGTGCTCAGTTTTTGGGTGATAAGCTTGTAAGTTGGTCTTCAAAGAAGTAAATGAGTACTTCTATTTCCTCTACAGAGGCTGAATACATAGCCATGTCATCTTGTTGTGCTAAAATCCTTTGGATGAGATCCCAATTATCTGACTATGGCTTTGAATTCAACAAAATCCCTTTGTACTGTGATAATAAAAGTGCTATTGCTCTCTCATGCAACAACGTACAACAATCAAGAGCAAAGCACATTGACATCCGACATCATTTCATCAGGTAACAAGTGGAAAACGGTGTGGTGGAACTCTATTTTGTAAAGTCAGAATACCAGTTAGCAGACATCTTCACCAAAGCTCTTCCAAGAGAACGCTTTGAGTTTATTCTTCCACGACTTGGCTTGAAAAGCCTTCAACCGAAAACACTCAAACGCCTCTTGAGGAAGACGAGGAGTAAAGGTCTTTCTTCATCTATCATTTTGTATATATTTATTCAAAAAGCAAAATACAAAATTATAAAACCAACAAAAACCAAATAGAAAAATATAAAACTTTCAAAAAATCTCAAAAATATTGTCTTTTTGTCATATCTTTCTTGATTCAATATATATCTACGGTCTTTGTGCTGTCATTCAAAGAATGACACGGGACTTTAGATGTTGTTCGAATGTTAAAAAAAAATTGGGAGAAAGTAAAACAATGGTTTATTGTCATTTCAGGCAGTAACCCGCTTTTCATAAGAACGGAGCCATGCTTTATCTCATATTTCAAACCTAATGCTCTGATTCTAAAAACAAATGTTTGTCATTAACAAGACAAATGTTTAATTTCAAATATTTTTCCTTCTAAATGATTCCTCTGAAAAATATTTGCAATCTTAGGAAAACTCAATTGTTTTGAAAACACTTCGGACTCTATTTTTGAAAATCAAAAGAACTTATCAAGTTTCAAAATCTCAATCCATCAATCAACAACTTTCATCATTGATTGAGGGGGAGAATGATTTTTCAATTAAATCAAAAAGTGTTCGTTTCAAACAATTTGCACTTAAATAAGCAAGGTCTACTCTAAAATGTTTTATAATTTTTTACACAATTGGTTCCAGACCTTGGTTATTATTATGTTTTCAAAAGATAATTATGCATGTTCAATCAATGGATTTTAAAGTCTCAAAATCCGATCCTTATCAGTTAAAACGTTTTCATAATCAAGTCACAATTCTCCTTAAAAGCTTTCAAAATCAATTTAAATCTACAGAGATAACAAATCTCAAATAATTTGATAATTGTGATCGGGGGAGAACTTGTGATTTAAATTGGATTTAAACTGATAATTCGATAAATGGTTTCATAAGTGTTTAGCATGTTTTCCTCCCTGCATGTGTCAAACGATTTCAAATTTTCCATGCACATGTTGAGGGGGAGCATCTACTTTAAACCTCAAATTATTGAAACGTGATTGAATTGTCTCTAAGTGCAGGTTCCCTCTAATATGTGCAAAACTCTTTCAAACTTCGAGGTACATATTGAGGGGGAGCAAAATTTTGAAAACCTCATCCTTCCTCAAAATGTTTTATCTACTCAAAATTGATTGGGAAGTGATGATGATCATTTTAGAAAATGTTAATCAAAAGATTGGACCTTTCATTCTTAATCTAAACGAGTTCAAAGATCTCTTGCCTCCATGTGCTAAACAAATTCTGAATTTTCATGCATATGTTGAGGGGGAGCATTTCTAAAATATCAAAACAATTAAGATACAAAATGCTTTGATTCTATATCACAAGTATCTTGATTGATTTTCAAATGGTTTTCAATTGGTTTCAAGGCGGAAGAACTACACCAAAAGACCGACCAACTCTACTTTATGCATGGTGATATAAGGATGATAAGGTTAGGTTGAGTTCCCATGATCCGCCATAACCGGAGGGATATACCCAGGGACAATCCAATAGATAGTGTAGAAGTCCTTAGGTATGATGGAAAAAGGAGAAAAGTGAGATATGGGAAGAGTGCGGACTGAGTCTGAGCTAGTACTGGAATAAACCCAACAAGGTTCTAGTAATGAAGTCTCGGTAAGCACTGAAGGGGTTGAAAAATGAAAAAGAATTGAATGTGAAAAAGGGTGAAAATAAATAGCCCTCCATTTATTCAACCTTAGGGGTAAACCGGTTCAATTCATATACTATTGGTGGTTACCAAGGTAACATCAAGGATTGAAGACAAGACGCCATGGACCCAAAGGACGACCGCACTTCAACTTCCCAAACCACTCAAGTTCCTCTTAAAAGGACTTGTTTCATTCTCACGGGAACCGACATAATCTATCGACTTTCTCTTAGAGATTGTTGATATTGAAGTAGGAGACCCTCTCCCTAGTCTCCGGCATAGGAACCAAATATGCACAATTGAGTCTAGAGCCACGAGATCATCAATAAATCTCATTAGGACACATTTAATGAAGACTCTCTGTTTCACACAATGTGGAAAGAGAGATTATATCTTATGAGTCCTACGCATTATCCTTGTGGTATTGCCAGAACATCTGAGTGATATGCATACATATTCACTATGAAGATGGAAAGCCTTCTGGAGTCAACATCAAACAAGCTCTTGGTGGATGGCATGTGAGATCTATTCAATAGATCAATCATGTGACAACCGAACGTAAAACAATGGAGCGATTCAATCTTTTGAATCAATCCTGGTTCAAGTTATGGATTGACGGATACCTTTGAAAACCGGTCGTTGTGCTTAAAAAATCTTTTCTTTAGCACATCGACTGCGTACTTATTTCTCAAAATAAAAGGTGTTTATGATTGATAATTGATTTTCATTAAAACCTTCATTGTATTGCAAAAACAATTTCTATTGAGCAATACACGATTGTTTTTCAAATCTCTTTTCATCAATCGGTGAATCTCATTTCGCTGGTTCACTCACTCCGTGTTGTCTTCTTTGAGACGTTCCGTTTGAGAACGCTAGAGCAACTGCTAAACCCTCAAGGAAATTCTTCGAATTATACCGATCACAGTAAGTACTTGTACTGATCAACGGGTAACCATGGGCCGTGTACCTCAATTCATCGAAAGTGATCAAAGACACTTTCGCGCGCTTTATTGCTAACTGTCTTATGCGTACACCCCGACGCTTGCAACCGATCGAATGAAGCGGTCAATCCATAGCCGCATGCTCACTCAACACATTCAGCTCCAAAGAAATCATGATTAGTGCATCAATGACTCTGATATTTTCACTCCATGCTTCGCTACGCTGCGCCAATATCATGAATCAACGAAAGCTTCCGCTACTCGATAAGAATATATCATGATTCGTAATGTGAGCATGTCGGTCAAAATGTCACAACATCACATAATACCAACACCACAATGGATGTGTCAGAGAATTAATGTGGCTGATGATCTCAAAGCCGCTCAAAACTCATTATCACGTGGATCGCTTAAAGACCTCCACTCGATTATCCAAACATGCGAAAATGAAGAATCAAAGACTACAAGCTACAGAACAAAGAACATGAACAAGAATCCAAGAACAATCTCAATGTAATATCTATTTGTATTCTATGTAATTTTAATGTGTGTTTGAGGTGACCTCCCTTAGGGGAGATTGTTAGGATTTGGAAAATCCAGTAGTTAAAGTGTCGGTCACCTCAAGTATATGTAATCGTTAGAAAGCTCGTAGTCGTAGTTATTTGATGTTAAGTAGTATTTAGTTTAGTAACACCGTGGAGGACGGACGGGTCTTTACCCACTGTATGCCTGATCCACAGCCCGTCAGGTGGCGTTCTATTGTAAGTCTATAAATACTCTCTACCTCCCAAGGTAGAGAGTTGGAGCTCATAATAAGATTTTTCTTTCTCTCACTAAAGTTCCCAAACCTCTAACTTTCTCTCTCTAAAACTCATCTTATACGCCTTTTGTGTTTATGCTTTGATGTGTTTATGAAATCCAATATGTTACAGAGAAGAATGCTAGATCATGGTATGGAAGTTGAAGAGGAGAATGAAACAGCCCTTATGGTCATCGAATTATTTATCAAATGGACAACTATGGTTGATGATGCATAAATACTGGTATGGTTCTTATTTATATAAATTTTTGAAAAATAGGTACTTTAATCAAAGTACTGCTGGACAAACAGTACTTTTATCCAAAGTACTGCTTGCAGCACAAAATCAGTAAAGGTCTTTTTAATATAAGCAAACTTTTGTTAAGTGCAAAATATTTTGAAACAAAATTTAACAGCAACAAATGGTTTTTGAGATGGTTACAACCAAAGGTTATCAGTCTACCATGTCTAACAAAAGGACTGGCTAATCCATGAGCAAACGGCTCTGGTAAAGATATCTTAAATCCGTTGATGGTTGACAACTTGCCAATACGTTGTATGGTAATCAACTCACCATATCTGTAATAGTGAAGAGTTGGCTAGCCCACAAGAAAAATGGCTTGTGGTAAAGGCTGTGGAAAAACCATTTCTATGGTAATTAGTTCACCATGGTTGCAAGAACTAACTAGTCCAAAAGGGTACGGCTTTTGGTAAAGACTTAACAAATCCGTTGCTAGCTGATGATTTGCTAAAAATCATATGGTTATCAATGTACCATGGTTTTACACACCTAAACATTGGCTACTCCAGAGTTAATGGCTTTGTTAAAGAGACATCAAAATCCATTAAATTTTCAATGGTTCACTTGTCACAGGAGTTTACACACCTGGAAGTGATGAGAATAGATTGAAACTTTATGATCTGATGTACAAATTGTCATATGTTGCTGAGTAGCTGAAAAGATGAAGATCGCTGATAATGGTTGATGAAAAGGATTGCTTATAAAGACTACTTTGATGATGATAATACAAGCACAGAGAGTACAAGACAAATCTGAAGATAAAGACACAATCTTTCCTCGAAGAAAAAGATGTTAAAGATACAGATACAAAGGAACTTGAAATCAAGCAAGTAGAATTCAAGTTAGGGGAGGATTGTTGGGATATAAAAGACAAAGTACTGAAGAAAGTAAAAGTGCTGAAGAAAGTCAAAGTACTGCTTAATGAAAGTCAAAGTACTGATCAACATCAAAGTACTACAAAGCTAAAGAACTGCTATATCGTTTATGGAAAGCTTTGTAATTCTAGAATATTCTTAGTTTAGTTTAGTATTACTTGTCGTACAAGGATTGTAATTGTAAACCGACTAGGGTATTCCTTATGCCTATAAAAGGACCCCTAGATTGGCATTAGAGGTACGAATGAATACGCAATATTAGAGAATATTAGAGTTTACCAAGTTCGATATTAGAGTTATTAGGGTTTTTAGTGAATCGGTGTATCAAGCAGGTTCAAAGTGTTAATAAAATCGTTGAAGTTTAAAGTTATTCTTCTTAGCTTTATTGAAGTAGTTTCCGCATACTTAATAGAGTATTATCAGTGTTTCATTGTTAGTAAGTTAGGATTTATCCGAGGTTGCTAAGCCCTTACAAGCTACATAGTTAGTTTGGTCAGAGTATATCGATCCAACACTCCAACCTTAAGGACGAATTTCCACCAACTATCCTATCCCAACTTGTGTGTAATTCTTGCCTCCACCCTTAAGGACGAATTTCCACCAAATTTATCTCTCCCAAAAGACCACAAACCTCTGCCATTTCTAGAAGTATGCATGGTTAGAAGTTGTAGTTGATTGGAGGCTTGAAGGAGTGTTATAATCCTTCACCCTTGCCTAATGTAATCTTACTTTGGGTAAATCCTTGTTACTTTTATGATGTTGAATGCTATTTTTCATGTTTGGTTCTTTCATTGTGTTGATTATGTGATTCTTGTGAATGTTGTCTTGATACTTGTTTATTTCATATGAGAACTTGTGATAAAAGGATGTTTGGATAATTGTGGTGTTTGTTTGGAATATGTTGATAACATCATATTTGGTTGAATTGGAACTTGTTCTTGTTTATTGTTTTGGTTGATCATTGTTGAGTTCAATGGACGAAAGTATTCTTAACAATGGTTAGTTCTAATTCATTAGTCGACGAATGATTTTGGTCTTGTACTTTGTGACGATTGTGCAAGAGAATTAATAAACATCACAAGTAAAGGTTTAATTTGGATTAAGGCCGAAAGGAATCTTTTGAATATGTGTTCTCATTATCTTTCAAGTAAATGGAACTTTACAAATTAATAACATCAAAGTATAAGGGCCGAAAGGATTATTTCTTTGTTGTTGTTGGCATAAGGCTCATGACATGACCATTTGATTGAGGTTTATGCATATTTGATTTATAAAACACTAGACTACTATTATTGATTCAAGAGGTCGAAAGGTTACCTTTAATTATATATATTTTCCAAACTAAACATCCTAATATCCTTGTGATCATTTGTCTAAACATGTATGTTCTTTGTGTGCTTGTTCTTATTGCTTTTCTTAGTGGTTTGATCCGTGACAATCATAACCACGACATTGTTACTTGCTTAAACAAACAAACGACACTTGTAGTGCAACCAAGTCTCTTGGGACGACCTTGATTTACCAAAACCTATACTACAACTCGACTAGGGTATACTTGCCCGAATGTGTTCCAAGTTAACCGGTAATTCTTGCATATAAATTTAAAACCCCGATGGAACCCAAGATCTGGACTGATAGGCTTCGGGGTTAACCAAGCTTATGTTCCAACATTACATACAAGAATATAATAGATCGCTGGCGCAAATTCTTGATCAAGTCAAACAACGGATGGTCACTAGAGTATACCTTGGATCGCTGGCACGTTATTTACATAACGGATGGTCACCAAAAATATGCACTAGATCGCTGGCGCGTCATTTGATGCTTCAAGAACCGGATGGTCACTAAAAATATTCACGCACTTCACATTTTCACAAAGCCAAAAGGGAAGGGATAAGGCATGGGAATATTTATGAAATTGGTGTTAAAAGAAAAATAAAATCAAGTCTAATACCCATGTTGCTAGTCACGAACAAACCGCAAACCCGAAAATGATTATAGTTACAATCTTCTCTTCACATATTGATCACCAAATATATATATATCACGTCTTAGCACATTAGCTAATCGATATCGCAAACATATTTCATCTTCTTTGTCATCACATATATTTTTTTTCATTCATTTTTTTTTCGATGACTTATTCTTTTTTTTTCTTTTTTTTCACTTTTTTTTTATTCATATACATCACATCTCCCCCACACTTCGTATAAGCATACACCACGAAAATACAAATAAGAAATATGCATCTTTCGTCTTTGTCGGAATGGCACACACGAATGGCAAAGTGCTGCTAACTCATAATCATCAAAAACAATCCAATCATACCAAGCAACTAGCAACCAACCGTTTAGACATTGATAAGGGGTTAGGCTAAGGTTTAAAGTGTAAAATCTTTTTGTATTTTTCTGGATTTAACAAAAATGAAAAGATTGGTTTGGAGGGTGCAACTAAGGGTATCTAGCGCTAAAAATGAGCGCTAACAAATGGGTCCATATGGGTGGTTAACTAACCGAAGTGGATAGCTAATATATCATTAGGTGTAAACGGAAGGCCATTTGGTTTTATTCCTAAGGTGCCTATTTATCACACGAATACACTTATATCACATGAATGTGATCCTACTGCATTCTGGTAATGATTTACAAGTACAAGTTCTAGAATAAATAAATTCACCGGCACACTCATAGCAAAAGATCCAAACATAAAAGATGTATGTTATATATGAAACTTGCTCAAATCCTCACAATTTAGTGGAAAGGGCTATAAAATGTGCAAGCAAATGTTATCGATCCCAAAATGGATTGCAATATTAATCATGACACATCTCAAATTTTTCAAAATTTACCGATTTCACCAGTGGATTGATCCAGTTATTCTAATATATTATCCTATAAGCGGGAAAACAACTACAAGTTCACAAAATTTTAAAAATTGGCCCAAAAATTTGGAAAATAAAAACTAGTTTCGTTTTTCAAAATAATATTTCCCCCCACACTTAAGTTAAGCACACAAAAGAAAAAAAAAACTTAATGACTATAAAAAAAATATTACTATTATTATTATTACTATTACTACGAGAACACTTTGAAAAATAAACTAGTTACGATTTTTTTTTTCTTTTTCTTTTTTTATTCTTTTTTTTTAATTTTAATTTATTATTATTATTTTTTTTTTAAAAAAAACCAAACACGACTTATTCTTTTCCCACGAGTTCTCGGTAGCTCCATTGAAACACACAAAGAAGCGGAGAAGAAGGTCAGCGCGAAGCATATTAAAAACCCAACTTCTTTAGGGAATCAGGGAAACCCGCCTTATACCTCTCACATATTTTGTTTACAATGGGTGAGCCTTACTTTCGAGGGACTAAAAAAAGTCAATTTATAAAATAATTTACCAAACAAACAAACAAAGGAAAAATAACAAAGAAACAAAATAAAGCAATCGTGAAAAATAAACTACGAAGCATGTAAGATAGGGAAATGTAAAACTATAAGTCTAAGAGAAACGAAACTTCACGGGCCAAAGAAATCGTGATCGAACTCCATATGATAAGATGCTAAGCAAACGCTAGCATAAGCGTGTGAGATCAATCGATTTCTCATCCAAACATGTCCAATCAAGAGTGTAAGGTTCACGATTCAACCAATCCTTCCTCCAAGAGCTTATTAAATCTGCAAAAAAAAACTAAACTACAAAAATACGTAAAATTCTAAAACTCACTTTCGTAGGCATCACGGTTGCATTTAGCGTACGCAACAAGCCTTTAAACCCCTCGGTGGCCCGAGTGGACGAGTTGTAGTCTCGTGAGGGTTTCTAGTGAACATACCCACAAAGTTCAAAACACTTTTATTTTTAAAACACATGTACTTATTTATTCACAATGTACTAAAAATTACTACCTCCGTCCCAAAATTATAGTCCCCGTTTGATTTTTTTGGTCTTTCTTTTTCAACTTTGACCTTAAATATTTTTGTCTATGTTATACAATAGTTGATGAAAATTATACCAAATTGAAAATACATTAAAAGCCTAATCTATTCATATATTTTGCATCAAGTATTATATAACACAAACAAAAATACTTAAGGTCAAAGTTGTAAAAGAAAGATCAAAAATGTCAAAAGGGGACAATAATTTTGGGACGGAGGGAGTAACAAAAGTTAAAACGCAAAAACAAAATTAAGTAGAAATGATACTCTTGCAAAAACAAAAAGACATTTAAACTTATTTTATCTAAACACAAACACACAAAAACTAAGTACGAAAAATGATTTTTTTTTTAACCGATTGGTCCAGCCGATCCGGTTACAGGTAGTGACCGATCGGTTGGGACAAACCAAATGAGACCCAGCTTCCCACCGAACCGGTTACGGGGTGTAACCGATCGGTTAGAGGCGATTTTATTTATTTATTTATTTTTTTAAAAAACAAGTTTTATTGATGAAATAAAACAAGATCACAGAAGGTAACGAACACGAAAATTAACACAAGTAAACAAAACCCATAAACACACATTAATTATCACGAACATAAAACAACACTTAAGACAAAAATAAGCATAAACATATAAAAGCATGATCACAAAAAATGACAAGCACATAGACGCAAGCACACACAATTAATCACGTAAAGCAAATCAAACAAGATAGTCTTATTCAAGATTTATACGAAATTAACATAGACATGAATAATTCGAACAAAAAGCACACAAAAACATGCAAGAGATCACATAACATAAAAAACACAAACACACGAAACAAGAAACACAGGGACTAATTTTTTTCTTTTTTTCTTTTTAACAGAACACACAACCGGATCGGCTGCGAGTGCAGGCCGATCGGTTCGTGTTGATTTATTAAGAAAGAGGCTTCCAACCGATCGGGTTGGAGTGTCAACCGATCAGTTGGTTGATTCGGGGAGGTTTTGGTGGGTTTTTTGGCAAACGATTTTTAGCACACTTTGAAAGCAATCATTGAAATGAGCATTTTAGAACACATTAAACGAAATCCCAACATCAAAAACTTGATTTTGATGCAAACATCATTTGAGCAATTTTGAGAAAATGAGAGATTTTAAGAAAAAGACAAGCATTCAACCAAACATCATGAGCAAACATTAAGAGCAATCAAACAAGAGTAAAGAAACAATCATTCATGAGCAAAAGCAATATAGCATTCGAACAAACAAGCAAACAAGCAATTCAATTCAAGCAAACAATTCAACAAACAAACAAACTCAAGAATACAAACACAAGTCCCCGGAAGCGGCGCCAAAAACTTGATGGGTTCCATCGAGGTTTTAAATTTGTATGCAAGAATTACCGGTTAACTAGGAACACATTCGGGCAAGTATACCCTAGTCAAGTTGTAGTATAGGTTTTGGTAAATCATGGTCGTCCCAAGAGACTTGGTTGCACTACAAGCGTCGTTTGTTTGTTTAAGCAAGTAACAAGGTCATGGTTATGATTGTCACGGATCAAACCACTAAGAAAAGCAATATGAGCAAGCACACAAAGAACATACGTGTTTAGACACATGATCACAAGGATATTAGGATGTTTAGTTTGGAAAATATATATTATTAAAGGTAACCTTTCGACCTCTTGAACCAATAATAGTAGTCTAGTGTTTTATAAATCAAATATACATAAGCCTCAATCAAATGGTCATGTCGTGAGCCTTATGCCTAAACAACAAAGAAATAATCCTTTCGGCCCTTATACTTTGATGTTATTAATCCGTGAAGTTCCATTTACTTGAAAGATAATGACAACACATATTCAAAAGATTCCTTTCGACCTTAATCCAAATTAAACAGTTACTTGTTATGTTTATTAATTCTCTTGCACAATCGTCACAAAGTACAAGACCAAAATCATTCGTCGACTAATGAATTGGAACTAACCACTGTTAATAATACTTTCGTCCATTGAACTCAACAATGATCAACCAAAACAATAAACAAGAACAAGTTCCAATTCAACCAAATATGATGTTATCAACATATTCCAAACAAACACCACAATTATCCAAACATCCTTTTATCACAAGTTCTCATATGAAATAAACAAGTATCAAGACAACATTCACAAGAATCACATAATCAACACAATGAAAGAACCAAACATGAACAATAGCATTCAACATCATAAAAGTAACAAGATTTACCCAAAGTAAGATTACATTAGGCAAGGATGAAGGATTATAGCACTCCTTCAAGCCTCCAATCAACTACAACTTCTAACCATGCATACTTCTGGAAATGGCAGAGGTTTGTGGTCCTTTAGGATAGGATAGTTGCTGGAAATTCATCCTTAAGGGTGGAGGCTTGAATTTCACACCTTTGGGGAAGGTAAGTTGAGAGAGGGATGGTGTAATAGGTGGAAATTCGTCCTTAAGAGTGGAGGCTCAAATTTCACACCTAGAGATGGAGTGGTGGGTGAAAGGGATGAGAAGGATGGAGAAGGGATGATGAAATGGGGTTGCAAAGGCGTCTATTTATACTACTTCCAAGGCTAGGGGTATTCAATGCTCAAATTGGCCTCCAAGGAGCTTGGAAGGGACTAGAATACACCAAGAGAAGGACCTAGAATCATTTGGGACAAGTTTGGAGTCTTAGTAATGAAGAAATGGTTGTCCAGGGCTTCCCAACCGAATCGGTTGGGCTCCAACCGTTTCGGTTGGTCTTCTGACTACTCTCCAACCGTTTCGGTTGCAGGGCCCGACCGAACGGTTGGAGCCTTTTGACAGAAATTGACAAACTCGAAAGTTGTAAATCTTTCTCTTAGCTTTCCGTGTCCGTGAACCGGGGGTCAAACGGAGTCCGTATGCAAAAGTTATGGCCAAAATGGTGAAGGTGTGTCGGGAACAGCGAGTCTTCCAATATGTCTTCGTTTTAGCTTCTTTTCTTCATTTCTTTCTCGTTTTCCTTCTTGAACTTTATTCTTAAGTCTTTGGACCACTAACTTGATTACTTTATCTCCTCGAATATACTCCACAAGTCTTGCTTTTTGTCGGGAATTCTTCGTATATGGAGAAATCTTCGTATTTTACTTCTTTTTCCGTCTTTTTCTCCACTTTACTGTACTTGGCTACAAATGAACTTGCAAACACACTTTTATACGATTAAGCATCAAAAGCATATGATTATAACCAAATAACATACATAAAAGCACGGATAACGCTACTAAAAACATGTATTTATGGGATTTAGAAAATGGTCCCATGAAATCAATTCCCCAAATATCGAATATTTCACACACTTGAATGCTTGTCAACGGCATTTCGTCTCTACGTGAAAGGTTGGTGGTTCTTTGGAAAGCATCACAGTTCTGAACAAGTGTATGTGCTTCTTTGAAAATTGTTGGCCAATAGAATCCAGCATCAAAAACTTTTTTAGCTGTAGTGGAAGGACCATAATGTCCCCGCCGCCATGATGACATTCGTCAAGAATTTTGTGGGTTTCGGAACCAGAAACACATCTTCGGATCATTCCGTCATGACACATTTTGAAAAGATATGGTTCTTCCCAAACGTAGTATTTAAGTTCCGAAAATAATTTGCTCCTTTGAGCGTGAGTTAAACCTTTTCTTAGAATTCCTCCAGCGAGATAGTTCGCAAAGTCAGCAAACCAAGGATCGTCATTTCCATCGACCGTCATGAGAGTTTCATCAGGGAAGTAATCATCGATTTCTTCTTCCTTTAACTCCTCAAGATCTGGATTTTCAAGACGTGATAAATGATCAGCGGCTAGATTCTCTGCTCCTTTCTTATCTTTGATTTCGATGTCAAATTCTTGGAGTAGCAGAATCCATCGGATAAGACAACGAAATCAAAGATAAGAAAGGAGCAGAGAATCTAGCCGCTGATCATTTATCACGTCTTAAAAATCCAAAAACTTGATGGGTTCCATCGGGGTTTTAAATTTATAATCAAGAATTACCGGTTAACTAGGAACACATTCGGGCAAGTATACCCTAGTCGAGTTGTAGTATAGTATATGGTAAATCAAGGTCGTCCCAAGAGACTTGGTTGCACTACAAGTGTCGTTTGTTTGTTTAAGCAAGTAACAAGGTCGTGGTTATGATTGTCACGGATCAAACCACTAAGAAAACCAATATGAGAACAAGCACACAAAGAACATACATGTTTAGACAAATGATCACAAGGATATTAGGATGTTTAGTTTGGAAAATATATATTATTAAAGGTAATCTTTCGACCTCTTGAACCAATAATAATAGTCTAGTGTTTTATATATCAAAGATGCATAAACCTCAATCAAATGGTCATGTCATGAGCCTTATGCTAACAACAACAAAGAATCCTTTCGGCCTTAGACTTTGATGTTATTAATTCGATAAGTTCCATTTACTTGAAAGATAATGAGAACACATATTCAAAAGATTTCTTTCGACCTTAATCCAAATTAAACCCTTACTTGTTATGTTTATTAAGTTTCTCATACAATCGTCACAAAGTACAAGACCAAAATCATTTGTCACTAATGAATTGAAACTAACCATGGTTAAGAATACTTTCGTCCATTGAACTCAACAATGATCAACCAAAACAATAAACAAGAACAAGTTCCAATTCAACCAAATATGATGTTATCAACATATTCCAAACACACACCACAATTATCCAAACATCCTTTTATCACAAGTTCTCATATGAAATAAACAAGTATCATGACAACATTCACAAGAATCACATAATCAATATAATCAAAGAACCAAACATGAAAAATAGCATTCAACATCATAAAAGTAACAAGGATTTACCCAAAGTAAGATTACATTAGGCAAGGGTGAAGGATTATAGCACTCCTTCAAGCCTCCAATCAACTACAACTTCTAACCATGCATACTTCTTGAAATGGCAGAGGTTTGTGGTCTTTTGGGAGAGATAAATTTGGTGGAAATTCGTCCTTAAGGGTGGAGACAAGAATTACACACAAGTTGGGATATGATAGTTGGTGGAAATTCGTCCTTAAGGGTGAAGGCTTGAATTTCACACCTTTGGGGAAGGTAAGTTGAGAGAGGGATGTTGTAATAGGTGGAAATTCGTCCTTAAGGGTGGAGGCTCAAATTTCATACCTAGAGATGGAGTGGTGGGTGAAAGGGATGAGAGAGATGGAGAAGGGATGGTGAAAACAAGCACAAATGAGTGCTATTTATACTACTCTCAAGGCTTAGGGTATTAAATGTTGAACTTGGCCTCCAAGGAGCTTAGAAGGACCTAGAATACATGTAGGAAGGACCTAGAATCATTTGGAACAAGTTGGAGTCTTAGTAATGAAGAAATGGCTGTCCAGGGCTTCCCAACCGATTTGGTTGGGCTCTAACCGTTTCAGTTGGTCTTCTTGACTACTCTCCAACCGTTCCGATTGCGGGGCCCGACCGAACGGTTGGAGCCTTTTGAAAGAAATTTACAAGCTCCAAAGTTGTATATCTTTCTCTTAGCTTTCCGTGGCCGCGAACCAGGGGTCAAACGGAGTTCGTATGCAAAAGTTATGGCCAAAATGGTGAAGGTGTGTCGGGAACAACGAGGCTTCCAATATTTCTTCGTTTAAGCTTCTTTTCTTCATTTCTTTCCCGTTTTCCTTCTTGAACTTTACTCTTGAGTCTTTGGACCACCATCTTGATGACTTTATATTCTCGAATATACTCCACAAATCTTGCTTTTGTCGGGAATTCTTCGTTATGGAGAAATCTTCATATTTTACTACTTTTTCCGTCTTTTTCTCCACTTTCCTGCACTTGGCTACAAATGAACTAGCAAACACACTTTTGTACAATTAAGTAACAAAATCATATGATTATAGCCAAATAACACACATAAAAGCACAGATAACGCTACTAAAAACATGTACAATTTGAGCGTTATCACCAAGTCACTAGATATTCCAAAGTCATCCACCGAGATCCATTTCAAATGGAGCTTTTTTAGATGTTCCCACTTTACAAAAAATGGGAAAAAAATTATTTAAGAAAATGTTCTTTGCTTGGTTTGGAATAAGGATCATCTGAATGCATGTCTTGTGTACATGATTTATTACCTCATCAACGAAACTCCCTTTAACCTAGCATATTACATGGTCATAAGGATGGCAAGTGTCTTTAGGACGAAGAAAATGGTATTTCCATATGCTATGCTTCTAACCCGTCTAGCAAACTTTATCTTTGCTTTGGAACCCTCTCCTTTGACGGATGATCACTTCTTTTGTAATCGGGTCATGGTACCTCTCACCGAGGAAAGAACATCAAGGTTCATGGTTGATGGGAAAAGGCCACATCCTCCTACCGAATCATCTGAGGAAACTAAAGGAGAAGCAAGCAACCCCGTCAACAATTACCATCTCGACCCCGTCTCATACATTGATCAAGTGCCCGAATTCCAAGTTCTTCCCAAGAGTTTCAACAAACCAAAGGAATGTTCAAATGCATTGCTCATTTCCTCATGGGCAAGAAGAAAAGGTGAAGATGAGATGGAAGTTTAGAGGTGATTTGTATGATCCTAATTTGAAACATGTCATGTATGTCTTAAAACAATGTTATTGTCATTTGGTAGAACTAAGTATTATGTTGTAGTTGGTTGAAAACATGGATAGTTTAACTTGGAACAACTAAATAGGAATTTTACCACTTTTGATCTCATATCAAAAGTTGGACGTCAATCTAATTACATGCCTATATGTTGCTCTTGCATGCCATGTTTGCTATGCTTTACTTATATATATATATATATATATATATATATATATATATATATATATATATATATATATGCTTGCTGTAGAAATGATTAGTTTCAAAATTCGATACCTAGAGAAAAATTTCGCATGCTGTTAAGAAAATTGTCCCAGATGCCGGATCCCTGGGCTATAACTAGTCGGATCCCTCAAGTGAAGGATTTGTGGGATCCCGGTGGATAGAGGTGCATTTTTAGCTTTCTTGCATCAATCCAACCTTCCAGACTTTATTGGACTAGTTAAACATGATACATTAAGATCACTTAAACTTTCCTTAGCCTCAGTTGATCTCACATTCACTCATGGATGACTTAGGATCACATTGAAGGTGTTTTTGATTTATCATTACTTCAAAACTCACCATCCTTCCGCTCCAATGTTTACACATTGTTCCTCTTATCTAAAAAAACCTTGTTTGATATTTCTCTCAATTTTAGCAAATTGATTTTAGTCATCTTTACCTTAAAATGGTCTAAAAACTAGTTTTTCATTTCTTGTGATTTTTAAGGAATTTCCTAAATTTTCCTTTGATCACCATCTGGTCTCTATGATCATTTACCATCCTCAAAACTCTTAGTGTCACCCTTGATCACTCATTGGTGCTCATAAAAACTCCATTTCTTTCCATAAAAGTCATCATTGGCTATTCTCACTCATTATGATTGATCATTTAAGTCTCATACCATTTAAGATACCTGAAGAAACTAAATCACTCAAGATATGTAGGTACTAGACCTTGCTAGAACCTCATCACTCTTTTTCTTGGCTTCTGGGAGCCAGATCCCTGGATTACAACTAGCCGGATCCCTCAACTGAGGGATCGGTGAGAATGTATAGACTGATTAATCTTACTTGATTCAATCATTTTAAACCCTCTTTGGTAATCTAAACACTCCACTTTGTCTTAAATAACTCCCTAAGACAGAACAACACTATAGTTGACTTTTGTGCATGCAATTTGAAGAACATTAGTGATTTAGGCTTTAATTAACTTACCTATTTTCTTCCTTTATAAACCACTTGTGTTTGTGTTTCCAAATCACCATTCAAACACTCATTCTCAGTAGCTAAAACTTCCCTCTTCACATTCTTACTTTCAACTTTTCACCATGAGAAAAGCACCTAGTGTAACTTCATCAACCAAAGAACCTCCCAAGAAAATTGCTCGTGTTGTTCATGAGGTTTTCATCACCCATCAAAGGTTCTAACACTAGATTTCCTTCCCAACAAACTCTACCACCTAAAGCTAGGAAAACCGCTCGAATTAGTATTCGACCTTGTAGCTTGGAGAAACCTTCGCCAAACACTACCGTACCTCCTAAACCAAACACTCATATCTCCATCAAAGAAACTAAACTCTCACCTCTAGAGCCTAGAATACTCTCCTTCGCCACACCTCTTTCATCTCCAAACCTTTACTCACTAGAAGACTTACCTCCTAGGCCTTCTCATCCACCACCATTGCCCACATTCTCATCAATTGAGAAAATAGCACCACAACAATCTTCTCACCAAAACCTTGGTGTAGGAACTTCACTAGCACCTGTATCTCCCTCTCTTTCACCTTCAAATGATCCATTTTCGATTATAAGAAATCACCACCTTAACAACCGGACCATATGGAAGTAGTTACTTCTTTACCTCTACCGCCAATTCATATATCACCACTTTCATCTTTAGTTGAACCACCTCCTACTTCATCAAATTTACCTCCACAAATCCCTCCATCTTTTGTGGAACCTCCACCCTCCTCATCAAACTTACATCCAATCCCTCCATCCTTTGTGTAACCTCCACCTACTTCATCAAACCTTCCTCCTCAAACCGCTCCACTCTTATCACCATCATTTCCTAGTCATGACAATGATTGCCTTCATTATCAACATGTCCAAGGGTTGGTCCATGAAGTACTTGATGAATTTTGTTTGATGTTCTATTACCTTCTTGAACGGTTTGATGAAGTCAACAAATCGAACCGTTCCTAAGTGATGTCTTCCTCTAGTCTTAGGAGCAACTTAGAATTGTTAGCAATTTTTACTTTAATACATGTTTGTATCATTCTCTTAGTTTTGGAGATATATGTATCATTTCTCTTATTATATTGAATGAAACTACATGTTTGTATGCTATATAGTTATGTGAATATGTTTGGTGCAACAATACATAACTCATTCGGACGTTTACGTCACTACTTATATCTACATTGCTGTCAATAAGTTGCAGGTACATGGTTCCCAAGATTTTGCCTGGACGGATCCCTTAGATGAAGGATCCGGCAGAACCGGTGAACAGATTATAATTTTTGAGCTAATTTGAAGCTCATTTGCAGGAAACAATGCACCATATACTTGTTTTCTAACCTTTTTTTTGTAGATTTTCAAAATACACATGAAGATTTTGACACCCTCAACAAGGGGGAGCTTTTCGTCAAAGCAAAGCATTGCAAAAAACTTGCAATACATTCACTTAGGCTTCCTAACTACTTGACGCTCACATCAAAAGGGAGCACTCATCAAGGGGGAGCATTTCGTCAAAGTTAAAAACTATTGCAAAATACTTGCAATATACTCTTTTAGTCTTCCTAATTAATTGACGCCCTTAACAAAGGGAAGTATCCGTCAAGGGGGAGCTAAGACAAGAACCTTCTTCTTTCCTTGCTACTTCTATTTACTTTTCTTTCTCTAAATCTTTCTCATTCTTTTTCTTTTCACAAGTTTTTATCAAAACGTTTTCCACTATGTGTTTGTTTCTTTTTGACGCTCTTTTTGTTTCGACAAAAAGGGGGAGAAGAGAGTACAAACTCCAATACAAATTTTTACGAATTTAATTTTCTTCTTAAAGTAATCTTATGTTTTGTCATCAACAAAAAGAGGGACATTGTTAATACAAATAAACCATAAAAACATTTATTTATATTTTACTATCTTCTAATGTTTTGTCGATAACAAACGTAAAATCATTTTAACGAAATAAACAAATACGTAAAAGCTTTGAGCCAATAGTTTACTAACACAATTTTACTAAACATATTAAAACCATCAAAACATGTTTAGTAAATAAATTATATAAAACCAAATACATTTTTATAAAACACTTACAAGTAGTATTGTTTATTGACATCTTATAAAAATGTATATGTTGTAATGGGTATGTAATGGGTAAAAACCAAAGTTAATTTATAACCCATGATCCATTGACTAGGTACACTGAATCTTGTTGGGTAAGAACCAAAGTCCATAACCCATACCAATGGAGAATGATCCATAACCCATGACCCATTGCATGACATCATGCATGAAGTCATGTTGGATATTATCTATGATCCATAACCCAAAGTCCATGACCCATGACCCAAGATCCATAACCCATTGACTAGATACATTGCATCTTGTTGGGTATGCATGATCCAAAGTCTATGAACCATGGTTCATAACCAATAACCCGGTTTGCAACCCAAAATTCGGACTAAACTGACCCAGTAGCCGGATCCCAGGAATTTCACTAGCCGGATCCCTTGGGTGAGGGATCCGACGGAACCGTGGGACAGTAGGCTTGTTTTGCCTATAAATAGTGAGCCATTTCTCCCTTGCTCACTACCACTCTTAGATATACTTTCTCTTTATGTTCTAACCTCTCTAACCCCATATCTAAATGATCATTCTATATAGTTTTATCTTTGTGTGATTCTCTAGGTTCCTCTTAAAGGCGAGATCACCACCTCTTGAAGACGTGCAAGCTCAAGGTCATAAGTTGCTAAGCTTCGTCATCATCAAGACCACTGAAGTGCATTTTGTTGATAGTTCTTTCCTTCCGCCATAGAGTGTCGTGTTGAAGGCATTAGTGAATGGTGCTGAAGGTGTATATTCGATATGGTGCGTTGATATACAAGTTGTGTAGTATGGGTTAAATGATATTGATATCCTTTCTAGTATTTTAAAAATGAGTGTGTCTCTTTTGGGTAGTTGTGTTGGGTTTTTGTGTTGGGTAGTAGTTCCTCTCTTTGTAATGGAACTCGGTATCTAGCCTTGTACCGGATAAAGTGTAGGCGACGTTGTGATAGGTTTGGTTCTACCTCGTGGAAGAACTCGGTGTCTAGCCTTGTACCGGATAAAGAGTAGGCGACGTTGTGAAGGCTTCTCCGCCACATTAAGGAGCTTGTGTTATGTAGTGCTTAGAAACTCTCGAGTGGGGTACTCGGGGAATGGAGTAGGGCAAGGAAGGTGTCCTTGTAGCCAAACCACTATAAATACTCGTGTCGTGGTTTTGTGTTCCTTTACTCTTTATCTCTTGCATTAATTACTTATATTTTTATCTATCAATATTCAACACACGATCTAAATGGATTGATATAAGTCGATCTAAATACTTTAAAACGAAGTTTTAATAGGTAAAACTATTCAACCCCCCTTCTAGTTTTCCACATCATCTTTATCGGTTTGATATCCATCGTCGCAGTAACCTTTAAATTTAAGCTCCACCTCAAGATTTCTACTATAAACAAGGAACATAACTCTAGTAGCTCTTAGATACTTGAGAATATCTTTCACATCAGTCCAGTAACTTTCACCTGGATTCTGTTGAAACCGTCTTGTTAGGTTTTAAGAAAATGCCACATCAGGTCTTGTACATCTTACCACATACATAATAGATTCTACAGCCGAAGCATATGGAACATTACGCATATGCTCTACCTCAGTAGGTGTAGAAGCACATTGTGTACGATTTAAGTCAAGTCTTTCTTGCATTGGGATAATTCCTTTCTTGGAATTTTCCATCCTAAGTCTCTTTAATATTTTATCAATGTAAACACTTTGACTTAATCCAATCAACCGCCTTGATCTATCTCTGTAGATCTTGATTTCATAGATATCAGTTGCCTCTCTTATATCTTCATAGCAAAGCACTTTCCAAGGAAGGGTTTTACTCCTTGCATTATTGGAATGTGATTTCTCATGATCAATATGTCATGAACATATAAGATAAGGAAAACAACGCTACTCCCACTAGCCTTTTGGTATACACATGGCTCATCAAGTATTTGTGAAAAACTAAATTTCTTGATTTCTTCATCAAATCTCGTATTCCATTGCATTGATGCTTGCTTTAATCCATAAATAGATCGTTTAAGCTTGCATACATGCTTTGGATATTTTGGATTGACAAATCCTTTAGGTTGTGCCATAAAGATATCCTCTTCAAGGCGACCATTCAAGAATGCAGTTTTGACATCCATTTGCCAAATCTCATAGTCATAGTAAGCCGCTATGGCTATAAGAATCTTAATGGCTCTAATGTCTGCTACAAGAGAGAAGTTTTCTTCATAATCAAACCCAAAGGTTTGAGTACAACCCTTCTCTACAAGACGAGCCTTATAGGTATGTGCCTTGCCATCCACGTCAGTCTTTTTCTTATAGAGCCACTTGCTACGAACGACTTTAGCGTTAGGAGGTAGGTCTACTTCTTCCCAGACTTCATTATCATCCATGGATTGCATTTCCGCGTTCATAGCATACCATTTATCATATTCAGGATCTGACATAACAGCTTTATAGCTAGCAGGTTCATTAAGATCCCCTAAGTTGTGACAACTGGTAAATTTCGAAAACTATTTTTAAATACCACACTATTTTAAATTTTAGCAAGTTAAACTATCGACTATAAACTCTTGATATTTTGCGAAACCATTATGTGATTAGACTTTATTTGTGACTTTACACTAGGCACTACTAGACCCAAGACTAGAAAACCAATTAATTGAGAAAACATGAGAAAACCACTCGTTTAGTTCCATAAGTATATTCGTGACTGGTTTTATTGGAAAAACGTAATTAAATCTATTGGTTCACTCGAGAGGAACTCATTAGACTTTTAATTTAAATAATTGAGCTCGGGATTAGAGGAATCGGGGAACTTTAGAAAAATTAAGATTTTGCCCTCGTGGTTTTATGTTGGTCGCGCCCCACATACACACCATTTTGAAAAATGGATCAATCTTAAGGGTAAATTACATAAATTTCGTCCATGTGGTATATACCCACATCATCTCATACACAAACATAAAAACACACATTTCACCATCACCACTTAGTTTCTTTCTCTCCCTTGTGAAACCCTAACCGGCCGCCACCACGGCCACACCGCCACCTCCACAGCAACACCACCACCTTTAAAACACTCCCCTCATCCTCCTCTATCCGATCCCTAAGGTCACGCGCCACCAATCTCTCCCCTCCCTTCTCGAAAATTGTACCCGCGCCACCAATAACCACTACAACACCACCACCATTCATTTTGACGTGATAAATCGAAGGTAGGTTCGAAAAATAACGAGTTTGGCTCGTTTTTGTTGGTAACTCGTGGTGAGTCACGAGTTGACTCAACAACTCGTTGGGTTTGACATATAAAAACATGGGGAAATGATTCTTGTTAAATAAAAACGTGCATACTCTCGTTGGTATCCGTGTTGCGTCGAGTATGTGTGTCGTATGTGTTGTGGCAGCCAAGCCGAGGGCTTAGGCTCTCGGTGAGGGTTGTTTGGTTTGTTTATTTCTTACATTTTGATGTTACATTTCTTGTTATTAATGATGTTGTTGCGGGTTTTGGATGAAAACCCATTTGGTGATAACTTGGTTTAATTTGAGGTTGATTTTGGTTTGGTTGTGATGGGTGTCGAATGGGAAAAAGACCCATGAAGGGCGTTTGGTTGTGGGCTACCGAGAAGAGTGTGGGTCGAGACCCTCGAGGTCTCGACAACTATTGTTGGAGGATTGATATGTTGTAATTGTGTTGTTGTTTTGGACGTGAGAATGGGAGTCGAGACCGAAAGGTCGCGACGACACTTGATTGGTATTTTTGGACTTGAAATGGGATTTGTTTGTTATGACAGAGGATAGGTTAGACGTGTATCGTAGACGACCACGTGAAGTTGAAGTTGTGATATTGGGACTTGACGTTATTGACTTATATTATACTTGTGAACTTTGCGCCAAGTTGGTGTCGTGTTGACTTTAGTCTTCTTTGACCCCGACAAGGCCGTGATTTGACTATTGGACTTGATACAAATTGATAAGTCGAGAAGTTATGACTTGGACTTGTGACTCGAAACAAATAGTAACTCGAATAACAATAAATATGACGATAACGTAAACTATATATATAATAAATGGTTTTCCTAATAAAAACAAGTATTTAATACTTGTTAAAAACCTTTTTATAATAAGACGGAAAACGAGGAATATAATTAATAACGAGGAAGTTATTTAATGTTTCGAGGGCACGCAAAAATAGAAATGCCCTGAACATTAATTAAATATCATTAATTGCTAGTCACGGATATTTTGAGTTAATAAACTTAACTTACCTAACTAACAAACTTATTGGGTTGACGAACCAAGTGAGATCTCGTTAGTTATTGATCTGTGCTGAAAACACAGTCAAGTCTAATCGATGACTACCGTTTAATCACACAAAGTTCTACCACTTGTGAATGAACCAACCGTAATGCACTTAAAACAAATTAAGCACAAATGCAATGAAGATCGAAAATATAATAAATTCCCGGTCGTTAAGTCCCACCTGAGACTCAATGGTGTGTCAAAACCGATTCAGATGATGGAGTAATCACTAAGGATAGTGATCAAGAAAGGTTTGATTGAGAAATTACACTACTGATTGCTTGGAATGGAATTGGGAACAGAATTGGAAAAGCACAACAATCAGATAAAACAAACGTAAAACTTACATCTAAAAACTACGATATGTATTTCAAATAAAAAGTGAAATCTAAGAAATAAAAGACCTAAAAATATGACATTTTTGGAATCCTAAAAATAAAAGAAAATTATTAGAAAAAGAAAATTATTTTTAACACTATTTAATTATTTATTATTAATTATTTATTACTTAAAATACACTTAAATTCTAGAAAATATAAAATAAACCTGGAAAAATAAAATTTTAACTTGGAAAAATCTAAAATATGATAAAACTAATTTTAAAACAGAAAAGATATTTTTTATGCTTTTTAATTATTTATTACTAATTAATTACTATTTTTAACTAATTAAAATTATAATAAATACTAAATAGATTAGGAAAATTATGAAACTTTTTCTAAAAATACTATATGATGACAGAAAACTAACAAAAGTATAAAAACAAGATTTGCTTATTAATAAGCTAAAAAGAAAAATCAAAAAGCTAGGAAATATTAAATAAACACTATCACTGATTTTTAATTGATCTTTTTCTGGATTTTCTTTTTGAAAACTACTTTACTACTGATATAATGAAACTTTAACAAAGACAAAAATTTTACAAATAAAAATAAGTCTGTTTTGACAAGCTTATGGACCAACAGATGTGATTAAGAGCTTATTTTGTGGAATAAGCTCAAACAAGCTTGAAAACTGGAAACAAGAGTGGAATATGATTCAAACAAGCTAGATAAACTGAAATGAGGCTAAAAGATACAAATAAGCACTCTAAAAAGCTAAGAACAAACAAATAAGCACTTATGATAAAAACATAAATGGGACAAACTTTAAGCTTAGAGTGCCTACCTATTAAGCTTCAAATTGAAAAGCTAAACTAGGGTTCTCAAGGTGGCTAGGTTGGCTACCCAAAGAACCAAAAACCACAAGACAAGACCAACAAACAAGCTCAGGTAAGCTTTTCAAGTTGGTCCAACCAACTGCAATGTGGCATGTATGCAGCACATGGTACTCAATATAAGCCAATAGTTAAGCACTTAAACAGCTGATTTACAGAGAACTAATATTTTTCTAATTTTGTTTAGCAACCAAAATTTGATAATCCAAAAGCTTATAAGCTGAATCTTACTAATGAACACACAATGAAAATATCTTTTTTATTCAAAAACGACCAAGTTAGAAATTTTGACTTTTATGAAAACCAAAAGAGTTGACAAAGATGAACTTTGATTTGATTCTCGCCACTTAATATGATGTATTAGGGTGAGATAAGACTGATTTGATCAAAAATAACAACTTATAAACACAAATCAATGATCATAGATCATGAACTTCCAACAAGAAGCCACGAAATGAGATTATATGGTATTTTGACTTTTAAGCTTATGAGAGCTAGTTTTCTTGATTCAAATGAGTTTATAGACACTAAAGAGACACAGAGCAAGCACAAACAACAACTCAAACAATATCTATAACAGTTTAAGCAAACAAATCCAAACAACCTTATAGGATCGTTATGGAACTTTTTCAAACCAAATCACAAATCATAACCATGAAACTTTTTGCAGACATCATAGTATCACTAATTAGGACTAATGAAGCATTAAACACTAACAATAACAACATACAACTAAGAATTGACAATGATGCAGTTTTGACTGTTAAAAGGAAATTTTTATAAACTTCAAATTACAAAGTACAACCAACTTATTTTAATGATTAACTACACTTAATTATATCTAATAAACAATAAGAAACAGAGATTAAAGCTAATTAACAACTACAACAAAGTGAAATGCAAAATGACTAAAAGGCTTACAAAAGCTTTCCAAGCTCGAACCGAGAACAAGAACCAATTATCACCCCTATTAGCTTACCACTAAGCTTCTAACCCAAGGCCATCCATAATCTACCCCGCCCAAATTGTGAAATGCCATTTCCAAGTGATTTTTGATTTTTCACCTATTTAATTTGTATTTTTGATGATTTTTTGTTTTTGCTTCTAAACTGAGTTTTAGTGTTTCTAATAGCTTAGAAAAGCTATCTAGGAGCTTATGTGTTCGCTTCACCATACAAACAACTAAAAACAACTTTTGAACTATCATGAGATTTTGCATAAACATGAAATTTTGCATAAACTTGAGATATGATTAAAACTTGAAACTGATAATTGAAAAAGTTTTACAATACACTGAGATACTTAAAATGTAATGCTTGAAAGCTTTAAGTTACACTTAAACTTGAAAAATGCTTAAAACGACATTAAGAAATTAAAAAATACACTAGATAGATTTGTACAATGCATCTCCACTCCTCTTTATAGACTTTAGTGACTTCTCTCTGACCTCTGAATCTTTCCCACCACTCCTGAGCCATTGGATTGGCTAAAACCATCATATCCGTCCACTTGTAGTTTTGGCGCCAAATATTTCTTCAAAGCAGTGTTGAGCAATTAATGGATTTGGTTCAATCAATTAAAGATATTTGGGTGTTAGTGGAGGTGGAGGGGACAAGGTAAGGGGGGGGGTTGGAGAAAGTCATGGAAAACTCGCTGGTTTTGGTGTTTCAAGAGTCGGAGAGGGAGAGCTACAAGTGAAACCGGTTTTGCGCTGTATGGGTTGTTTTGACTTCGTGACCGGGTATTAATATAAAGGGGGGTCACAATTGGTTGTGACAGGATCAAAAGGGATTTTGAGCTAGGTCAAGGGTCAAGCCAAAGGGGGGCAAGGTTCATGTGGAGTTGGCTTGATATTATGTTGGGCCGGCTAGATTGGATTGGATATTGGATCCGTTTGGTTTAGTATAAGCACAAGGACCAAAATTGTAATTTCACCAAACTTCAAGGACTGAACTTGAAACTTTTCCAAACTTCTCACAAGGACTAAACTTGACAAACATTGATAGTGCAAGGACCCTTTTGCATTAAATCCCATTTTAAAAGGTCCAAGGACTAATTTTGCAATTTTCCAAAGTTTAGGACCTTTATGCCATTTGACCAAAGAATCATTCAAGGACCATTTTTAACAACTTAGAAGATTTCAGGGACCTTGAATGACAAAACTTCACATTTTTGAATTCTAGGGACTAGATTTGACAACTTTTAAAACTTGGGGACTAAAACTGCCAATTTTGCAAACTTGGATCATTTTTCATCTGATTTTGATATTTTTGCATTTAAAACACATAAAACACTGATTTGTGATATTTTGATCATTTTGATGTGTTTCGAGTGTTTTCGGATGATTTGCAGCTTTAGATTGTACAAAAATGATGAGTATTTAGACACTCATCAATCCCCACATCGAGATATTGCTAGTCCCTGGCAATGATTTAGATCTTTAATGGATTTGAAAAACTCTTTACCAAAAGCCATCACTTCTGGAGTAGCCAATTGTTTTGATTCAAGTAAGAACCTTGGTACAATGATAACCAAATGATTTATTGGCAAATCATAAACCATATAACGGATTTGATTTTGTCTTTACCGTAGCCGCACTTTCCGACTAGCCAACTCTTTAGATAAATTATCAGAATTATCTTTGGTGAGCCGATTACCAATTATGGTTTTTCCACTGCCTTTACCACAAGCCATAACCTTGCGGGCTAGCCAACTCTTCACTTTTTAGGATATGGTGAGTTGAGAACCATACAATTTTGGGCAAATTGCAAGCCATATAAACGGATTTGAGAAATCTTTACCGAGAGCCGTTTGCTCCTGGATTAGCCAATCCTTTAGTTTATTAGACATGGCGGACTGATAACCAAATGAGTAAGTGTAAAACACTTACTCAAAAAAAAAAATTTTGGCCAAAAACGGGGGAATTGGTATATAATTACATATTAAAATTCGTGAGAATTCCCCCACACTTAGAAATGAATATTGCCCTCAATATTCAAAGTACCGGCGGTTATGCCGAAACAAAGAACGTAAAAGGGAAATACTACGGCCTTTTTTTTTTTATAAATTTGAAATTTATATACAACAAGCAAGGGCAACCCCCACACTAGGGTGGTAGAACAGAGAAAGAAGACAGAAATATGGGTGAAACCCATATGGTGTGTGCTAATGTTTTTGATTACCGAGTCACTAGCTTGACTCGATCCCCGAATTCATTGGTTCATGGGGAATGTTTGTAAATCCGACAACCACGAGGAATGTCCTCTCCAACGTAATGCTTCACTCGATGACCATTCACTTTAAAATTAGGACCATCGGTTTGAGATAACTCAACGGTACCGTAAGGATAAACCTTAGCAATGGTGAATGGACCAGACCAACGGGACTTGAGCTTTCCCGAGAAAATCTTCAATCTAGAGTTGAAAAGAAGGACTCGATCACCAACGTTGAAAACGCGATTCTTGATCTTGGAGTCATGAATCTTCTTTGTCTTTTGCTTGTAAATCAAAGAGTTCTCGTAAGCTTGATCACGAAGTTCATTTAGTTCATTCATTTGAACTTTTATGTGATCACCAAATGCCGTCAGATATCGGTTGGCATGTTTTAAGGCCCAAGAAGCCTTGTGCTCTAATTCAATCGGAAGATGACATGCCTTTCCGTACACTAACTTGTATGGAGTACACCCGATGGGTGTTTTGTAAGCTGTACTAAAAGCCCGAGTGCGCCATCTAGCTTATCCGACCAAGAGGCACGGTTTTCGCAACCGCCCTTCCGAATTCTTTAATACCACGGTTTGAAACTTCCACCTGCCCACTTGTTTGGGGGTGGTATGCCGTAGAGAGACGGTGGGTAACACCATACTTTTGCATGACTCTTTCAAATTGGTCATTGCAGAAATGTGTACCACGATCACCGATTATCGCCTGAGTTCCAAACCCGCAAAAGAGATTTCAAAAACTTCACAACAACTCGGGCATCATTGGTAGGTAAAGCTTTCGCTTCAACCCATTTTGACAGATAGTCAACAACCACGAGTATGTACTTGTTTCCACGAGAAGATGGAAATGGCCCCATAAAATCAATACCCAGATGTCAAATATCTCACAAACTTGAATGGCATTTTGTGGCATTTCATTTCTTTGAGATATATTTCCGTGGACGCTGACAAGCGCCACAAGCTTTGACAAATTCGTGGCATCCTTATATATTGTGGGCCAATAGAACCGAATCAAACACCTTTTGGCTGTAGTTTGGACTATGATGGCCCCGTGGGTCCAGATGGCAAGCTGTGAGAATGTCAATAGCTTCCCGTCCCATAAACACATCGCTGATGACTTGATCCGCACAAATTTTGAACAAGAAAGGGTCGCCCCAAAATAATGTTTAACATCTTTGAAGAACTTATTCTTCTCGTTGGGTCGACATCCCTTTGACATGAAGTTACCCGCATGGTAATTTGGCGGTCAAGAAAACCATGGGGTGGTAGAGTTTCCACTAAAAGAAACCGCATTGAGTGTCTCGAGAGGAAATGTTTCATTTATTTCCTTTTTCTCAAAACATCCTGGTGAGGGTTCTCTAATCGGGACAGATGATCGCGAGATTCTCGCCCTTTTTATCACGATAATGATATCAAATTCCTGGAGGAGGAGAATCCAACGAAGCAATCTCAGCTTTGCATCTTGTTTTGCAAAGAGATATTTAAGAGCCGAGTGATCCGTATACACCACGCATTTGGTCAAGATTAAGTACGGCCGAAACTTCTCAAATGCATACACCACGGCTAATAGCTCTTTTTCGGTGGTGGTGTAATGAGTTTGAGCTTCACCATAGTTTTGCTTATGTAGTGGATAGGCTGAAAATGCTTGTTCCTTCTTTGCCCTAAGATCTACCGATAGCAAAATCACTTGCATCGCACATGAGCTCAAAAGGCAAGTCCCAATTGGGAGCAACGAGAATGGGTGCTTCAGGAAGCTTTTTCTTCAATGTTTCAAAAGCTATGATGCACTCGGGTGAGAAGATAAAAGGAGCATCCTTTTCAAGAAGATGGGTCATAGGCCGAGCGATTTTAGAAAAATCTTGTATGAATCTGCGATAGAAACCGGCATGACCTAAAAACTCCTAATACCTTTTGACGGTAGCGTGATGAGGCACTTAGCAATAACATCAACTTTTGCTTTATCAACCTCAATCCCATTCTTTGAAATCTTATGGCCAAGGACTATGCCTTCTTTGACCATAAAGTGGCTTTTCTCCCAATTTAGACAAAGATTTGTGTCTTCACACCGCTTGAGCATTTTATCTAGATGGGAGAGACATGTTTGAAACGAATCCCCAATGACCAAGAAGTCATCCATAAACACCTCCATTGTTTCCCGATCATGTCGTGGAAAATGGCCATCATACATCGTTGGAACGCGCCAGGAGCATTACATAAGCCAAAAGGCATACGTTTGTAGGCAAAAGTTCCGTATGGGCAAGTGAATGTAGTCTTCTCTTGATCCTGTGGATCAATAGGGATCTGAAAGTAACCCGAGAAACCATCAAGGAAACAATAGTATTCATTCCCAGCTAATCTCTCAAGCATTTGGTCCATGAAGGGTAGAGGAAAATGGTCTTTACGGGTGGCGCCATTCAACTTACGATAGTCAATGCAAACACGCCATCCCGTAACCAATCGAGTTGGAATTAACTCGTTATCTTCATTTGTGATAACAGAATGCCACCCTTTTTGGAACACAATGAATTGGCTAACCAAGGACTATCGAGATAGGGTAAATCAATCCTGCATCAAGAAGTTTGATAACCTCTTGCTTGATAACATCATGGATTTTTGGATTCACTCGTCTCTGATGTTGAACTGCTGGTTTAAAGTCATCCTCCATCAAGATTTTATGAGTACGTAACTCGTGGTTGATACCCTTAATGTCGGAGAGTTTCCAAGCAATTGCTTGCTTGTGTGACTTTAAGATTTTATGAGAGCACTTTTTCATCTTTACTCAAATCTCGAGCAATAATGACCGTAATTTATCATCACCCTCACGAAATGCATACTCGAGATGAGGAGGTAAGTCCTTAAGCTCAACCTCAGAAATTCTTCGCTTTCAACCGATTTGACTTCCTTGTTATGGAGTTTGATGGGAGGGAGAGGGGGAGAAGTATCCAGATTTGACAACTTCTTTAGAAGAATATCTCCTCCATTAATCTCATTTTGATTAATCTCATCAGGAATTGAATCACTAGAGTGAGGGGTTGATGATGGATCATCATTGAGCAACTTCTCAATAAGAAGTATGTCCCCTCAATATCAATTAGAGCGTGATCAATTTCCCATGGAACAGAATCACTAGCCAAGTATGCTTCAATCTCATCTAAGATGAAGTCGCCTCAAACGGAGAGAGAAGGAGTAGAATTAGCTATGATAGGTTGAGAAGATGTGGTGGAATCCCCACTCACAGAATTATGAGAATAACCAAGAACTTCTTGAGAGTACTCTTCGAAGCAACATCTATGATATCTATTCGTTAACCGATTCTAATCATAATTTGCGAGTACCTCAAGTTTGATCAAGGTTGAAGGTGACGGCTTCATTACCAACACGTAGTGTGATTTCTTGCTCAAATACATCTATGAGAGCACGGCCTGCTCTCGTGAATCCTCGACCAACAATGAGAGGAACCCGATGATCGGCATCAAAATCAACAACGACGAAGTCACCGAAAATGGAACTTTCCTACTTTCATAAATACGCCCTCAAGAATGCCAAGAGGACGGGATATGGAACGATCAGCAAGCTCAAGAGTCATGCATGTAGGAGTAAGTTCCGGAAGAGAAAGTTTCTTCCATATCGAATACAAAGATAAGGTTTATGCTTGCACCAAGATCCTAGGGCAAAGCATTCAACCATTCCGGAATACACAAGGTAAGAGAAATTTCCCGTGATCTCCAAGTTTCTCGTGAAGCTTTTTCTGAATAACAGCAGAGCTTCTCGTTAAGAGGAGTCGTAGCCATTTCAAACAGCTTTTCCTTATTGCTTAACATGTGTTTGAGAGTTGATGCAAACTTGGGCATCAAGATGATAGCATCCGCAAAGCTTATGTCAAAGTGTAATTCTTGGAAAATTTGGAAAAATTTGTCCATTTGATGACTGGCTTTCTGAGCTTTGCTCATTCAAACGCGATGGGTAAGGAATAGAAGATTTGGATTTCTGGTTTTCAACGGGAGCTACAGGTGGTTCAAAAACAACTCCTTGATTTGTGATTTCAGTGTGAACACAAACAATCCCAAAACCAAAAATTGATTCAGTGTCCAAAGCAATCCCCGGCAGCGGCGCCAAAAATTGATTCAGTGTCCAAAGCAATCCCCGGCAGCGGCGCCAAAAATTGATTTGATTAAAAATCAATAATAAGAAGATGTAGTATACGGGTAACTCAAACGCGGTAAGGTTTGAGCACGAGATCGTTCTAACGAGGGTTGAATGGAATTTCCAACTCACGCCTCAATAATCGGGATTTGAATAAGATAAGGGGCATAAAATGATATTATCTAAACTACGGGATAAGGAAAGCATATGGGAACTAAAATCTATGGGAAATCCTAAGAATAATGACAAACTACATAATTCTACATTAAAACGCAAAAATGGAATTAAACGAAACGCGAATAAAAAGCAACTACAACCAATCTAACTCCTAAAAATAACCTAAAATTACTTTTATGCTAAAAATGATATAAGAAAACTATTAATGAATTAAAACTATTTTTTAGGAATTTTCTTGATTTTATTTTAATTAAAAACTAATTATTAACTAATAAAAATGAACTAATTAACTAAAAATTATCAAAGAGAGAGGGAAAAATATGGAATTACTTTCTAAAAATCTAAAATATCATAAAAGACTTTTCAAAACTATTTTTGTATTTTTCAGATCATTTTCCTATTTTCTATGAATTTAAAATTATTTTAATCTAATTTAAATTGTAAAAAATACCAAATAGAAGGAGAAAAATAAGGAAAAATATTTTTTATGCTTTTTATATTTATCTTAAACTATTAAAATTGAAAAATTATTTTTTGGAACTTTTTCTCAATTAATTGCAATTAAAGATAATTAAAAATGATTAAAACTATTTTAATCTAGAAAAATAGTGAACAGTGTCTAAAAATTATGAAAACTTCAGGTAAATTCTAAAATAATAATCTAAAGCTGAGAAAAATATAAAAACTAGGGCCTATGTAGGAGAATCTGAAGCTGCTATGAAATTGATCCTAAATAAGCACTTATAAAATAAGCAAATAAGCTCAAGAGTAAACCAAACTCACATGTAAGCTGGATAACATCAAATCTACTCTAAAGCAACTTAAAGCACCTACTCCTAACAGCTAATAAGCACTATACCTAAGATTTAATGCAATCTACTCTAGTAAATCAATGAATCGACCCCTACTTTAAGCACTTGCAAACTGCTTATCTAGAAAGCTACAGAGAAAAGCAGAAGTGTGGTTCTAAAGCCCACCTGGCAGAGATCATAAATCCAAAGTTTCAGCTCAAGAGGACCAGTAATGAAGCAATTAGAGATCAAGCAAAATGGCTAAAACATCAAAGTCTGGCACGATGCAAAGAATAAGAAGATATAGGGAAGCTAGTTTGAGCTTATTTAACTACTTATCCAATAAGCAAATGAGAAAACCAGATAAGTGGTCTTAAAGACCACCTAGCCAACTGCTTATAGACCAAAGATCAGGCCTTAACTACTTGAAATGAATATGGTGCACTTGCCGCAAGTTCCGCACAAAAGTGTATTAGACTTGGTTTTGACTTTAAAAAAATGCGATATAAAGTTGACTAAATTGAGATTTAAGATCAAATACAGGACTGATATGGATGAAATAAGATGAAATATAACTACAACAAGCTAGCTTATCCACTTCTACACCTATATGTGATGATAACAAAGGATGATTTTAACAGATTTGAGACCAAGACGTTGATGTTGTAATTTTTGACTTAGAGTGCAATGGCAAAGAAATTAATGACAGGAAATGCATCAAATGACTATAGCAAGCTCAAAGAAACTGATCTAACCCATATTTAGACCTCTAAAACAGTTCAAAACAGTAATCCAAACACCCCTTTCAATTCATTAAAATGCATTTAACAACCGATCTAGATGAAAACTTACCAAAAGCAATTCAAAACTGATTAATTAACACATAATTAAGCTAATGAACAGATTAGAACCAGAAATCAACCCAAATTAGTTTGACTTTCAAAACCTTGATGAGGTTTGACTATTGTTGACTTACTCTAAAACTGAGGATTTAAGCAGATTTTTAGACTAAGACAAACTCAAAATGTAAGCTTACATAAGCTTATAAAACGTAAGGAGATGAACTTATAACCAATAAACTCAGATGTTAAAGACAAGATGAGAAAACAATTTAACTAAAATTATCATTAATAATTTGAGAACTTACACAACCTGAAATTGAAATAACAATAAAATGAGATTGTTACACTCATCAAAACAAGTAAATGACAAGAAATTAAGATGGTCAAAACTCCTCTAAAACCTAAGGAATTGGACAAAATGAAATGTGAGCCAAGGGTCGCTTTTATAGCCGAGGAGAGGTCTTTGCTTGGATTCCTTTCGAAGATGCTAGAATGCTTATCCACGCCACATGTTCCTTCATTGGTCACCATATCCAATCGAGTGCTCCATCCGTCCATGATGAGGTGTAGTAGCCAATCAAAGGGCTTGGTTTGTCCACGTAGCATACATATTTGACAAGTCAGAGGTGGGTAATCTCTTGAATAGATTCTAGTACGATGTTGAGCGTTTGGGAGGTGGTAAATGGTGGGTGAAATGGGTGTGTTTGGCTGGGGAAGACAGGGTGAGGTGGGCGCTTTGGTTATTAAATATAATTGTTTGAGTGGTTTGGGTATTTTTGACCTGCAAAAGGGTATATACGGGTTGGGTAATGATTTTAATAATAAAACCGGGTAAGTGAATTGGGTAAAGGGTAGAGTGGATTTGGGCTTTAGGATATTTGGTTTTTGTTTTGGGCCAAGAGTTGGAAATAGATAATGGATTTGGATACTTGGACTTGTAATGGATTAGTAGTATACCAAGGATAACCATAGGGACCAATGTTGTAAAAACTGAAACTCCAAGGTTCAAACATGTAACTTCTGAAATCATAGACCAAGGGCTGAACTTGCCAATCTTCCAATAAACCAAGGGCCAAATTGCAATTTCTGAATCTTCAAGGACCATTCTTGCCAATTATTGAAACTTGAGGGACTTTTCGACATTTCTTCAAACTTTTGATCAAATCTTCACAAATCATCCTCAGAGATTAGAAATCTTCATAAATGCATAATTATGACCTTCCGGCTCAGCTTAAGCTCTCTTAATCTCTCGTGTTCGATTTACGCCCGATTTGGTTCCTTTTTGTGTGTTTTTACATATCCGCACCTGCACAAGCACAAACTCAAGAAAACCACAAATATTAGCAATAAACGGCTCTTTCTTGGTTATTTTGGGTCTATTTTGATATAGAAAAGGTATGTGTTTTAGCACATACCAAAATACCCTCGACGACCATTGCCGTCCTCACGCTAATGCAATCAACTCACGTTTCTAAAACCAAGGATCTCAATCTCTTTCTACTAAACCTATGAAGAAGTAGCAAAGATTCCTCAAAAGAGATTAAGAAACCCCTAATTCTAAAACGCCCGTTTACCTTTTAACTCACATGTAGATATTACGATTAAGCACATCCGATTATGAATGACGATTTGTTGAACTTTCATGTCAATCAATAACTCCAACATTTTTCAAACGACACGCTTAGGATCACTTTAGAAAACACAACACAATATGAAGTGACCATATACGGATAGAATACATCGTCCTCGATTTTTCACAAGTCCCAAACTAAGCGTAAAACCGAAATCATTGTTACATATAACTCTAGATGCTAACACTACCCATGGAAGTTACTTGTGTACTTACTTTTCGCTCCCATTTTCCTATTTCCTCTAGATTTTTTTATTTTGTGAGAAATGAATTTCTTCAAATTCTCGTTTCGATAACTTTTATTCCGATAAAGATATAAAGCTAAGTCGATAATTAGTTATCCGCCTTCCCTCAAGAACCATTGTTGTAAAAATGAGGTCCACATCAAGGAATTTTATTCACTAACTTTTTATTTTTTTACTTTTCAACATTTTTCATTTTTTTTTTTTTTTTTTTTTTTTTTTTTTTTTTTTTTTACTTTGCACTTATACTTTTACTTATATGAGCTGTGAACCACGGAGCTTCACGGGGTAATTCCAAGACTATAGGCTTCATGAGATGAGGATCCCTACCGGCTAGGCTAAGACCTCATTCAATCCCGCTAAAGATCCAAGGGTCCGATCTCTACACACCGCAGCTCACAACTTTACTTATTACTTTATCACATATCACTGATTACTCATTTATTTATTACGGATCCTTGATGTGTACCCAATTTTTCAAACAAAGATTCTTTTAAGAAGAAGAAGAACTAACCATCGCCAAAAACTCGACATCTCTAATTATTATTAGACAGATATGAGGTGAAACAATTTTGTGGGAACAAAAAGCCATAAGTACCTTCGATGGGCTCTAAAGAGAACCAACTACTCCACGCTTAGCATCTAAACTCATAAGTAACTCTATCATTTCTCGATCTCTGCAAATTTAAAATCCCAAATAATGAGATCCGCATATGCTTAGCCGATAATTTTAGATTATCTATGGTTAAGGGAACAAGCTAGGGCTCAACACGCTCGTCAAGTCGTAATTCTATTCCTACTCTCACCAAATGAAAGTCAACAAGGTGTCAAAACATATATTAACTTAGCAAATGTTTCGCCTAATGAAATAAAGTTATGCATATTTAAAGTCACTCAGGGAAACTTGCAAAATCTTGGCCTTGTGGCTAGAATTCGTGATTTTATAGCTTCTGATCTAAGAGACTAGCCAACTTTTCAATCAAAAAGACTTAACAAAAGCTTGAAAAATTTTTAAATTTTCTCATTTTTGCACAATTTTTCATTTTCTAAGGAAAAACGGGGTTACGAGAGTACACGACAGAAATACAAAGCAAGTGCGGTCAAATCAAATCGAAGATTACCCTACCCCAGACTAGAACGGAACATTGTCCTCAATGTTTAAAGCAAGGGTATCACGAAAATCTAAAAGCCGTTTATTAAGTATGCTCAAAGATAAACGTTAGTCGATAAGATTAAGGATATCGGATTTCCATCAACATCGATCATGAGACTCGAGTGGAGAAATGACAAACTTCGAGCACGAGAGTCTTCATATCAGGAACATCCTAAACACAACATCACAAACAACCAAACACGATAAATCGAAGAGGCACCCCTTTGCGCCACTTATTAGAAAATAGAAAGAAGAGAAGGATAAGCATGGGGTGCCTCCCACGGCCGCCACGTTTTTGATCACCGAAGTCGCTAGCCCGACTCGCCCCTAATTCATTTGTCCTTGGGGAAGAAAGTGGTAGAGATACCGTGGTCAAAAAGCGGTGTCCTCATTCCCGAAAGAATGAGACTGGGTGGGTTGGGTGGTGAAGAAAATGTCGGGCATCAGCACATGAAAGAATGATCCATCATCCGGCGGTTTAGTGGGTGGACGAAAGGATGAAGGATCAATAAGAGAATACTCCAAAGAAGACGGGAGCTTATGGTAAGGGATAAGATGTAATGGCTCAAAAATGAAGGCATCCAAGAGAGGATCCTTTTCTCTAACAACGGTTTTAACAAAGAACTCATCAATGAATATCCCGGGTTTAAAGATTTTGTCTTCACATGCGGGTTCAACGGGATACATGATGGTGGACTCATCAAAAGAAGGAGAGTCAAGAGAACCATCAAGATCAACCATAACATCCTCAATACCCGGTGGTATTGGGTCATCAATAGGTAAGTCGATTTCTTCTATATCGTAATCACGTGGCGGTTTATCAAGAATATCGTCTTCAACCATTTCAAAATCAATCTCCATAATAACCTCGGTGTCGGATTCAATACTTTCTTCAACATCACATGACGGAAGAGAAAGGTCGGAACACAGAGGTGGGACAAGTGGTGTGCTCTGAGAGCTAGCAATATTCACCACTTCCGCTTGGTCTCAATCGACTCAAAATCTTTGTCAAAAAGAGGATTAACTTCGCAAAAGGTGTAGTCGCCATCGAATTCAAAGAGTGGATTTGAGAAAATCCCCTAAGTAACCTCGAGATGTCAAGAGAATCACATAAAAGCGAATCACAATCACCGCCGATATATCCTCGAATTGGAGAACATCTTATCATGATCATTCGATATTTCAAGAGAAGGCTCATCACAAATATCAACAACCCTGCACTGGACTTCTTGGGCTTGGGATAAGGATCTCAACACTAGACAGCCCGCTTCCGCTCGAATAGTACTAAGATGCTCATCCCCCATTATGAAAGAGTCAACGGGTTCAACAATGTCAGAATAATAGAATCATCGACCTCTTCCAATACGATATATCACTTCTCTCATCCCGTGTGAGTGAAGGGAAGGGTCGGAAATGAAGGGTTCGTAAACGGGAGGGTTTCATTCGACAAACTTTCATAATATTCTTTCATTTGGATGGAATCCTCATCATCATCGTCGATGTAAGTCGCGAGCCATCGGGCACGTCTTGCAAGTGCTTGCTCCTCAATTCGTATTTCTTCAAGGCATTTTTAATCTGAGCTGCCGCTCTCTTCTTCGAGTAATTCTATCATAGATCTTTTGTTGCGAGACGCCGATCCGCAAGTAATTCACCATACGCTTTTCGATGAGGATCTTTTTCGATATCATGTTTATCCATAAATTCTTCGAGTGTATTAATACATCTTTGGAAACTATCTTGAGGAATTTGCGGAGGTTGTGGTTGAATCTCTTGGTATTGTGGAGGGTGGTTATAAGCATAGTCGTAATTATCACAAGGAACTTGCTCGTAAGCAATCGGGTTCCGTGATTTGACAATCGAATTAAAGTGCGACTCCACAATACTCACAACAAAGATGTTTGTTGTGACGGATTTGGTGAAGTATATGGATAAGGTTCATAACCAAAGGTCCGATTGTTATATTGAGTTTGGCATTGAAAACCTTGGTGAGGACCTCCACAAGATTTCACACACGAGTATGACTGTCTCATGGTATGGGGATTGGTTAGGAAATCGGTCGTATCATTGTAGGATATTGGTCGAGACAAACTCGCTCTCCGTATTCACAATGCTACAACCGGGACAATTCCCACCATTTTGAGGTCCCCCACACCATTGACAACCATAATGGTAAGACGAAGACATCGATAAGAATTATACGAATAAGAGGGTTAAGGGATAAAGAATTGACGGTTCAGAGGGTAAAGAAGAATATTTTTGGGTTTTTAGCAAACATATTTTGAAAAGGAAAATCTTTTTGGGTTTTATAAAAGGGATATGTACAAATATCAACGACAACTTCACGAGGAAGGATCTTCAAATGCACACGATACGAGACGGAATACGAAAACTCGCTACAAACCCTCCAATGCTTCAAAATTGATTTCAGTGTGAACACAAACAATCCCGCAAGCCAAAAAATTGATTCAGTTGTCCAAAGCAATCCCCCAAGTAAGAATGCAAGGCCAAAAATTGATTCAAAGTCCAAAGCAATCCCCGCAAATGGGCGCTTAAAATTGATTTGATTAAAAAAATCAATAATAAGAAGATGTAGTATACGGGTAACTCAAACGTGTAAGGTTTGAGCACCGAGATCGTTCCGAACGAGGGTTGAATGGAATTTCCAACTCACGTCTCAATAATCGGGATTTGAATAAGATAAGGGGCATAAAATGATATTATCTAAACTACGGGATAAGGAAAGCATATGGGAACTAAAATCTATGGGAAATCCTAAGAATAATGACAAACTACATAATTCTACATTAAAACGCAAAAATGGAATTAAACGAAACGCGAATAAAAAGCAACTACAACCAATCTAACTCCTAAAAATAACCTAAAATTACTTTTATGCTAAAAATGATATAAGAAAACTATTAATGAATTAAAACTATTTTTTAGGAATTTTCTTGATTTTATTTTAATTAAAAACTAATTATTAACTAATAAAAATGAACTAATTAACTAAAAATTATCAAAGAGAGAGGGAAAAATATGGAATTACTTTCTAAAAATCTAAAATATCATAAAAGACTTTTCAAAACTATTTTTGTATTTTTCAGATCATTTTCCTATTTTCTATGAATTTAAAATTATTTTAATCTAATTTAAATTGTAAAAAATACCAAATAGAAGGAGAAAAATAAGGAAAAATATTTTTATGCTTATTATATTTATCTTAAACTATTAAAATTGAAAAATTAATTTTTGGAACTTTTTCTCAATTAATTGCAATTAAAGCTAATTAAAATGATTAAAACTATTTTTAATCTAGAAAAATAGTGAACAGTGTCTAAAAATTATGAAAACTTCAGGGAAATTCTAAAATAATAATCTAAAGCTGAGAAAAAATATAAAACTAGGGCCTATGTAGGAGAATCAAGTCGCTATGAAATTGATCCTAAATAAGCACTTATAAAATAAGCAAATAAGCTCAAGAGTAAACCAAACTGCTACGTAAGCTGGATAACATCAAATCTACTCTAAAGAAACTTAAAGCACCTACTCCTAACAGCTAATAAGCACTATACCTAAGATTTAATGCAACTGCTACTCTAGTAAATCAACGACCCTACTTTAAGCACTTGCAAACCGCTTATCTAGAAAGCTACAGGAGAAAAGCGAAGTGTGGTTCTAAAGCCCACCTGGCAGAGATCATAAATCCAAAGTTTCAGCAAGAGGACCAAGTAATGAAGCAATTAGAGATCAAGCAAAATGGCTAAACATCAAAGTCTCATGATGCAAGATGTAACAGAAGACGTGATAGGAAGCTAGTTTGAGCTTATTTAACTACTTATCCAATAAGCAAATGAGAAAACCTATAAGTGGTCTTAAAGACCACCTAGCCAACTGCTTATAGACCAAAGATCAGGCCTTAACTACTTGAAATGAATATGGTGCACTTGCCGCAAGTTCTCGCACAAAATGTATTAGACTTGGTTTTGACTTTAAAAAATGTATATAAAGTTGACTAAATTGAGATTTAAGATCAAATACGGGGACCGATATGGATGAAATAAGATGAAATATAACTACAACAAGCTAGCTTATCCACTTCTACACCTATATGTGATGATAACAAAGGATCGATTTTAACAGATTTGAGACCAAGACGTTGATGTTGTAATTTTTGACTTAGAGTGCAATGGCAAAGAAATTAATGACGTGAAATGCATCAAATGACTATAGCAAGCTCAAAGAAACTGATCTAACCCATATTTAGACCTCTAAAACAGTTCAAAACAGTAATCCAAACACCCCTTTCAATTCATTAAAATGCATTTAACAACCGATCTAGATGAAAACTTACCAAAAGCAATTCAAAACTGATTAATTAACACATAATTAAGCTAATGAACAGATTAGAACCAGAAATCAACCCAAATTAGTTTGACTTTCAAAACCTTGATGAGGTTTGACTATTGTTGACTTACTTAAACTGAGGATTTAAGCGTTTTTAGACTAAGACAAACTCAAAAGAAAGTAAGCTTACATGCTTATAAAATGTAAGGAGATGAACTTATAACCAATAAACTCAGATGTTAAAGACAAGATGAGAAAACAATTTAACTAAAATTATCATTAATAATTTGAGAACTTACACAACCTGAAATTGAAATAACAATAAAAATGAGATTGTTACACTAATGAAAACAATTAAATGACAGGAAATGAAGATGGTCAAAACTCCTCTAAAACCTAAGGAGTTGGACAAAATGAAATGTGAGCCAAGGGTCGCTTTTTATAGCTGAGAGAGGTCTTGCTTGATTCCTTTCGAAGATGCTAGAATGCTTATCCACAGCCACATGTTCTTCATTGGTCACCATATCCAATCGAGTGCTCCATCCGTCCATGATGAGGTGTAGTAGCCAATCAAAGGGCTTGGTTTGTCCACGTAGCATACATATTTGACAAGTCGAAGGGGTAATCTCTTGAATAGATTCTAGTACGATGTTGAGCGTTTGGGAGGTGGTAAATGGTGGGTGAAATGGGTGTGTTTGGTCGGGGAAGACAAAAAGGGGCAGAGGTGGGGCGCCATGGTTATTAAATATAATTGTTTCGAGTGGTTTGGGTATTTTTGACCTGCAAAGGTGGTATATAATGGGTTGGGTAATGATTTTAATAATAAAACCGGGTAAGTGAATTGGGTAAAGGGTAGAGTGGATTTGGGCTTTAGGATATTTGGTTTTGTTTTGGCCAAGAGTTGGAAATAGATAATGGATTTGGATACTTGGACTTGTAATGGATTAGTAGTATACCAAGGATAACCATAGGGACCAATGTTGTAAAAACTGAAACTCCAAGGTTCAAACATGTAACTTCTGAAATCATAAACCAAGGGCTGAACTTGCCAATCTTCCAATAAACCAAGGGCCAAATTGCAATTTCTGAATCTTCAAGGACCATTCTTGCCAATTGTTGAAACTTGAGGGACAATTTCGACATTTCTTCAAACTTTGATCAAATCTTCACAAATCATCCTCAAAGATTAGAAATCTTCAAAAATGCATAATTATGACCTTCCCGGCTCGCCTTAAGCTCTCTTAATCTCTCGGCTCGGATTTACGCCCGATTTGGTTCCTTTTGTGTTTTACATATCCGTATTCCCACAAGCACAAACTCATGAAAACCACAAATATTAGCAATAAACGGCTCTTTCTTGGTTATTTTGGGTCTATTTTGATATAGAAAAGGTATGTGTTTAGCACATACCAAAATACCCTTGTGACGAACCATTGCCGTGTCCTCACGTAATGCAATCAACTCACGCTTCTAAAACCAAGGATCTCAATCTCTTTCTACTAAACCTATGAAGAAGTAGCAAAGATTCCTCAAAAGAGATTAAGAAACCCCTAATTCTAAAAACGCCTGCTTACCTTTTAACTCACATGTAGATATTACGATTAAGCACATCCGATTATGAATGACGATTTGTTGAACTTTCATGTCGATCAATAACTCAAACATTTTTCAAACGACACGTTAGGATCACGGAGTAGAAAACACAACACAGCGTGAAGTGACCATACGGATAGAATACATCGCTTCCCGATTTTCACAAGTCCCAAACTAAGCGTAAAACCGAAATCATTGTTACATACTAATTCTAGATGCTAACACTACCCATGGAAGTTACTTGTGTACTTACTTTTCGCTCCCATTTTCCTATTTCCTCTAGATTTTTTTATTTTTGTGAGAAATGAATTTCTTCAAATTCTCGCTTCGATAACTTTTATTCCGATAAAGATATAAAGCTAAGTCGATAATTAGTTATCCGCCTTCCTTCAAGAACCATTGTTGTAAAAATGAGGTCCACATCAAGGAATTTTATTCACTAACTTTTTATTTTTTACTTTTCAACATTTTTCATTTTTTTTTTACTTTGCACTTATACTTTTACTTATATGAGCCGTGAACCACTGAGCTTCACGGGTAATTCCAAGACTATAGGCTTTGGCATGAGATGAGGATCCCTACCTGCCAGGCTAAGACCTCATTCAATCCCTGCTAAAGATCCAAGGGTCCGATCTCATAACACCGCAGCTCACAACTTTACTTATTACTTTATCACATATCACTGATTACTCATTTATTTATTACGGATCCTTGATGTGTACCCAATTTTTCAAACAAAGATTCTTTTAAGAAGAAGAAGAAGTAACCATCGCCAAAAACTCGACATCTCTAATTATTATTAGACAGATATGAGGTGAAACAATTTTGTGGGAACAAAAAGCCATAAGTACCTTCGATGGGCTCTAAAGAGAACCAACTACTCCACGCTTAGCATCTAAACTCATAAGTAACTCTATCATTTCTCTATCTCTGCAAATTTAAAATCCCAAATAATGAGATCCGCAGATGCTTAGCCGATAATTTTAGATTATCTATGGTTAAGGGAACAAGCTAGGCTCAACACGCCCTCAAGTCGTAATTCTATTCCTACTCACCAAATGAAAGTCAACAAGGTGTCAAAACATATATTAACTTAGCAAATGTTTCGCCTAATGAAATAAAGTTATGCATATTTAAAATCACTCGTGAAACTTGCAAAATCTTGGCCTTGTGGGCTAGAATTGTGATTTTATAGCTTCTGATCTAAGAGACTAGCCAACTTTTCAATCAAAAAGACTTAACAAAAGCTTGAAAAATTTTTAAATTTTCTCATTTTTGCACAATTTTTCATTTTCTAAGGAAAAACGGGTTACTTAGAGAGTACACGCATGTAAATAAAGCAAGTGCGGTCAAATCAAATCTAAGATTACCCTACCCCGTGACTAGAACGGAACATTGTCCTCAATGTTTAAAGCAAGGGTATCACTAAAATCTAAAAGCCGTTTATAAAGTATGCTCAAAGATAAACGTTAGTCGATAAGATTAAGGATATCGGATTTCCATCAACATCGATCATGAGACTCGAGTGGAGAAATGACAAACTTCGAGCACGAGAGTCTTCATATCGGGAACATCCTAAACACAACATCACAAACAACCAAACACGATAAATCAAGAGGCACCCTTTGCGCACTTATTAGAAAATAGAAAGAAGAGAAGGATAAGCATGGGGTGCCTCCCACGGCGCCATCGTTTTTGATCACCGAGTCGCTAGCCCCGACTCGCCCCTCAATTCATTTGTCCTTGGGGAAGAAAGTAGAGATACCGTGGTCAAAACGGTGTCCTCATTCCAAAGAATGAGACCGGGTGGGTTGGGTGGTGAAGAAAATGTCGGGCATCAAGATATATGAAAGAATGATCCATCATCCTGGTTTAGTGGGTGGACGAAAGGATGAAGGATCAATAAGAGAATACTCCAAAGAAGACGGGAGCTTATGGTAAGGGATAAGATGTAATGGCTCAAAAATGAAGGCATCCAAGAGAGGATCCTTTTCTCTAACAACGGTTTTAACAAAGAACTCATCAATGAATATCCCGGGTTTAAAGATTTTGTCTTCACATGCGGGTTCAACGATATGATGGTGGACTCAATGTAAGAAGGAGAGTCAAAAGAACCATCAAGAACAACCATAACATCCTCAATACCCGGTGGTATTGGGTCATCAATAGGTAAGTCGATTTCTTCCATATGAATCACGTGGCGTTTATCAAGAATATCGCCTTCAACCATTTCAAAATCAATCTCCAATAACCCCTTGTCGGATTCAATACTTCTTCAACATCACATGACGGAAGAAAGGTCTGAACACGAGGTGGGACAAGTGGTGTGCCTCAAAGCTAGCAATATTCACCACTTCCGCTAGGTCTCCGAATGGGACTCAAAATCTTTGTCAAAAGAGGATTAACAGCAAAAGGTGTAGTCGCCAATTTATTCAAAGAGTGGATTTGAGAAAACTCCTAAGTAACTCCTGAGATGTCAAGAGAATCACATAAAAGCGAATCACAATCACCGCCGATATATCCTCGAATTGGAGAACATCTTATCATGATCATTCGATATATCAAGAGAAGGCTCATCACAAATATCAACAACCCCAGACTCGGACTCTTTTGGGCTTGGGATAAGGATCTCAACACTAGACAGCCTGCTTCCGAATAGTACTAAGATGCTCATCCCTCATTATGAAAGAGTCAACGGGTTCAACAATGTCTGTAACAATAGAATCATCGACCTCTTCCAATACGATATCACTTCATCCGGTGAAAGGGAAGCGTCAAGTTGAACGTGTCGAGGTTTCATTCTGACAAACTTTCATAATATTCTTTCATTTGGATGGAATCCTCATCATCATCGTCGATGTAAGTCGCGAGCCATCGGGCACGTCTTGCAAGTGCTTGCTCTCATTCGTATTTCTTCAAGGCATTTTTTAACTGAGCCGCTTCGCTCCTCTTCTTCAGTAATTCTATCATAGATCTTTTGTTGCGAGACGCCGATCTTCTAAGCAAGTAATTCACCATAATGCTCGATGAGGATCTTTTTCGATACCATGTTTATCCATAAATTCTTCGAGTGTATTAATACATCTTTGGAAACTATCTTGAGGAATTCCAAGGAGGTTGTGGTTGAATCTTTTGGTATTGTGGAGGTGGGTTATAAGCATAGTCGTAATTATCACAAGGAACTTGCTCGTACAATCGGTTCGTGATTGACAATCGGAATTAAAGTGGACCTCACAATACTCACAACAAGATGTTTGTTGTGACGGTTTTGGTGAAGTATATGGATAAGGTTCATAACCAAAGGTCTGATTGTTATATTGAGTTTGGCATTGAAAACCTTGGTGAGGACCTCCACAAGACTCACACGAAAGTATGACTCGCCTCATGGTACGGGATTGGTTAAGGAAATCGTCGTATCATTGTGGGATATTGGTCGTAGACAAACTCGCCTCCAGTATTCACAATGCTACAACCGGACAATTCCCACCATTTGAGGTCCCCACACCATTGACAACCATAATGGTAAGACGAAGACATCGATAAGAATTATACGAATAAGAGGGTTAAGGGATAAAGAATTGACGGTTCGAGGGTAAAAGAAGAATATTTTTGTTTTAGCAAAACATATTTTGAAAAGGAAAATCTTTTTGGGTTTTATAAAAGGGATATGTACAAATATCAACGATAACTTCACGAGGAAGGATCTTCAAATGCACACGATACGAGACGGAATACGAAAACTCGCTACAACCCCCGCAGTGGCGCCAAAATTGATTTCAGTGTGAACACAACAATCCCCGGCAATGGGCCAAAATTGATTCGTCCAAAGCAATCCTCGGCACGCCAAAATTGATTCAGGTTGTCAAAGCAATCCACGGCAGCGGCGCCAAAAATTGATTTGATTAAAAATCAATAATAAGAAGATGTAGTATACGGGTAACTCAAACGTGTAAGGTTTGAGCACCGAGATCGTTCCGAACGAGGGTTGAATGGAATTTCCAACTCACGTCTCAATAATCGGGATTTGAATAAGATAAGGGGCATAAAATGATATTATCTAAACTACGGGATAAGGAAAGCATATGGGAACTAAAATCTATGGGAAATCCTAAGAATAATGACAAACTACATAATTCTACATTAAAACGCAAAAATGGAATTAAACGAAATGCGAATAAAAAGCAACTACAACCAATCTAACTCCTAAAAATAACCTAAAATTACTTTTATGCTAAAAATGATATAAGAAAACTATTAATGAATTAAAACTAGTTTTTAGGAATTTTCTTGATTTTATTTTAATTAAAAACTAATTATTAACTAATAAAAATGAACTAATTAACTAAAAATTATCAAAAGAGAGAGGGAAAATTATGGAATTACTTTCTAAAAATCTAAAATATCATAAAAGACTTTTCAAAACTATTTTTATATTTTTCAGATCATTTTCCTATTTTCTATGAATTTAAAATTATTTTAATCTAATTTAAATTGTAAAAAATACCAAATAGAAGGAGAAAAATAAGGAAAAATATTTTTTATGCTTTTTATATTTATCTTAAACTATTAAAATTGAAAAATTATTTTTGGAACTTTTCTCAATTAATTGCAATTAAAGATAATTAAAATGATTTAAAACTATTTTTAATCTAGAAAAATAGTGAACAGTGTCTAAAAATTATAAAAACTTCAGGGAAATTCTAAAATAATAATCTAAAGCTGAGAAAAATATAAAAACTAGGGCCTATGTAGGAGAATCTGAAGCTGCTATGAAATTGATCCTAAATAAGCACTTATAAAATAAGCAAATAAGCTCAAGAGTAAACCAAACTGCTACAGAAGCTGGATAACATCAAATCTACTCTAAAGCAACTTAAAGCACCTACTCCTAACAGCTAATAAGCACTATACCTAAGATTTAATGCAACTGCTACTCTAGTAAATCAGTGAACTGACCCCTACTTTAAGCACTTGCAAACTGCTTATCTAGAAAGCTACAGAGAAAAGCAGAAGTGTGGTTCTAAAGCCCACCTGGCAGAGATCATAAATCCAAAGTTTCAGCTCAAGAGGACCAGTAATGAAGCAATTAGAGATCAAGCAAAATGGCTAAAACATCAAAGTCTGCTGATGCAGTAACAGTAAGACAGATAGGGAAGCTAGTTTGAGCTTATTTAACTACTTATCCAATAAGCAAATGAGAAAACCAGATAAGTGGTCTTAAAGACCACCTAGCCAACTGCTTATAGACCAAAGATCAGGCCTTAACTACTTGAAATGAATATGGTGCACTTGCTGCAAGTTCTGCACAAACAGGTATTAGACTTGGTTTTGACTTTAAAAAAAAACAGATATAAAGTTGACTAAATTGAGATTTAAGATCAAATACAGGACTGATATGGATGAAATAAGATGAAATATAACTACAACAAGCTAGCTTATCCACTTCTACACCTATATGTGATGATAACAGTGACTGATTTTAACAGATTTGAGACCAAGACAGTGATGTTGTAATTTTTGACTTAGAGTGCAATGGCAGCAAATTAATGACAGGAAATGCATCAAATGACTATAGCAAGCTCAAAGAAACTGATCTAACCCATATTTAGACCTCTAAAACAGTTCAAAACAGTAATCCAAACACCCCTTTCAATTCATTAAAATGCATTTAACAACCATCTAGATGAAAAACTTACCAAAAGCAATTCAAAACTGATTAATTAACACATAATTAAGCTAATGAACAGATTAGAACCAGAAATCAACCCAAATTAGTTTGACTTTCAAAACCTTGATGAGGTTTGACTATTGTTGACTTACTCTAAAACTGAGGATTTAAGCAGATTTTTAGACTAAGACAAACTCAAAACAGATGCAGAAGCTTACATAAGCTTATAAAACAGAAGGAGATGAACTTATAACCAATAAACTCAGATGTTAAAGACAAGATGAGAAAACAATTTAACTAAAATTATCATTAATAATTTGAGAACTTACACAACCTGAAATTGAAATAACAATAAAAATGAGATTGTTACACTACTGAAACAAGTAAATGACAAGAAATTAAGATGGTCAAAACTCCTCTAAAACCTAAGGAATTGGACAAAATGAAATGTGAGCCAAGGGTCGTTTTTATAGCTGAGGAGAGGTCTTTGCTTGGATTCCTTTCAGAAGATGCTAGAATGCTTATCCACAGCCACATGTTCCTTCATTGGTCACCATATCCAATCAGAGTGCTCCATCTGTCCATGATGAGGTGTAGTAGCCAATCAAAGGGCTTGGTTTGTCCACGTAGCATACATATTTGACAAGTCAGAGGTGGGTAATCTCTTGAATAGATTCTAGTACGATGTTGAGCGTTTGGGAGGTGGTAAATGGTGGGTGAAATGGGTGTGTTTGGCTGGGGAAGACAGGGCAGAGGTGGGGCGCGTTTGGTTATTAAATATAATTGTTTGAGTGGTTTGGGTATTTTTTGACCGGGTAAAGGGTATATACGGGTTGGGTAATGATTTTAATAATAAAACCGGGTAAGTGAATTGGGTAAAGGGTAGAGTGGATTTGGGCTTTAGGATATTTGGTTTTTGTTTTGGGCCAAGAGTTGGAAATAGATAATGGATTTGGATACTTGGACTTGTAATGGATTAGTAGTATACCAAGGATAACCATAGGGACCAATGTTGTAAAAACTGAAACTCCAAGGTTCAAACATGTAACTTCTGAAATCATAAACCAAGGGCTGAACTTGCCAATCTTCCAATAAACCAAGGGCCAAATTGCAATTTCTGAATCTTCAAGGACCATTCTTGCCAATTGTTGAAACTTGAGGGACTGTTTCTGACATTTCTTCAAACTTTGATCAAATCTTCACAAATCATCCTCAGAGATTAGAAATCTTCAAAAATGCATAATTATGACCTTCCGGCTCAGCTTAAGCTCTCTTAATCTCTCGTGCTCGGATTTACGTCTGATTTGGTTCCTTTTTGCGTGTTTTTACATATCCGTACCTGCACAAGCACAAACTCAAGAAAACCACAAATATTAGCAATAAACGGCTCTTTCTTGGTTATTTTGGGTCTATTTTGATATAGAAAAGGTATGTGTTTTAGCACATACCAATTTGACTTGGGTTTCTGGACAACTTGAGGTTGGACTACCGAAGGTGGGACGTGTGCGGTACTTCGTGGGCTTGAATAATGCACCTTGTCCGTTGTTTCCTTGGTAACTTGACTCATTGCCACAGGTGGAGGGGGCATTGGAGTCGAGGTCCATTGGGTGTCCTCGGTTCACTTTCCACTACCTAGGGAGAGAAGAGGAAGAAGAGGTAGTAGGAAAGCAGAGGTCCATCATATGAACCACCACTTCTGGTTGTGATCGCCTTAGCATCGCCCCTCGGGTTAGCGATCGTATTGCTCGGAAGTTTTCCTGAGCCCGAGGGTTGATCATTTAAAGACTTCTTAAGGTCAGCGATCTGACTGACCAACAACCTGTTCATTTCATCTTGGGACTTCATGAATTGCTTCAGTAACTCATCAGATGATGGTCCTGGAGGAACAATGACGGGAGGAGCTGGAGGGACAATTTGAGGCCGTATGTTTTGATTATAGCCAAAATTCCCTTGATTAGGATTCATATTCCCATGAAATTGATTCCCTCGATTGAAATTGTTTTGATGGAGGTTCCCTTGATGTTGGAAACCTTGATTGGGTCCAGGATAGAAATTACCTTGGTTTTGATAACCTTGGTTCATTCTTGGTTGGTTCTGATTCCGGTTTTGCATGTTATGATTCTGGTTAAAACCGGGTGGTGCCTGATTAGTGTTAGCACGGTAGTGTGGTTCATTTTGAGGACGGTATTGATTACCTCCTGGCTGTGAACTACCGGCTAGAGCATTGGCCTCAAATGGACTACCATCGGTGGCAGTACAATTGTAGTATGCATGAGGACCACCAAGTAACACAACTCTCGAATTTCTTCACTTCAGCATGTGTTGGTGTCTGAGTGAAGGTCACTTTCTTCTGGTTAGCAAGAACCAAAGCCTGATCAATGTTTGTGAGTTTGTCAATCTTAGCATCGGTGCTAGATGTACTCACGGGAGATGAAGAAGAAGAAGGTCCAGCATGAGACTGATATGTCTTTGCTCGGAAATGGCGGACCTGAGATTTGTTCTCAATGATCTGCAAGGCCTCTTTTGTGGTCTTGCTCAGGAAATTACCTCCCGCGGAGGCATTCAAAGAGTCTTGATTGGTCTGATTGAGACCATTGTAGAAAGTATCCATTTGCATTAACTCGGTAAAACCGTGATGTGGACACTTTCGGAGCAACTCTTTGTAACGATCCCATGCCTCCCTGAATGATTCATCAAATCTCTGAGAAAATTTCATTATCTCATTCTTAAGACTTGTGGTCCGGGATGGAGGATAGAATTCGTTAACGAACTTGGTGACAAGATCTTCCCATGTCTCAATAGAACGAGGGGGTTGTTTCTCAAGCCAATTCCGGGCTTGTCCCTCTAGAGAAAATGGGAACAGAAGAAGCTTGATAGCTTCATGTGGGACATTCTTGTACTTGATGGTAGATGCAATCTTGTTAAACCATCGAATGTGTGCATGAGGATAATCCCGCTCAAAACCATAGAATTGGCTTTGGGTTACTAGATTAAGCAACCCGGTTTTGAGCTCGAAAGTTTCAGCCACGATGGCTGGAACAACAATAGCATCTCCGTAACCCTCGATGGGTGCTTGGAGAAGTTCGTTCATGGGTTTGTCTTCTGCCATTTCGACAGGAGGTGGTGGTGGTAGACGTTCCTCAGTCACGGCTGAAGGAGCTGAACATCCTCTACGTCTACGAGGAATCTTTCTAAGTTCTGAAAGTGGACTTGTAGAACTGGAAGAACGAGTGCGCATGCACTAAGTATAAAAATCAATTTTCAAAACAAATGAGGCAAAACGACAAGTGAACTTAACCAATAATCACAAATGAAATGGCTTCTTTGAAAAAGGTACACCAAATCACAAGTGACACAAAGGCAAGTTTAAATCGATGTTGGGAACTTATTATGGTTGCACCCCCAGTTAGGTAGTGCACTGCCTTGATTTGCGGTGGTTGATTTTTATGTATATATTAAGTACCACTGAAAAGACGTAGGTAAGATTTGTGCAAAGGGTTCAAAAACTTTTGGACAATATTTTTGGTATCGTCTCGTTTAACCAAATCGTACTGTTTTAAGAATCACCTCAAAGACAATACAAGATAGAAAACGCTACGATTGTTTTGTTGTTTTATAATGTTTTTGGTGTTTTAACACTTTAGGAAAAGTGTTAATGAACTTTTTGGATTTTCTTATAACTTTACAAAAAACTTTTTACAAATGATGGGTTATGTGCAAGAGTGGGTCTGAAAATGGCTAAACACACGCTAAAGCCTCCCCGGCAGCGGCGCCAAAATTTGATCTGTGCTGAAAACACAGTCAAGTCTAATCTGATCTGTGCTGAACCAGTCAAGTCTAATCACACAAGCTGGCCACTTGTGAATGACCAACCGTAACAGACTTAAAACAGCTTAAGCACAAATGCAATGAAGATCAGAAAATATAATAAATTCCCGGGTCGTTAAGTCCCACGGAGACTCAATGGTGTGTCAAAACTGATTCAGATGATGGAGTAATCACTAAGGATAGTGATTAGTAAAGGTTTGGATTGAGAAATTACACTACTGATTGCTTGGAATGGAATTGGGAACAGAATTGGAAAAGCACAACAATCAGATAAAACAAACGTAAAACTTACGTCTAAAAACTACGTATACGTACTAAATAAAAAGTGAAATCTAAGAAATAAAAGACCTAAAAATATAAAAATGACATTTTTGGAATCCTAAAAATAAAAGAAAATTATTAGAAAAAGAAAATTATTTTTAACACTATTTAATTATTTATTATTAATTATTTATTACTTAAAATACACTTAAATTCTAGAAAATATAAAATAAACCTGGAAAAATAAAATTTTAACTTGGAAAAATCTAAAATATGATAAAACTAATTTTAAAACAGAAAATATATTTTTTATGCTTTTTAATTATTTATTACTAATTAATTACTATTTTTAACTAATTAAAATTATAATAAATACTAAATAGATTAGGAAAATTATGAAACTTTTTCTAAAAATACTATATGATGACAGAAAACTAAAAAAAGTATAAAAACAAGATTTGCTTATTAATAAGCTAAAAAGAAAAATCAAAAAGCTAGGAAATATTAAATAAACACTATCACTGATTTTTAATTGATCTTTTTCTGGATTTTCTTTTTGAAAACTACTTTACTACTGATATAATGAAACTTTAACAAAGACAAAAATTTTACAAATAAAAAATAAGCTGTTTTGACAAGCTTATGGACCAACAGATGTGATTAAGAGCTTATTTTGTGGAATAAGCTCAAACAAGCTTGAAAACTGGAAACAAGAGTGGAATATGATTCAAACAAGCTAGATAAACTGAAATGAGGCTAAAAGATACAAATAAGCACTCTAAAAAGCTAAGAACAAACAAATAAGCACTTATGATAAAAACAGAAATGGGACAAACTTTAAGCTTAGAGCAGCCCTACCTATTAAGCTTCAAATTGAAAAGCTAAACTAGGGTTCTCAAGGTGGCTAGGTTGGCTACCCAAAGAACCAAAAATCACAAGACAAGACCAACAAACAAGCTCTGTGCAAGCTTTTCAAGTTGGTCCAACCAACTGTGCACAGGGCATGTATGCAGACATGGTACTCAATATAAGCCAATAGTTAAGCACTTAAACAGCTGATTTACAGAGAACTAATATTTTTCTAATTTTGTTTAGCAACCAAAATTTGATAATCCAAAAGCTTATAAGCTGAATCTTACTAATGAACACACAATGAAAATATCTTTTTTATTCAAAAACGACCAAGTGAGAAATTTTGACTTTTATGAAAACCAAAAGAGTTGACAAAGATGAACTTTGATTTGATTCTGCTCACTTAATATGATGTATTAGGGTGAGATAAGACTGATTTGATCAAAAATAACAACTTTTAAACACAAATCAATGATCATAGATCATGAACTTCCAACAGTAAGCCACAGAAATGAGATTATATGGTATTTTGACTTTTAAGCTTATGAGAGCTAGTTTTCTTGACTGAAATGAGTTTATAGACACTAAAGAGACACAGAGCAAGCACAAACAACAACTCAAACAATATCTATAACAGTTTAAGCAAACAAATCCAAACAACCTTATAGGACTGTTATGGAACTTTTTCAAACCAAATCACAAATCATAACCATGAAACTTTTTGCAGACATCATAGTATCACTAATTAGGACTAATGAAGCATTAAACACTAACAATAACAACATACAACTAAGAATTGACAATGATGCACTTTTGACTGTAAAAGGAAATTTTTATAAACTTCAAATTACAAAGTACAACCAACTTATTTTAATGATTAACTACACTTAATTATATCTAATAAACAATAAGAAACAGAGATTAAAGCTAATTAACAACTACAACAGTGAAATGCAAAAATGACTAAAAAGGCTTACAAAAGCTTTCCAAGCTCAGAACTGAGAACAAGAACCAATGAACACCCCTATTAGCTTACCACTAAGCTTCTAACCCAAGGCCATCCATAATCTACCCTGCTCCAGCTGTAAATGCCATTTCCAAGTGATTTTTGATTTTTCACCTATTTAATTTGTATTTTGATGATTTTTGTTTTGCTTCTAAACTGAGTTTTAGTGTTTCTAATAGCTTAGAAAAGCTATCTAGGAGCTTATGTGTTCTGTTTCAGTCCATACAAACAACTAAAAACAACTTTTGAACTATCATGAGATTTTGCATAAACATGAAATTTTGCATAAACTTGAGATATGATTAAAACTTGAACTGATAATTGAAAAAGTTTTACAATACACTGAGATACTTAAACAGAATGCTTGAAAGCTTTAAATTACACTTAAACTTGAAAAATGCTTAAAACGACATTAAGAAATTAAAAATACACTAGATAGATTTGTACAATGCATCTCCACTCCTCTTTATAGACTTTAGTGACTTCTCTCTGACCTCTGAATCTTTCCCACCACTCCTGAGCCATTGGATTGGCTAAAACCATCATATCCGTCCACTTGTAGTTTTGGCGCCAAATATTTCTTCAAAGCAGGTTTGAGCAATTAATGGATTTGGTTCAATCAATTAAAGATATTTGGGTGTTAGTGGAGGTGGAGGGGACAAGGTAAGGGGGGGTTGGAGAAAGTCATGGAAAACTGCCTGGTTTTGGTGTTTCAGTAGCTGGAGAGGGAGAGCTACAGTGAAACTGGTTTTGCGCGCGTATGGGTTGTTTTCTGTTGACCGGGGTATTAATATAAAAGGGGGGGTCACAATTGGGTTGTGTGACAGATCAAAAGGGATTTTGAGCTAGGTCAAGGGTCAAGCCAAAGGGGGTCAAGGTTCATGTGGAGTCAGGGCTTGGATATTATGTGGGCCGGCTGGATTAGATTGGATATTGATCCGCTTTGGTTTAGTATAAGCACAAGGACCAACTTTGCAATTTATCCAAACTTCAAGGACTGAACTTGACACTTTTCCAAACTTCTCACAAGGACTAAACTTGACAAACATTGATAGTGCAAGGACCCTTTTGCATTAAATCCCATTTTAAAAGGTCCAAGGACTAATTTTGCAATTTTCCAAAGTTTAGGGACCTTTTATGCCATTTGACCAAAGAATCATTCAAGGACCATTTTTAACAACTTAGAAGATTTCAGGGACCTTGAATGACAAAACTTCACATTTTTGAATTCTAGGGACTAGATTTGACAACTTTTAAAACTTGGGGGACTAAAACTGCCAATTTTGCAAACTTGGATCATTTTTCATCTGATTTTGATATTTTTGCATTTAAAACACATAAAACACTGATTTGTGATATTTTGATCATTTTGATGTGTTTCTGAGTGTTTTCAGATGATTTTGCAGTTTAGATTGTACAAAAATGATGAGTATTTAGACACTCATCAGTTATGTTGGGAAAGTTTAGTAATGACCACTTATCCTACGACGCTCTAGGACGTGGTATAGTTTTGGAATAATAATCAAGGCGAATATATCGTAAGGTTTATCGAACTGACGAATTCGATAAGTGTTGACGATATGTTCAAGAGACTTATTAGACTACGACTTGACACATAGATTTGTTGTGATATTTCTTTTGTTGAGTGCTTGAGTAGCGTGCATACACATGAATCTTGTTGAGTCGACACCACACACACGCGCGGATACCAAAGACTAGAAAACTGTTTTGGAGAAAAGAGTTTTTGGAAAATAAAAACTATATTATATTCGGGATTGGGAACTATTAATTGGAGTCATAATCTAAGCAAGTCTATGGTTTTAGGTCTTGCCGAGTTAGTAGTTGCTGATTTCTGATAGTCGATACTCTTCTTGTTCCTGTTGATTCTTGTGCTTTTGCTGGACTAAGGTGAGTTTCATAGCCCCACTTTTATTCACACTTTGTTTATAAATTCTTAGGGTGAGAAGCATGCTCTTGTTTGACTGGACCTTTTTATTAAAACTATGCTTTACTTGCGCTTATTACGAAGTCTAGGCTAAGGTTTAGCCTCACTATATCTTGCCAATTGTTAGGTCTTTTATTCATGTTGTAGGTAGATCTATCGTGGTTGACCGCCCAATCTTGGACTTGTTTGCCCGACTTGCCAGGGTGGCACCTGGATTTGTGGTTGCAAAATTTGCCATGACGTATAACATCTTTGTTCGGTTTTGGGTTTTGGATATGATGATTTCTTATGCTATGACTTACTTGCGTAATAAGATATTTTCACTATTTGGTCCATTACTATGTTATTTACTTAAACATATGAACTCATCAGCTTTTTGCTGACTTCTTTAGCATGTTTTTCTCGGGTATTTGATGTATTTAGGCTTGGGCAGTTGTTTTGGGAGGCGCTTGGAGGCATTGGCATGGTCATGGATAGTTCGACTCTAATGTTTAATTTGGACCGCTTTTATGAATTTATTTTAATGAGCTTACTCTCGTACTTTGAATAAATGTAAGACTTAATTACTACCTTTGACAATGTTTTTATATTATGGATGAGCTATTCTACTTCGTTATACTTGTTCTCGTGTACCACTTCCCGTAGCACCCCAATGCTAGTAAGTCTTCCGCTGAACCGTATTTTGGGGGTGTTACATAAGCTATACTCCTCAACTTCCACATTTAGACATAATCGTTCAGGAGGGCGAATCGTCCTTTCAGACCTACGAATGGGAATTACTTCAGGTGGAGGTGTGAGCCTTTCTGGCTCATCTTGAAGTAGGCTAGTATTTTCAAAAGGTGATGTATCTTCTTGGATTTCTTCAAGTTCTACAATCCTCCCACTAGATTCTTGAGCTATGAGTTTCTTTCCAAAGAACTCAGCATACCTCGCAAGAAAAATTCTATTTTTTGTTGGAAAGTAGTAGTAACTTATAGTTTCCTTTGGATATCCTATAAAGATACACTTAAAAGATCTTTGTTGGATTTTGTCAGGCGTGTCTCGTTTCAAAAATGTCTCACATCCCCAAACCTTTAAGTGAGACAGATTTGGGACTTTCCCATACCATAGTTCATATGGAGTCTTATCAACCTTCTTGGTTGGAACCATATTTAGAATGCGAACAGCTGTTTCAAGAGCATAATCCCAAAAGGATAAAGGTAGAGTTGTAAGATTAAACATAGATTGAACCATGTCCAGCAGGTACGATTTCTCCTCTCAGACTGATGAGTGTGTGAATACTCATCATTTTTGGTCAAATCTGAACTGCAAAACGTTTAAAAACACTCAGAAATGCATCAAAATACTGAAAATATCCCAAAAGTGTATTTTATATGTTTCAGATGCAAAATGTTTAAAATCAGATGAAAAACGAACAAAGTTTGCATAATTGGCAGTTTCAGTCCCCCGACTTTCAAAAATTGGCAAAAATAGTCCCTGAGCACTTATTTTAAAAGAAAAGTCACCAAAGGTCCTTTTGAAATCATAAGTTGTCATAATTAGTCCTTAAACTTTGAAAAATGTCAAAAATAGTCCTTGGGTTATTTAAAAATGGAAATTTATCAAATATTACCCTTGCACTATTCATAATTGGCAAGTTTGGTCCTTTTGATAAGTTTGGAAGAGTTGCAATTTTGGTCCCTCAAGTTTGATTGTATTGCAAAAGTGGTCCTTGTTTACTTATATCCCAAATCCAAACCGGATCTTTTAATGTCCCAAACCCAATACTCTTGGCCCAATCCAACCCACGGTTTAAAAAAACCAAACCCACCCACGTTTAAAATAATAAAACCGCTCACGGGTTTCCCTCCCCCCTCATCATCACCTATGCCTACAACACTTCCCACACTCCATCATCATCACACCCACCTTATTCCTACCCTCCAAACACCCCAAGCCAAATGCATTAAATGATCCTTTCCATGTCCAAGCTATCAGAACCACTGGCAAATATCATTTTGGCGCCAAAATTTCATCAAACGGCCAATATCATCCCAACTCATCCAATGGCTCAAAATACAAGTGGGATTTGCTCAGAATACAAGTGGGAGTACTTCTGCTATAAAAAAGGAGGAAGAGAAGCTAGTTAGGAGAGTAGTTTTAGTTTTCACTTCCTTGTATGTCGTTTTTAATTAAATGGTCTTAATTAGTTTCTAAAATTGTAATCTTAAGCTTTCTTGTATTGAACCTAAGCTATTTAGTCTATTGTAACTCATTTCAAGCATTAATTTCAAGGTTTTATCTAAGTTCATGTTTTTATGTTTCTTGTTATAAATTCAGTTTACATGTTCTTAAATCCAAGCTCCAAAGAGCTTATTTCTAAACTCAAACAAGCCCACTGAAGCTGTTGATAGCTTTCAGTGAGCTTCAGAAACAGGTATAAGCAATTTCTATCTCTGGTCAACAAAAAGTCAAACTGATGGCAAGGGAAGCTCAAATTTGGTAGGATTGCTGATGTGGTTTTGGTTTGCTCTTGGTTTAAGTTTATTTGGAGTGCCTATGCAAGTTACAGTTGCTGGACTTGAGTAAGAGCTATCCAAACTATGTTTTCACTATTTTGAGCTCGAATCTGCTTGAGTAGTTATCTTGTAGAATTTGTTGTGTTGGTTGGCTTTAATCACTGCTTTCAGTTGCATTTTTGTTAGCATTAGTTAGATTGAGCATTGGTTTGCTCTGAGTTTAGTAGATTAGATGTTTAAGTTTATATAACAGTTGGAAACCAGTGTTTGGATCAGGGTGCATATCTGTGTTAGAAGCTTGTTCAGTGGTTTAGCTTAATAAGTAAATTCTTATTCAGGTCTGATATAGTCAAATTAGTACTTTAGTTGCATCAGTAATAACTGAAAAGTCAAAATCTGCTTAAATCATTCATAAACAAAAAGCTCATTTAGTGTAAGTGTGCATTGCCTTGGATATAGGTTTAGAAATCATCAGAGTAGTGTAATCTAGTTTCATTTTAGCTTATAACATCATCCACATTCCATTAAATCAGCGCACAAGTTCATAAAAGTCAAATGCAATCTCTGTTTTCAAAAGTCAAATCTTGTTCATTACAGTTTTTATAAAACCTTGTGGATCTTTCATATCTTCAACATTGATCAAGAGTTACTGAAATTTTGGGATTTGCAACCTCAGTTGGTCTAGTTTTGATAAATGATTTTTGGAGAATTTTTGGAATTTTCCTTAAGCTCTAAATAAGCTGTTCAATAAGCCCTCATATGCCCTGTGACAGGGCATAGTCACCAAAGCAATTTTCTCAGCCACTTGCAGAGCTTGTCAAGAGCTCATTTGAGCTCATCTCAGGCTCAGTTTTGGTCCATAGGTTCTTTGCTAGGTCTAGTTTAGGATCCCACATCTGGGTTTGAGGTTCAGCTTATTTGAGTGGCTTATTTTCAATATACAAAGTAGTAGCCTTAACCTGTTTTGAACCAAGCTTATTAGGATTTGGAATTTGATAATTTGCTTACAAGCTAGGATTCTAAGCTCTCATTTAGCTGCTTTAAGTTGATTTCAATGAGTTTTAGCTTAGTTCATATCCTGGCTTCGTCACAAGTTAGCGAGCTTTTTGCTTAATTGGAGTGCTTATTTATAAGCACATTTCACTGCAGGACCTGATTCTTGTACACTAGCATAGGTTTTGGTATTTTTCTTAGAATTAGAACTTTATTTTAGAATTTTCTTGAATTTTTCATAATTTTCCATTACTGTTTAGTATTTTTCCTTATTTAAAACAGTTTTTAGGACTTTTTAATTAGCCTTTATTGCAAATAAATCAGAAAAACCTCAAAAAAATAAGTTTGTAATTTTCATAGATTAAGATAAATATAAAAAGCAAAAAAAATAATTTTTCTAGATTTTTCTTAGTTAAATTTGTAATTTTTAGCCATTTAATTAGTTTTAAATAGTTTTTAAATCATAGAAATTAGAATATAAATCATAAAAATACAAAATTAGTTTTGAAAATTCTCTTTAGTTATTTTAGATTTTTCTAAGTCATAATTTCACTTTTCTAAGCTTTATTTCATATTTTCTTATATTTTAGGGTATTATTAAATAGGTAAAAATAGTTTTTAATTAATAATAATTAAATAAATAGTCACAAAAATAATTTTCTTTTTCTCAAAATTTTCTCTTATCATTAGGTTTGTAAAAATTTCATTTTTTATATTTTTAGGATTAATACTGTTTCAATTTCACATTTTATTTTGTACGTTACGTAGTTTTTAATTTAAACTTATAAAAGAAAAACCAAAAACATCATTTTAAAAAATAGTGATAGCGTTTATTTAATATAATTTAGCTTTTTAATTTTCTTTCATTTTTCCTTTGTCATCTAGTATCAATCACAAACCTTTTCCCGTTCATTATCACCCGTCAATATATCGTTTGATTATTCAATCGCACATCTCGTTGGGACTTAACGACCTGAGGTAAAACTATACTCCTCTAGATCTTCATTGCATTGTTTCTGAGCTGTTTGAAGTTTATTACGGTTGACCATTCACAAGTGGTTAGCTTGTGTGATAAACTTGACGGTTCGGAACCGATCACAGACACATCATGTTGTGGTGTATATGGAGGAGTGAGCTGTTAGACAATCCAAACTCTTTAAGATAATTTTTAAACTCTTGGCCTATGTATTCACCTTTTTTATCTGATCGAAAAGCTTTAACAGTCTTCCTGAGTTGCTTTTCTACTTCATTTTAAAAATCTTAAATGTTTCAAAAACCTCATGTTTATGTTTAAGCAGGTAAACATAACTATAACGGCTGAAATCATTTATAAAGGTTATGAAGTAGGTCATATATCATAAAAAAACTAGGTCAAAATTATAATTATAGAGTGTTTAATACAATTAACATATTGTTTTTCATATTTTACAAAACTTAATACATGAGTTTGTAATTTTTAAGTTGTAGTTGAAAAAAGTAAGATCAGATCAATCAAGATCTTAAAATTTTATGGTTAAGACGGAGATCCTATTAAGATCATATCTCGCAAAGATCCTACGTAAAATCGTGATCAAATTTACTTGGTATTATGGTAAATTCGTAAGATCTCAAAATCAAGATCAAATTTTTTTAACAACTGATTGATATAGTAAAGTTTACTTAAAAAATATCAAAACGCATAACCAATTCACAAAAACCTAAAAACTCATCAAAATTTTACACTAGCGAGAAAGAGTTCATGTAGTTTACACGAACCTGTGGAGCCCTCGGGTCCGCCCTTGCCTCAAACATATAAATTGAGAGACAAATTAGGTACAATTTATAGTTAAGGGATTTCAATGAAAGTTAATATGTAATTCAGGGACCATATCACAACAAAATCTTAACATGTTTTGCTAGGGATTGGAACACACAAGCAGACAGAAACTGAGAGCGTTTTCGATCATACAGCCACGTCACCGGTGAGTACCACTTTCTTTGATAGTTATTTTTTCAACAACAAACAAAAATAAAATTTTGTCTTGTACGATAACATCATAACCGTTTTTAGAAAGCGTGCCATTACACATAATCACTGCTCGACGAATGTCACGAATTTTCATGCTTTTTTATGAGCTTTTATATATACATAATATAAAATTCGGGTATGCATCACTGATAAATATGTATTTTGTATGTGTGTTTAAGAGTCATTTTTGTGGTAATGGCATGGGCCACTGAAATCCATGAGACGGTCCTAAACAACATATATATTTTATCCTGCCTGAGCCAGGTACGAGAAGTTGAAATGTAAACAGATGCTACCCTTACTTTAAGATAAACCCGAAAGGAAGGAGACTGCCTTGAGAAATAAATTTGTTTGTAGCTTATGAACGGCTTGTATCTTAGTAGTGTCTTGCGTTTGTTAGCATCTTGTGTATCTGAAATTTTGAATGGTAATCATGTTTATGTTAGCGGATAGTGTTATGAAATAGCAACGTATAATAGGTTGATCATTTTCTTATGATTATACGAGTGTCGATTTTTTCTAGTTTATGTGAAAATTTTCAAAAGAGTTGGCTTTATTATCAATACATCAAACCATATTTGTTTATCTTATATACATGCTATGTGTTTTTTTGCCACTAAATTAGTAAGATAGCTCATTTTCTTAAAGTATAAATATCGGGTTGAGAGATTATCGAGCATGGTTATAAAAATGGACTATCAAATAATGTAGAGAAGTTGCTATTCATATTAGCCAATTCTCTTATGATTTAGGGTGTAAATAATCGACCTTGTATAGTTAGGAGTTGCACACCTTCTTAAATTTTAGCTAAGGGCATTTGGCCTAGTGATATCTATGGGATAATTATGTTTCATATTAAAAGGTCAAGTCTAGCCAAGGACAATATGAGGATGTTGTAGTTCTGTGTATTTCACGGGAGATGATTTCAGCGAGTTAGAGCAGAAGGGAGATGATTTCAGCGAGTTAGAGCATAGATTAAGGTGTCTCAATAAAAAATTTGAGTGTGAAAATCATTTCCCATATAATATATGTGGATGTGTGAGTTTGACTTAAGAAAAATTTCTTAGGAGTAACACCCTATCAAATTATCTAATTGTCTGACCATCACATGTAATTCCATATCAAACTATTACTTAAAAAGTGCAAAGCTAAACATGGCTTAGGTAAAATTGAAAATAACTGTATATTATATTATTTAGATACTCGATTTTACTCATTGTTTGAGTATTACAGATTGAAATAATGGGAGAGAAGAAGAAAAGTGCAACGCTATTGATAAGACTAGTTTCTGCGGCAGGGACTGGTTTTTTCTATGTAAAAAGGAAGAATCCGAAGAAGGTACAAACCAAGCTTGAATTCCGAAAGTATGATCCTCGTGTTAGAAAACATGTTCTCTTCATTGAGAACAAGATGAAAAGATTCAAAACTTGATTATTGTGGTAGTCTTTCGACCAAACATTTGTTTGTGATCACATATTGTCTTTTTAGTAAGATTTTCTGCTATTAAAAATGTTGAATCGGCTTTATGACTTTTCTTGATGGTGGCTACAAAGTAAACGGTGAAAGATTATTACTTTATGTTATGTTTTATTAAGTTGTATTAAGGACAGCCTTCATTTTCGATTTCAACCAATTTATGCAGCTGATATAGGTGATATTTTTTTCTCTATTAGATCATAGATTCATATAGGTAAATGATAAAGAAAAACGAGTTAACACAGAAACGGCTGAAGTGGTAAAAAGTCGCCCGTAATGTATTCAAAATGCATAAAACCTGCCATATGACATGACTTTATTTCAATCATCTTATCATCATTGATCATTGTAATAATACAATGTGTTTTTGTTCACATATTGTTAATTATTGTAATAGTCAAGACAATAAACAGAAATGCTCAACATGAGTGTTCTGTTTTAATCTTTAACCCGATCCCTTAAAAACATTGCACATTTTGTCATATGTAGTAGGTAGATAATGCATTCATGCATACATAAACGAATAGTGTTCGGACACGACTACAAACCCTTGTCCCATATACTTCCCAGCTTGCATAATGCATCCAAAAGGATTGTCGTTACATGCGTGTGACATAAGTCCAAACTCAGCCTTGCAAAGCCAAGAATGTGGGGTCTTGCAAGTGATTTTGAGTATCTTCTTGGCACTTCATGGTCTTGTTAATTGGACCATCCTTGATAAGTGCTATTTCGTTACTTTATTAAGCATTTACCCTTTCAGGATCATAACAAACACTTTGGCCCGGTTCTAGCACCACGGCAAGCATGAGCCATGATTTTCATAGAGCAAAAACAGAGTTTGACCAAACCAAAGCCGGAGTCAAAGGGCTTCTAGACTCGGGTGTACTGAAAATCCCAAAAATCTTCGTTCACCCAACTGAAAATTTGGTAAAGTACCCGTCTTTAGGTACATGCAGTTTGAGCCTCCAGGTCCCGGTGATAGATTTTGAAGGTGGCAAACGAGCCAAAATTGTTGGTGAAATAAAGGAAGCATCTGAAAATTGGGGGATTTTCCAAGTGATTAACCATGGTATTTCGGTTAGTGTTTTGGAAGAGATGATTAAAGGTGTGCAACAGTTCCATGAGCAACGAAAGGAGGTGAAGATGGAGTGGTATTCACGTGAGCATGATCAACTGGTGAAATTTTATTCTAATGGTGAACTTTATGTGTCTAAAGCTGTGGATTGGAGGGACTCGATATCTTGTTATTATGCTGATGGTGTGCTTGATTCTAATGCATTGCCACAAGTTTGCAGGTATTCTACCAAGAACTGATTTTTTTGTTTGCATGCATGAGAATACAACTCCTTGATATTAGATGTGACAATTACAACTTATCTATTTTTTATTGGGTCGATTTGGGTTGTGTTTTCTATTTCAAACAGACCAATAACAAAACTTCTTATAATATACTACGTATTGAGTTAATTACATAAATCGTCCTTGTGGTTTGGTAGAAATTACGGATCTTGTTCCTATAGTTTTTTTTTATTGGGTTTCGTCCATGTGGTTTGCAAATCTTACGGATCTTATCCCTGATCTGACCCGGTCCCAAAAAAGGACATCCCTTGCAAATATTCTCTAACTAGAGGGCTAACATTATATTTTGGTTTTAACGATCGTTATACAAATCACAGAGACGATTTATGTAATTTACTCTTTTAAAAAAAAATCTTTTTAATTTTATTAAAAAAAAAAACAAAAAACTTTTTTTGAATTTATTATAAAACGGATGAAGGCGTATAAAAAAACGTTTTTATACGGTTTTGTCCGTTTTATACGTTTCATTTGTTTTTATACGGTTTCGTTCGTTTTTGTACGAAAATGTATGAAAACACTAAAATCCCATTTATGCCCCATTTTGACCTCCTAAACATCCCAAACATCCCATTTAGGAGGTCATAATGGGGCATAAATGAGATTTTAGTGTTTTCATACATTTTCATACAAAAACGAACGAAACCGTATAAAAACAAGTGAAATGTATAAAACGGACAAAACCGTATAAAAACGTTTTTTTATACGCCTTCATCCGTTTTATAATAAAATTCAATTTTTTTTTTTTTTTTTTAATTTTTTTTAATAAAATTTTTTTTTTAAAGAAAAAACAGTTTTTTTTTAAAAATATATTATAATAAAATTAAAATTAATTTTTGTTAGTTTTATTATAATTTTTTTGATTTTTATTAAAATTTTAAAAAAAAAATAGTTTTTTAATTTATTATAATAAAATTAAAAAAAAAAATTTATTATAATAAAATTTAAATTTTATTTTTTTTAATTAAAAAATTTAATCGTTATAAAATTAAAAAAATTTTGAATAATAAAATTAAAAAGAAAAAACTTTCTTTTTTTAAAGAGTAAATTACATAAATCGTCTATGTGGTTTGTATAACGATCGTTAAAACTAAAATATAATGTTAGCCCTCTAGTTAGAGAATATTTGCAAGGGAGGTCCTTTTTTGGGACCGGGTCAGATCAGGGACAAGATCCGTAAGATTTGTAAACCACATGGACGAAACCCGCTAAAAAAAACTATAGAGACAAGATCCGTAATTTCTACCAAACCACAAGGACGATTTATGTAATTAACTCTAATATATTATTAGACTCTTTTTTAAAGGTAAACAAACTAAGGGTAGGAATGGCAACAGGGTGGGGAATATCGGGGATCATATTTACCATCCCCATCCCCGCCCCCATCCTCATCCAGGAATCGTTTGAAGGCTCTTAATCAAACTGGTTATGAATGAAAACATGTTGTTTGGCAAGCAATCTGAATAAATATATCCGACTACAATAAATTAACGTTATAATTTATGTGATTAATTACTTTTTTCACTTATTAGTTTTTATAAGATATTTTATAAAATAGATTATTTGTTATTATTATTATTTTTAGATTGGTTAAATAATTAGCTTTGGCTAATAATATCAGTACGTTAGAAATATGATTGTGCTCATGTTACAAAAATCAACAAATTTTGAATAGCATAAGTCATGAGATAAAAATATCACGCTAGAAGCATGCTAAGAAATCAAGATGATAAATATAGATTGATAAGTTATTGCATATACACGAGTGCAAGTGAGATTGGTATATAGTATGTTAATGTAACAAATAAAATACAGTATAAAGTTATCTAAAATGTGGGGCGCTACTAAAGATGAAATTGTGTATACTTCGGCTACTGAACGATTTAGGAAGCCATTTATGCTTAACGATTCAAAGACCAATGGGATGATTCAGTGGGAAAAAAAATTTATCAAACAACCTTGGTGCTGACTGATTAGGATTTTAACGTTGAGTGAGGCTCATTAGGGGATGTTTGATAAAACTGTATTGTTTAGCGCTGAGTGAATCAAAGATGCTGAATAATTCAAAGATGCTGAGTGAAAATGCTTCTGAATGAAAATTATTGTTTGATAAATATTTGAGTGTTCTTTTTGAATAAAAGAAAATGACTATTTTAACCCTCAATATAATTACATACTAATAAAAAAATGTGGATTTATAAAAAAATGTTTATTTATAAAACTCATAATAAAGAAAATGGATATGAAAAGAAGTTAACATAAATAAAAATAATTTATACGTATATTTTAACAACTAAATAACTTCATAATATTTTACTACCGAATATACATAATCAAATAGATAGCCTACAGTAAAGGTTATTTTAATATATAAAAGATAAAGGTGTATGATCATGTAATGGTTTATAGATAAGAATCCTCTAATGTTTATTTGAACATTAGAAGTAATGTTGTGTTTTAAGTGATTGTACATTTGAATTAAAATAAAACAAATGTTTTGCAATAGTTACTATGTACAATCACTTAAAACACAACATCACCTCTAATGTTCAAATGAACATTAAAGGATCCTTATCCATGGTTTATTTAAGTTGAATATCTGGTAGAAGAGATTCACGTGGGGACATGAGACTTTAAAGGCAATTTAGTAAATAAACAGCCTACTGAACCGTTTAGCATAACTTACTATGCAAAATCGCTCAGCGCCTTACGTGTCATTTAGTGACAACTTTTATAATTATCAAACAACTAACCGATTAAGTTACTAAAATTCAGCGCTGAATAATGTTATTAAGTAGCAATCAAACACACCCTTAAGTGTCTATCAAACAACCCCTAACTCACAGTACAAATATACCACATATGTCTCAGATGTGACGTGAATCCACGACCACTTGGTTGAAGAGCATCTGACACCGCTACACTACCTGCCCTTTGCTAAACAAAGTTAATGGTGAATGAGCCAAAAAGAAAGTTAGAATTCGCCTCCTAAAGTCTTTTTTGTACATATGCTAACTTACAATCAGGGAAAATGATTGGTGCATTTAACTTGGACATATGTTGCTTGTTACAAGGAACAAAATAAGATGGGTGGCGTACTTAATTTTTATTCCGACAGCTAAAGGAAAATCAATAAACTCTTTTTGCTTGTTGCCTCATACAGTATGAGATATCTATAGTTACATGTACTTATCAATTTTTTTTATACTCGTGAGTAACAAATTAACTATCCATGGCGATCATTTATTGAAAAGAAAAAGAAAAAGGTAATAACTGTGTAGTCAGGGACGGAGCTAGGGAGTTCTCGCGGGTGCCCGGGAACCCTATGAATTTTTACGATGTAGTGTTAATTTTTGAAAAAAACACTGATTTTTCCTAAATCCTTTTCAAATGCACCCGGTTTTTAGAAATGTGTTTCCACTATTACGGTTCAAAAGATTTTGTGCACCCGGTCATGCATATTTGATCCTGGCTCCATCCCTGACTATAGTAGTGTAGTTATAATTCTAAGTCATGTATAAACAACTTTGTATAAAAGATCCTTTTTACAGCAAATTTGTGTTTACCCATTACTTAACTTGTGTTACATGTTGGCAACTACAACTGATACCATTTTTTGTGGTTTATAGGGGAGCAATAGAGAATTATATGGAAAGGATCATTAAACTGAAAGACACACTAGTAGAGCTGCTATCCGAGGCTCTAGGCCTTGACAAAGACTACCTTACAAACATGGATTGCATGAAAACACCAACGCTCGTTTGCCATTACTATCCTCCTTGTCCAGAGCCAAACTTGACCCTAGGAGCTGCAAAGCACTCAGATCCGTCTTTTTTGACCATTCTCCTTCAAGATAGTATCGGTGGTCTCCAGGTTCTCCAAAAAAATCAATGGGTAGATGTCAAACCGATCAAAGGAGCACTATTAGTAAATATTGGCGATCTTATGCAGGTCAGTGAACATCTAATTTCAACTTCGTAGAATTGGTTACAGATTTTCATAGATGTGGCAAAATGAGTGGTCACGACCAGGGACAGGAGCTTGAAACATTTTATTAAGGGGGCTAAACTCTAACTTATTAATTTTGGAGGGGCCAAATTGTTAAATATCATTTTTGTACACTAGCACGATGCATGATATACATTAAAAACAAAAAAATTTGGAGGGGCCAGGGCCCACCCCTGCCTTTTATAAGCTTCGTCCTTGGTCATGACTCATGCGGGTTGGGTACCGAGTCTAAAAGGCTATTTTTTTTGCATTGATCAGAAACACAGGGTGGTTTAGATATAATTTACATGATTAACAAACTTCTAATACATCAATAATGATCTAGTTTTCAAATAAAATGATTTGGAAGGTTCAATAACTTACTTTGACTACTTTTGACCACTTTGACAAGTTTTTTTCCTTCCATTTTTTACGTGTTTGACCCGTGGGGCAAAATGACTGGCATTTTTTTATTTTATTTTTTTTTTTTTTTTGTCTTTCCGTTCTCATCTGATCTCTTTCATTTAAACGTGTGTAGCTCATCACGAATGACAAGTTCAAGAGTGTGGAACATAGGGTACTCGCTGCACCAATAGGGCCTAGAATATCTGCTGCGTGTTTCTTCTATCCGAGTACTGCAAATAATACTAAGCCGTATGGGCCGATAAAGGAGCTACTATCGGAAGAGTGTGAACCAATATACAGGCAAACCAACTATAAAGAGTATATGACTCACTACAAAGCCAAAGGACTAGATGGAGCCTCGTCCCTTACTCTCTTTAAAGCGTAGCAAACCAGTTTGTTAAGCAACTGTTGCGAGTGTAGCGTCATTTTAAATAAAAATTGGATTGATTGGTAGTGTTGAACAAGACAAGTCATTTGAAGATTATCCTAAAAATATTGTTTTAGTACTATGTAACACATCTATCATTTACAAAACAACATAACAAAGGACAAAACAAGTGTTAGATGTCAACCCGACCTGCCAACCCACCCGACCAACTCATCTTCCCACCAACTCTCAAGTCTGAGCTACTTTGCCAAGGTAACTAACATGCTGTTCTGCCGTTCCAAAAAAAAAACAAAAAAAAACAAACGTAAACTAGCAGGCTGCACTGATTGAGTATTAAATCCAAACAAGCAGCTTATTGCACAGAGCCCTTATTTTCTTTGCTTCGATCACTCTAAGGGGGATACATGAACTTCACAGCCAAACTTACACAACTATAAACTTCAGGCTCAAATAAAAAACATACAAACCAGAGTATAATTAGCAAGAAAAAAAATTGCATAAACTAATCTCTTATGTGAGCAGTAACGATTTCATAGCATGTTGGTCGGCTTGACCTTTTGCACAGCTAAAATCCAATGTTGACAATAAAAGTCTCAAACGGTTGACTCTTTTGATCACCAACCTTGTGGCCATCTCCCCTTCGGGTCAAGGTCGGGCAACCATCGCCTTTTCTTCAATTTTTCACCAAGAGTTTCACATCCCTTTGACTTTTTATCTGGCCATATCAACTTTAGTAAGAATCCTTTCCTAAATGGCTTAGGGGGTTGACCTTGAGTTTGACTTTGATGCAGCACCTCGTCATGAACAGGAAAGATTTCATCGCGTGTTCGGATACTATTAAACCTAAGGTACCTTTGTTCTAAGGACTCCTTTGGTATATCCCTAGCTAATAAAGGAGATGCACCACCCCAATTATTAGTGCCTAAAGACGGGTGCTGGGGTGTCCGAAAATCCAACAACTCTCTTTGCCTCATTTTTCAAAGATCCACTAGTCGGTTCAGTCTATCACTATAAGAAGGATAATTTTAAAACTTGACACACGCATACGAACAGATTCCTGATTAAAAATTACAAATGTAGAACAGGAAATTGACAAGAAATGACGGTGACTTCAAGGGGTTTAAAACTTTAAATAATGAATTCGTGTTTATGCAAATAACAACAATTGATACGACAAAGGGGTCTATTTTAATGCTTCTTTTGTTTAATCCGTATATCAGATCAAGCAGCATAAGACCAAATGATTTGCATAAGATGCTGAACAAGGTAAAATGAGGAATCGAAGGAAACTAAATAAAAGGTTAAAAGATTCACATGAACATCATAAGCTAAACACGAGGTAAAATAGAAAGCATCTAAACAAGACGTATTTCAAATTTACATGTGGAGGCAATAAATATTCATACCTCAGAATGGGAAATAAAGAAGCTTGCTAAACGTGGTGGAAACTACTTATCTCAAATTCGCACAACTGAAATCAAAAAACAGATGTAGATCCGGTTCCATACAGCATGTCCGATAATCACAGTCATTTTTTCTTTATCTCAATCCCCTCAGGCAAATTAAATAATCGAGGTAAATGACTGTAAGCTCTTGCTACAATGATAATTCATTGTTTAAACTCCTTGGAGACTTCAATATAAAAAGATAGTTGGCCTTTTCATAATGTAAAGGACTTTGTTAACTTGGGATTGAAAACATACTATTTTATATGCTAAACTTAAAGTCAACGCAATATAAGTTTAGTGGATTTTAATATAATTATGAGATATATAAATTTATGACCATAGTACAGAATCAGAAATTAGGGAGCAGTAACTTGATTGCTGGTTTTAACCAATCTCAAAAATTAGAAATTGTTTTCGCGTTATAAAAGGAGGTTGTTACATTGGAAATTAGAAACCTATATACAAAAAACTAATGACTAGAAATGCCTTTCATAATAAATACTACTAACCTACCCTTACCCTAATGCACCCCGCAAGCTAAGGGAGCAGAAACGCAGAATTGCAAGTACAAAACAGGCTTGGTAAAGACTTTTGTGACATTGTAGCTCTCGAGTAGCTATCTTTTCCCACTTTTGTGACATGTAGCTCTCGAGTAGCTATCTTTTCCCAAACAAAGTGAAAATCAACCTGAAGATGTTGCTGTCTACTAACGCCAAGCTCCAGTAAAAGGGTTTGACTCAACTCAGTGGAAGATCAGTGAAGCATTTATTTACGCGAACTAGTAGTAGATATCATTCTCTTAGTTTGCTTCTGATAATCTTGTGCGTATTGACTCTGGGCTCAATATTTTCTTAACGCTGCAAAATAGAGAAAATTAACTTGTCAATCAAAGCTGCGGATTTCATAAATTTATTATAAAAAAATGTATTGAACTCAAAAAGGCATCTTTACCAAAAGAGAAGATCGCCACTGGATGACACTTTCTGGTAAATCCATTCAGGAGCTAGTTCTTGCAACAGTCTGAGCTGCTCGTCGACTTCTCCTGTAGGGTAAAAAAGAATTAGAAATCACAGCGCCACAATAGTGAACATAACAGAAAGCTGTACCATGAACATAAGAAAGCCTTACTTTGGTCAACAATTTCCAACTGGCTTGAGAATATCATGTGCATAAGTTCCTCTTTTGTAGAGACTGATCGCTTGATTGATTGAAAGAAGAACAGAATAGTGTCAAAGAGTTTAGGCAACCCTGCAACCATTTGTTTCCTCCACTTCGCTTGGGAAAGTGCTGGATCCTTTTCCTCTAATGCTACCTGTTCTTTTCCCTTAATCTGCAAAGGAACATAGTAAGTTGAGATATAATAATTTCCTACTTACAGTAAATTTGATCATCATACTAGAATCGATTGTTCTAAAGTTCCTAGGCAGTCATATAGGTCCTAAGGAAATATAGTAAAATCGGTCCGGGACCGGACCGGACCGGACCGAGACCGACAAGACCGAGACCGAATTAGGTTAAAAACCGGGACCGAGACCGAATGTGGTCGGTCCGGTCCGGTTCGGTCCGGTCCGGTCTTCGGTCGGTCCGGTCCAAATAGGCAAGATTTTCGGTTTTTTGGTCGGACCGGACCGGACCGGACCGAGACCGACCGGACCGAGACCGAAATAAGGTAAAAATCAGGACCGAGACCGGACCGTCGGTCCATCGGTCCGGTCGGATTCGGTCCGGTCCGGTCGGTTTTGTCGGTCGGTCCGGTCGAAACGGTCGGAATGCTCAGCCCTAGGATTGATGGGCTTACAGATGAAAGGAGATCCTCGTCGAGAATATCATAAAGATCGTCGTCATCAGCGGATACCCTTTGGACAGGAGGCGTTTTGCTCTTCACAGGAGTGTCAAATGTTATTGGTCTTCTGGTACCACTTGGGCGTCTGGTTAATTTCTTAGGTGACATCATTGATTCTTCATCAGGTGTCATCATACCCCTTACTAGTGGCCGTGATGATTGTGCAGGTGTAGCACTGAATGGACTCAAAATATGCTTTGCAGGAGTTCCATCAACGGAAGACAGATCTTTCTTTTTATCCAAATCAAAGTTCTTGATTGGCGTTTCGGGTAACTTTGCAGAACATTTAATTGGAGATGGGACATTTGGTACGCAGACTACTTTAGCTATGCTACGGTCAACGACCTGTTCTGCTGTTTCTACATTTTGGTTTGGAATTGGTCTTGAGAAGCGTCTTTTGAAAGATGGAGGAATATGAGATGCTGCAACTGGAGGCCCTTGAGAAATTGTATATGCTACATCTGGAACTGAGACCACATTGGGCTTCTCAACTGGAATTGACAACGACACTTGGCTTGACTGATTAAATGGTTCAGGTAAAGTGTCCTCTGGAACTTCATCTCCCTATCAAAAAGTAGCATTATTAATCACACATCACACAGAATCTTAAATAACATTGCATAGCATCAATATAACTCGAGCAAGTTTATAAGCTTCAAAACTTGCAGATGCAAACTTAACCCAATTAGTTATCTATTATCAATCAGAAGTAACTGTAAAATAACAAACACAATGCAACAACTAAAGAGGTTGTGAAGCAAAAGCTAACGCATCTAAGGGTGTTAAAAGAAACTCAACCCACATACGGAACGTGACCAAGAAACGCAGCACGACCAAAATGATGTCTTTGGTGAAACCCTTGATAAAGGGGGTGTTTGTTTAAGCTTGTTTACGGTCTTATGAGCTTATCTGTTGTCAGCTAATATTTCATAAGCTTAGTTTTTTCGGCTTATTTTGAAACTAATTGACTTATATAAGTTTGTTATGACATAACAGACTCATAAGTCTCAAAATAAGCCCAAAAAATAGGGCTTATGAAACATAAGCCGAAAACAGATAAGCTCATAAGCCCATAAATAAGCTTAAACAAACACCTCCAAAAAACTGAAGTAGCTTATTCGCGTGGTTAATTTAGTTTGGATAATAATCAAAACTTGCATAACACTAATCTATAACCCAAAACCAAATTAAACCAAAAACACACCTAAATGTATCACACAAATCCTAATTCAAAAACCGATAACGTAGACAATACACATCAGAACATATAGCATAGCATCTAAAATCCTCGAGCAATCTCTAAAAGCATCAAAACAGTAAACAGTAATTCAAAATCAAATACTAGAGGAAACAAAACAAATATACCTCAGGATTGTTTTTACAAAACTCCACAAGCCGCTTCCTAAACAGCTTCCTCAACCGCAAATTCCCACTCTCCGCTTTCTTCCCATCCTTTTGAATCACGCCAAAATCCAAACTGACAACAAGATCCGGCTTCATACAGCTCGTCAATTCATCCCTCACTAATATCTTCTTCACCTCAATCGCCTCGGGCAACAAATACTTCAACTGCGCCAAATGCCTATAACTAAACCTCCTACACATCCAAACACCCTCCAATCAACAAACAAATTTATAAAGTCACATTAACATTAAGTAAAATATTATATACCTTTCAGTTAAGCTTTCGACAGCAGGACTAACTTTCGCCATTGACGTAACGTATCCTTTCAACCCGAGATACCGAATACACGACTGCATTCCATTAAAAAACTCATCCAATATCTCATACCTATAAACAAACACACTTTATATAAATCAAATAAATATTTATAAATTTATAAATAGTTTATAAAAAGTATGAAGCTTACCTTTCGGGAAGCAGTTTCGCCGTGTTCGGTTTCACGGCGACGGTTTCCGTTACATCATCTGACGTCATCAACGGATCTGAAGCAAGTGACCGTTTCGGATCGGTTTTTCGAAGCTTTTTCGCCGCGTCGCGGATTTGGTTGACGGATAAAAGCGTTTGGCGGCGCGTGAGAGGTCTACGAGGCGCGTGAGATGGTTTTTCGGGGGTTTTGAAGGTTATGCTGTTCGGATCTGGTGACGGTACTTCTTGTTTCTTCATTTTCGATGAGTCGAAAGATGCCGATGAAGCTCCGATTGAGTCCATTTTGATTCAGTGTGTGTGTTTTGAGGTGTTTTAGTGTGTGTAAAAAATTGGGGATGAAGAAGTGAGGTTAAAATAGTAGGGTTTCTTTTTTGGCGCGAATTAGTGACAGGTCAGATTTGGCGCTAAATCTGACGTGGACACGGGAGGGGTGTGTAATGTAAGTTTTGAAATTTTCAGTTTTGGTCCCTTGAGATTTACTTTTTTTACTTTTTAGTTTTTTTAGTTTTAATGCTAAAACTGAAAGAAAAAAAAAATTGACCGTTACAAAACTTGGTTTTAAAAAATTAGCTTTGTAGTACCAAGATAAAAAGTGTTATTTACGCGAATAAAAACAGTCCGATTATTGTAAGTTTTAACCTTTTCCAATACTCTGGTATTCGGATTTGCTGTTAGCTTTCCCTGCAAAGAAAAGATAAAAACAAAACGATATAAATCGATTAATAAATAAAAGCAAAGTAGTACCTGATTTCACTTGTTCGAGCCTTTTTTCGACAGAACCACTCGATGAACCAATATTCGCTGGATAAATCACAGTCACGCAACAAAAATATATCAATCAATAAACTAAAATCAAACAAATTATAGCTGTTTTGAAATGCTTAGAAACCCATCTGTTGCTACACACCTTTTATCATTCAAATTTCTGACCGTTGGTGGCTATGTTAGGTATAAAATGCCCATTAGGTATCATCTTAAATCAGTATAACTCACTGGGCTTTTAGCAGACCATGGGCCTAAGCATATTTTATAATCCAATATCAAACCAAAATATAAGTAACAACAAGAGATGGTCAAAATATTCCATGTTACTATTAGTAAAGATTTTTCCAAAAAATAGTAAAGATCAAAAGAGTAAAACCACCCATACAAAACCTCGTGTCACACACAACTTAAAACAAAATTTGCACACACAAAATAAAAATAAACATGCATGTACATGCTAGCTACCTTCAAACACAGACGATCGCACCTGAGAAGCTCGAAGGCGGTGTGTCGATGACGGTGGAGAATGTGTAGAACAGTTTAGAAGGCTAATGAGTTAATCCGATATTTTGAAACTTAAAAAAAAAAAAAAAAAAAAAAAAAAAAAAAAAAAAGTAGCCCAAAATGGACTGACCGTAGCCCACAAAGATTAACTGAATAAAAATAGAACGGCGTGTTGACGAATATTCCTTCGTGAAATAGGGGAATGGATCAAGTTAAGCAATTATCAACCATGGAATCAAATCCAATGGCTCAAATCAAAAGAACATGAATAAATACGAGGTTATCTCACTTGGATTGATTTTTTTTATTTAAGTAGTGGAACCAATGTATGTGTAGTGAAACGTTTTTTAATCGTGATTTTAATCAAAGAATTTGATAATCTAATAAAATAAAATAATGACGGTGGGTAATTGGAAAATCAAAACAAGTTGGCAAATGGTTGGATGCATGAATTGACGCCTACTTTTTTTAACCAAGTTATTTACATTTATGTCAATGAAAATTACTGTACTACCCAAAATCATAATACCGTGTCTGTACTTACCCATCTTTCTTCTCAATATCAAAAATACCCATCCATGTCGGGTATATATTTTCACTATATACACGACATGGACGTGTATGGCCACAAATGATTGTGGCAAATAAATTTGTAGCATGTCGGGTACAAAAGTACGTCTATACACGACATGTCTTTTTTTTATTTTTACCAATCTCATCTAGTGTCAAAAACATACACGACATGGTGAAAACATACACGACATGGGTCAATCTTTAGGGGCATGTCGGGTACCATTCAATAAAATACACGACATGGGTCAATCTTTGGACAATGTTTAGGGGAATGTCGGGTACCATTCAATAACATACACGACATGGTCAAATAATTGGACAAAGTTTAGGGTACCATTCAAGAAAATACACGAGATGGGAGATACACATGCTCATGTCGTGTATAGAGGACATGTCGGGTATTATTATGCATCAAAATACACGAGATGGGAAAAAACAATGCTAATGTCCGGAAAACGTTAAAGGGGATAGAGGGTTTAGGGTTATCTAGGGTTATCTCTTAGCATTGGGAAAGAGCAAATATTAAAAGGTTGATTTGATGATTCAATGTTCTTGCAATAATGTTCTTGCAAATTAAAAGTTGATTTAATGATTCAATGGACTTCATTTAAAGCTTGAATATATACACGATGTAGTGTATCATTGTTATTGCAAGTTCATTCAAACCACATCTTCTTCATCACATATATGAGGAACAATATACACGACATCTTCTTCACTTTATCTTGAAAGAATATACATCTTCTTCATCACCAATATACACGACATCTTGTTCATCATCGTATGGTGGTGGTAACATTGTGGTGGTTACATTGTGGTGCGTGAGTTTGGTGGTTTTGTAGTGGTGCCGTTGAAGTAGTTTGTGAGTTTGGTGGTTTAGTGGCGGTTATAAAAAAAGTGTTGGTGGTGCAGTGGTGGTGCTGTGTGGTGGTGGATATGGCTGTGAATATGGAAGGTCACCGGGTATTTCGCAATTTTTTTCCTTTACACTTGTATTTTTTTTTATTTGTTACGTACATGTGTATTAATATATGTTTATTTATTTTAGGATTATCCTGCCCAAATTACATGTAGGAGTAGGTTATCCGTGATTAGTGCTATTAAAAGTATGATTGTGAACACCCGTAGGGAAACATTATTTAGAGATACATGTTTTGGTTGGTTGTTAGATTTGCCAAAAATGCAAGAGTCTGGCGTGTTAGTACATTATTTCATATGCCACCAAGTGCCATGTGTAGAGGGAGATACAAATATTGTTCCTCTGAGATATCGTGTACGTGATATTAATCGGGTGGGTGAGGTTGAGGTTCAGTTTGGTAGGGAGGAATTCTGTCTAGTTATTGGTCTAAGATTTGGAACAGATTTTAGAAAGGATTATGAAGTTGGACCTATTCCCTTTAGGAGACGAGTGTTCCTTTCGTCAACTGATTCTTCAAAAATAAAAGTTGGTGATGTGTTCCGTGCGCTAGACATTGAGTTGTTGAGCCGTTTGAGCGACGAAGATGTTGTTGGTCTTTGTTTGATAGCCGTGTTAGTGTTGGTGTTAAAAGGGACCGAGCTTAGGAATGTAGTCGACGATTTTGTATTTAGGTTAGTGGAGGATATAGATGCATGGAATGTGTTCCCGTGGGGGTCTTACGTATGGCCAACCTTGTACAATTATCTTAAGGATGCAGCAAATAAGCGCAGGGCAAAGCACTTTGCCGAGGGGAGAGATCCTACTAAACTTCCTAAGTACAATTTGAATGGCTTTATATGGGCCTTCAAGGTATGTGATATATAAATTTACAAAGTTCATGTATATGTATATCGTTAACAAATTTAAAACAAATTTGCCTTTTGCAGACGTGGATATTGGAGTGTTTCCCTCATGGTGCGACCCCAAGGTTTTTTTGTCATAAACAGTTGTATCCCCGATCAATTGTGTGGAGCTATAGAAACGTGGTATATAGAGAGTCTATAGACCGGTTTTTGGATGACCAATTGAATGTGAGTTTGAAATATGACCTTAGTTTCTTACAATATGATTATAATTTTTTGTTGGTTTTTATTAATGTTGTGTATATTGTCCATGTTTTTTAAAGGTAAGCTCAAAGTAGAGCATATTTTGCTGGGAATTCGACCTCAATTCCATCGAAAAAGCCTCCACTAAACGAACCTATTTACGATTCTATTGCACCGGAAATTATACAGCAGATGAAGGCACTTGAGGCGAAGTTACAAGAACATGACTTGAAGTTCAAACAACTTGATCCACGATTCTTTGGTGGCGATTTTGGGGTAAGTAGCTTACGTTAATTTATTTATTGTTATTCAAAACACCTAACTAGGTTTACGTGCTTTTATCTTTTTTATATTTAAATATGTTTGAAAATAACCAACTCTACATTATAATTTTTCATTCAGGGAATACCAAATGTCGACCGTCCATTTGGCGATCCACCGAATGACTCGTTCTTTGACGGTGTTCATGTACCTACACCGCCGTTAAAGTCTACTGGTCCATCATGGCTTCCTCCACCGACATACGGCTACCGTACGCCACTTGGGTTTGCTCTTTTGCCACGCCTGTTGATTATGAGGCAGGTCCATCTCACACCTATGACGTAGGTGTCGACGTCCCGGTAACCTATTAATTACATAAAATATTTCATGGTTAATATTGTTATTAGTAATTATATTGATTTTTAAATTTTTTATTGTTTATTTTTTTTAAGGATGCGATCGAGCGACCAAAGAGGGGTTGTCGTCCGGGTAAATGTCTGCAATATCCTTACACCGAACAGGGGCCAACCACAATCTTGCCTAAGAAACGTGCCGCTAAGAAGACGCAAAAAAAGAGTACCTCGAACATTCTAGCGTTTAATTTGGAAGAACAAGCGGTTCATGAGTATAAAGAGTATGATGGTGGTGTTTCCTGTTTTGGTAGTCGTCGTGCCAGACCTGTTGCAGTTTATAATGTTGACCCTAATAAGGTATACTGGACCCTTAAAATTTATTAACATGAAGTTGCTAATTAACAATGTTTGATATTGTATTTTATCGCTTGTTTTTTCGGTGAGGCGGAGCGTTATGTTAGTTTGGAGGAATTTCCATTAAACCCATCCCCGATATACCTTGACTGCCATCCAAAGGGTTGGGTAGCAGAGCTTACCTTCTTTCAACAACTACTTCCGGAATTATACAAGAACGGCAACCGATCCAGAGTACCTGGTCAAATTGGTTGGCTGTCTGACGACGTAAGTATAGTGTTATGTTTTTTTAAAAGTTTAGATTATATTAGTTTGAAGAACGTAAAATGATTTTGTTTAATCTCTTGACTCAGCAAATGAATTGTTGGGTTGAGCTATTAATAAGAAGAAGGCAAGATGGCGCGCCATGGACGCGATCGTCATCATGGACATCATCCACTTACCCCACAGAAGATGGTGGTAGAGTACCCATGCTTTCGATAGCTCCTTCGATTATGGGAACATTAGATGGTAGCATGCAGCCGTACCTTTCATGGGATCAAGTAACTGGTAAGTAAGTAAATGTGTTTCAACCTATAATTAATTTTTCTCATACATTACGCTTTACTAGTTTATTTAACTGTATCTATTTGAATATATTTTCGACGCAGGTGGTGATGCCGATGAATGCAGGAGGGAATCATTGGGTCACATCAGTTATTGATCTAAGGTTATCCACCTTTCAGGTTCTCGACTCTTTGCCTAGCACGGAGCGTTGTGATTATTTACGAGGGTATGTTCTAGAATGGACCGGAGTTCTTAACAAATGTTTAGAAGAGCTAGGACATTTCACAAGAACCGGACGTCTGCACTACAATTTCAAATTCCGTTACAACGACCAAAAATTTCCGATCCCACACCAAACTAACACTCAAGATTGTGGAGTCATCACTTGTTGGCTCATGCATGAGTTTGTTACTGGTAAGTTTCCACCACAATGGAGTTATGATGTTGAAGGCTTTTTCAAGAATATTAGATATAGTATCTCTAAGATGTTTTACGATTGTCGTTGCGAGGATACTAGTTCTTGTGGATATGATTGACAGTGATTTTTAATGGAAGTTGTATATATTTTTATATTTTATGTTTAACTTATATTTTGATGTTAATTCAAACTTTTATTCAAGTAAATCAACATTACATATAGATGACGTTGAGTTAGATAAACATTACATAGATAACATTACCTAAAAGTAGGAGATGAATATGTAAAGATTCATCCAATAAAAACTGTATCCTTGTCGAAAACAGCAACCATGTTCCTCAATGTAATGTTAAGAGAAGGGGGTGTTGATTTTGGGGTAAACACCGAAACATTACGAAGTACCAACACAGCTCCGACTTTAACATTGATATGACAACTCACTGACAATGTCGGTTGTCGCTTACAATTTAACACGAAATATGACATTGACATGACTAATCAATGACTTTCATATGAACTCCTTTTACAATTTTGTAAATGCTTCCAGAATGTTTTCAAGTACGTACTTTTTTAGTTCTACACACAAGATAAATTAAAAACCGTATATCTAACCATTCACATATATTTAAGTACGTACTTTTTTCCCATCATTTTAAAAAAACTATGAAAAAATTTAATGTTTAAAGGATTTGTATACTACACAAGTGAAAATACATTAACCATTATATTGAAAAGATTTTATGTGTGAGATATAGATATGTGTTTCTAAGATGTGTTTCTAAGTCTATACATATAGAAATTCTATTGTAATTCACCATGTAAACAAAACCCTAAAACATGTGTCGTTGAAAACCCTAAAACATGTTGTGTACAGGGTATTATATTACACGACATTGGGCTTGAAATGAGAATGCAAAATATGTGTGTCGTGTATTTCCAGTCTTTTCCCATCTCGTGTATTTTCTTGAATGGTACCCGACATTCCCCTAAACATTGTCCAACATCTCGTGTATTTTCTTGAATGGTACCCGACATTCCCCTAAACATTGTCCAAAGATTGACCCATGTCGTGTATTTTATTGAATGGTACCCGACATGCCCCTAAAGATTGACCCATGTCGTGTATGTTTTCACCATGTCGTGTATGTTTTTGACACTAGATGAGATTGGTAAAAATAAAAAAAAGACATGTCGTGTATAGACGTACTTTTGTACCCGACATGCTACAAATTTATTTGCAACAATCATTTGTGGCCATACACGTCCATGTCGTGTATATAGTGAAAATATATACCCGACATGGATGGGTATTTTTGATATTGAGAAGAAAGATGGGTAAGTACAGACACGGTATTATGATTTTGGGTAGTACAGTAATTTTCACTTTATGTCATGGGTCGTTCCTATAAATAGAGGTGTTTGTAGCCTCACTGAATGCATCCCATCTTTAACACTAAACATATAGAAGTTTTTTTTTGTATCTCTTAGCATTTCTCTTGGTAGTATTTGAGGCTATTAGAGAGTTGGTGTATATCTCTTATTTACAAAAGATAAGTGTTTATTCTTGCAATTAGAGAGACGGTGTAATTCAAAATTTCCATCATAGTGAAACATATCTTTCCTTACTCGTGGTTTTTACCCTATTGAGGTTTTCCACATAAAAATCCGTATGTCAACTTTTGTTGCATTTCATATTTTAGTTGCGGGTTTGTTTCAATCCGGTGTCAGTTTTCTACAAATGGTATCAAAAGCTAAGGTTGGGTGTGTGTATTATTTATTGTATGCTATGTGGTTGCCAATAATTATTGGACCCTCCACATCAAAAGATAAGTAAGATTATACTCACTCAAAAGGTGTTCGTTACTATTATTAAAAAAATACTTCGTAATTGTTTTGTCGAAAAGTAGATTGACAATGGCGGCAAATTTTGAAATTGGAAAGTTCAATGGGGATAATTTCTCGTTGTAGAAATTAAAGATGAAGGCTATCCTCAGAAAGGATAAATGTTTAGCGGACATTGGCGAAAGGGCATCTGAGGTCACGAATGACAGTAAATGAGACGAGATGGACGGAAACGCTATTGCAAATCTTCATCTGGCATTAGCAGATGGATTTTTGTCAATCATAGAGGAGAAGAAAAGTGCAAAAGAGATTTAGGATCATCTTGCTTGATTGTACGAGGCAAGATCGCTCCACAATAAAAATAAAAATAAAATTAAGAGGAAACTTTATGCTCTTTGCATGAAGGAATCTACTTCAGTGACTGAGCACGTTAATAACCTAAATACTTTATTTTCTCAGCTCACATCTTTGAGTTGTAAAATAGAGCTACAACAACGTGCTGAAATTCTACTTCAAAGTTTACCTGACTTATATGACGAGCTTATCATCAGTTTAACCAGTAATTTTCTTTCGGACTATCTAGTCTTTGATGATGTTGCAGCCACCATTCTAGAAGAAGAAAATAGGCGCAACAACTGGGAGGACCGGGAAACCAGTTCAAACAGGTGGAGGCATTGGTGGTGACGTTAGGGAGGTCAATAGAACATGGCTTCAATGTGAGTCAAAATCATGGTAAATCTAAAACAGGAAGGAAGAAGAATTTTAAATGCTACAAAAGTGGCAAGCCGGGTCACTTTAAGAAAGATTGTCGGGTTTAAATACCTCTAATCGTCAGGGAAATTTCACTAGCACTTCAGAAGATGGTAACACTCTGTGTTGTGAAGCAGAGGTTGCAAATGAAGGTAGGAAGATATTTGCAGATGTATGGTTGTTATATACGGGAGCTACATTTCATATAACCGTAAGAAGAAAATGGTTTCATCAATATAAACCAATCTCTGGAGACGGATCTGTGTACAGCTGCAATGGTTATGAACTAAAAATAATTAGAATTGAAAGTATCATGGTGAAGCTGCATGATGGTACAACTCTTACTATTCGGGATGTGCGACACGTAGAGGGCCTGAAAAAGAATTTATTATCTCTAGGATAATTTAATGATCTTGGTTGTAAGGTGGAAATATAAAAAAGATTATGAAAATCATAAAAGGCGCGCTTGTACTTATGAGAGGAGATAAAGGTGGCTGCAAACTTATACTAGTTGAAGGGAGAGATAATAGAGGACACAAGAGTATCAGTTGCTTCACATAGTCCAAGTCATAGAGTTGTAGTAATATAGCATCAGAATCTTGGACATATGTCGGAACAAGAAATGAATATTCTTGTAGAACCGTAGAGGAGGGGTGAATACTGTCTTTTTGGCTTCTTTGAAGTTTATTGACTTCAAGCCTTAAAGATCAACAAGTGATTTTACAACAATTACAATAATCACAATCACAACCAAAGTATATAAAGCAAGTAAAGAGACACAACGATATATATTGGTTCAGGATGGGGGGTTAATACTATCCGTACGTCCAGTTTTGGATCCACGTCACAATACTATTACACTAGTATAATCCTTTTGGTGGATTACTAACCGTTACAACTTCACTCCCACCTATATGCACTAAGATCGACGCTCACAAAGAAGAGCTACTCCCAACGCTATTCCGCCCTTGAAAACCACTCAAAAGAATATCGTGATTCGTCTTAACCACTAAGACCACAAAGAACTTCTCCCAGAAGTATCAAACCCCAACTAGATCTCCACCGATCTAGACTTGGTCACCAAGACACAAGACTTCCCTTACAATCAAATCGAATAAGAAAGTTTGATTATTTGAATCAAGCCCTAACCTAACCTAGTGACTCAATTCTAATAAAAATGATATAAAGAAGAAGATGTGAGATGTGTGTGAGTTGGAATTGTGTGATGGTGATGTGATGAGGAGCATAAGGTTATGAATTCAAATTTGAAACTTGAATGTTGGAGGGTGTGAGTTGGCATAAAGTGTGAAGGAGGGAAGGAGAGAGAGAGTGTGTGTGTGAGAGAGAGAGATTTGAATTTCAAAGTAGAGAGAGTGTAAATGAGTATGAGAGAGAAGTGTATAAATTAAGCTTTGAGTATGTGTGTGTGAAATTCAAATTCAAATGGAACACGTGTGTGTGTGAAGGGAGGAAGAGAGTGAATAGTGAATATGTGGATGATAATGTTTTGATATGAGAGAATAAGGGAATGTTGGAATGTTGGGGAACATAAGTATAAGGATGGTACATTGTGTGTAAGAGAATGTTTAGGATGTGAGTTGGCATGTGGGAGGATAAGATTTAAAGATATTTGAAATGGTTTAAGGTTTATTTGATGAAAATAATAATCAAATGATTGGGATTAATCACACTGTCATTAAGAGAGAAAAGAATTAGACAATAATGATTATGGAAAAAGAATAAAAATCAAAGGATAATCATAAATCCAAATAACTCAAAGTCAAGTATTAACAATGTCATGATTTCTTTAATTGTGAGTATGAAATGTGAGCATGTGGTTATGAATTGACATCTCATTGGCCATCAGCTGCAACCGTCGGGAGTTCCTGCAGACAACAGTTAGCAATAAACACACGAAAGTTTCTTTGTTCACTTTCATTGAATAGGGTTTCAAGAACCACGGTTCTTCGTTGATCAGTATAAATATTTCCTGTGATCAGGTAGAATTCCTAAGAATCTCCTTGACAGGGTTTCGCAGTTATACTAGCCATTCTCAAACCGTAGCATCTCAAAGTAGACAACACGGAATGAGTGAACCAGCGAATTGGGATTCACTGATTAATGAGAAATTGAATTGAAATAACATTCGCGTATTGCTGAATAAAGAGTTTTTGCAATACGATGAAAGTTTTATGAGAAGAATCAAGTTTCAGTCACAAATACTTTTGTTTGAAAATTTATGCGCAGTTGATGTGCTCGAAAACAATTGTTGAGCATAGGGGTGAGTAAATATACCGAGAACTGAACCGGAACCGACCCAACCCGAACCGTATTTTAGAACCGCGGTCCTGTTCTCGGTTCTTGGATATTGGGAATTTCGGTTCTCGGTTCGGTTCGGTTCGGAACCGCGTGTATCGGTTCCGGAACCGAAGAACCGACCAATCAGTTACACATGTAGCAGCCTTGTTTTATAAACTGTTTGTTTTCTTTTTATAATCATATAACATGACCATAATTATCATGAATAATAAAACGATTAATTTGCTTGTAATAAAACGTTTAATTTGCTTGTAATCCCTCCATTTTTATTGATTCCAAATCAGATGACTACTTGTGATTGGCATTACTTTTCAGCAGTCTATCAAACTAATATGTGTATGTGAGAGCGAAGGAGAGAGATGAGAGAAATGAAAATAAATGAGAGAGGTGGCTTCTTTGATGACCCATGCATGCACGTATCTTTAATCCCATTCAAGTAACCTTTATCTTGTTGATTTTTTGTGTCAAGCTAAGAAAAACTCGATTCTAATCGGTTAGACCCGCAAGGAACCGAACAGAACCGAGAACCGAACCGGAACCGAGACATGTTACTCGTTCCGGTTCTCAGTTCCTTGGCCATCCGTTTTTCGGTTCTCGGTTCTCGCGGTCCCGGTTCGGTTATGTGCGGTTCCGGAACCGCGCTCACCCCTAGTTGAGCACACCGAAGGGTTTTCCAAAAGTATCCGTCAATTCATTTACTGGAACAAGGTTGATTCAAAAGCGAATTGCCCCATCGTTGTTTTCTAGTTGTGACAAGTTTGATCCATGTAAGATCTCACATGTCACCCACCAAGAGCTTGTTTGATGTTGGCTCTAGAAGGATTTCCATCTTCATTGTGAATACTTTACGTATCACTCAGATGTTCTGGAAATACCACAAGGATAATGCATATGACTCTTAATAAATACTTTTCTGCTTTTCACGGTATATGAAATAGAAGCATATTGAAAGTGTGTCCTAATGAGATTTATTGATTATCTCTTGTCTCTAGACTCAATAGTGCACTTTGGTTTTCCTATGCGGAGACTATGGAGAGGGTCTCCTGCTTCAATATCAACGATCTCTAAGAGAAAGTCGATAGATTACACCAGTTCCCCGTGAGAATGAAACAAGTACTTTTAAGAGAACTTGAGTGGCTAGGAAGTTTAGTGTAGTGCGTCACTGGGTCCATGACATCTTGTCTTCAATACCAGTGTTACCTTGGTAACCACAAGTAGCATATGAATTGAACCTGGTTTCTGCCCCAAGGTTGAATATTTGGAGGGCTATTTCTTTTCACCATTTCTCTTTATATTTCTTTTTCATTCTTCAACCCTTCAGCGCTTACCGAGACTTCATCACTAAAACCTTGTTGGGTTTGCTCCAGTCCTAGCTCCATCTCAGTCGGCACTCTTCCCTTATTATCACTTTTCTCATTTTTTAATCATACCTAAAGACTTCTACACTAACTAGTGGATTGTCCCTGGGTAGATCCCTCCGGCTCTGGCGGTATCATGGGAACAAATACCTAACCTTATCATCCTTATGACTCCAATGCGATAAATAAAATGGTCGTTCTTTGGTATGCTTCCACAATTGCCATGATAAACCATTTGAAAATCAATCAAGGTACTTGATAAGGTAGAAAATATACCAAATATACATGATACGCGAGAATCAACGAATCGACCCTTTAGAAAAAAGGTCGACACGCAAAACCCTCGAATACTCGATAAGTGATACCGGGTAAGTGATTACCCGGGTCGTTTCCCAACGAGGAGTGAACTGACAGTGACGTTTTGGTTTGGGATTGGATGCTTGAATACAAAGAATTTTAAATTTTGGAATTTTAAACTAAATGAAGGGAATTTAAATAAAGCAAGTAAACTAAGCTAAAGCTACTACGGGAAATTAAAAACTAATCTAAGGCAACAATAAACGTAAAGGGAAACTTAAAATTAACTAAAGTGCAATAAAACGTAAAACGGGAATTTAAAGGGAAGCAATAAAACTACACTAAGGAAATCTAAGGGAGTCCTAAAATTAATCTAAAATACTAAGGGAAACTACGGGAAACTTAAAGCTAATTAAAAACGTAATTAACCTAAAATCGGGCACGTGCGGGTCCCGCACGCGCTTTAAAAAGTGAAAATGTAAAAATATTAACCCTACAAACTTAAAATTAATTTTCCTACATTCTAAATGACAAAAAAATAATTTTAGAAAAAAGCCGGGTATTTTTTTTCGACTTTTATTTTATTTATTACTAATTAAAAACTAAATAATACTAATTAATTAATTAAAAATACTAAAAATTTTTTGGAAAATTCTGAAACTTTTTGTAAAAATACTTGATGATCTAATGGACCTATGAAAAATAAAATGGGTGCAATGGATTAAGTGGATAAGCAGTTAATAATCTAATAAGCAAATAAGCTAAAAAAAACTAAAACGCTAGTTAAATAATAAATAGTGCAAAATTAAACAAGACAGAGACTCTAGCACAGGTGGTAATGGTGCGTGTAGCTGTGTTGTGCGTGGGTGGACAGAAGGTCCTGGGTTCGAGTCCTACGAATGTCACTTTTTTCTTTTTATTTATTTTTGAACTTTTTCTCTTTAACAATCTTAATAATAAGATGGAAAATGAACTTTAGAGCTTGACAGTTTATGAAAACCAAACAAATGAATCTTAACTGAGTTTGGCCAATATCTACTTAAAGCAACTCCTAAAGACTAACAAGCTATATAGCACTAAATAGCTATCCTAATAAGCATAAACAGATTACAATTAGGCATGAGCTTATCACTATCAACCTAAAACTTTTAAAAGAAAAAGCACTTATATTGAACTCAAAACCAAACAGTCCCTAGACTAAATTGGCTAAACGATGCTTAAAACTAAAATACCACTACAACAAGCTTAACTGGAAATCAAAGTAAACTGATTATTCTAAACTAATCCTAAATAATCTAAGCTTCCTAACCAAATAAGCTGAAATCGGAAGGGAAATAAGCACTATAATGGACTGCAGTGGCAAAATTATAACAGATGGCATAAAAAAAACTGGCAAAGCTTTAATAACACTAATGCTCTACCCAAAAGATCTATAAAATGTACTTACAACACTATCTAGGAACTAGTGAGAAACTCAAAGTGGGTCAAAACTAGCATTTGACCCATGAACCATGCTAATCCAAACACCCCCGTTAGGGGCAGAAAAGGTTGAAACTTGTGACAAAACTTGTTTGAGACTTAAAAAAAATGATTTTGCACTACTACAAAAACTCAAAATGAGTTTTAACAACTAAGCAAATACTTTTGAACAATCAAAGGACAAGATTTGAGAACATGGAAAAATTCGTAAACTGCAATTGACTTAAAAAAAACTGAAATTTAAATTGCATTAACTGGAAAGTAAAAATTACATTAAAATTAAATGACAGTAAAGTTAAAATGGTACTAGAACATCCAAAATTCTAGACAGCTTCTACAATTACACCAAATGCCTATTTATACTAAAATCAAAACTCTCCTCTTTCTTTGTCTGCTTCTTATTGTGTTTGTTTTGTGAGAGAGTTGAGAATGTTGAGTCCATGTGCTTCTTTAAAACAAATCAGGACCTTCGATTTAAGCTTGGGGACCAATCCTTGAATTTACAGCCATTGATCTCTTTTGTTTTGTGGATTGCCAGCGTGGCACTGATATCCCATGTGACTTTGTGTTGGACTGTAGCACAGCTGGTGAGAGTGACAGGGATGAGAGGGAAAGGAGGGGTGATTTTGGCGCCAAGGATAGCACTTTGTTTCTGGGTTTGGGCAAATTGGGTAAGAACACAAAGGGTGAAAAGTTTTTGGGTAAAAAAACGTTTTAAGGGAAAGGGAGAAAGGGGTGAATGGGTTAAATGGTTTGATAAGGTTTAGTTTTAGTGTTATTTGTTAAAATGTATATATATATATATATATATATATATATATATATATATATATATATATATATTTTTAATTAGGAAAAATGTTTTTAAATAAAAATTGGTTTTAAATGAAAATAATTGTTGTAAAAAAATGGTTTAAGATAAAAATAAGTGCTTTTAATGAAAAACGTTTTAAAGGTAAATTGGTAATTTGGGTACGGGTGAAGGGTATATTGGTAATTTTGGTTTCGGGTTAGGTTTTGGGTTTGTTTCCTCTGCTCACTCCAAAAACATGTCTCGAGCCTGAAAATGCAGAAAATCCACTCCGGGATCCACAAATATAGAAAATCATCTCCTGCTCCTCCGCTAAGCACGCTTGTCATTCCAAGCTCATTTCGTCTCTTTTGCCCTGTTTTATCCTTTGTACCTGAAATACATAAAAAACACATTCCAAGGATATTCAGTAAGATAATTGGTTGTATTTCAGTGTTTTTAGACGTTTTTGTGGGTTTTCCGGGCTTAAAATGATGAGTAATAGGCCACTCATCAGTACTTATGATGAAATATCAAAAACTTTGTACCTTTATAGTTTTAACAAATTTTGAAATGTTCTCCCTCAATATGTGCGTCGATATACGAAAGGGATTAGCACATATGGGAGCCTACACTTTGAGTTTGAAATATCACTTTTTTATCAGATTTCTATTTATATCACATTCTCTCCCCCGATCAAAAATTTCAAATATTTTGAGATTTTGGATCCCAATTGATTTAAATAATTAGAAATTTTGTGGTTTGATTCAATGTATTCTGATTTAAGGAACATTATTGTTCTCCCCCTCAATAAGTGAGGGAGGTTATTATTCACATCCATATCACTACTTACATATTACCAAGTTTTTATTAACATATTACAACAACCACACCACACAAGAGTTCTAAATATTACAGAGATAATGTCATCATTCGGTTTTCTACAAAAGTCTGTAATCACCTTCTCGAACTCTTCCACCTACAAAGCTTTCCAGGTTGCGGAAGATCCTCCTTGTCTTGAGCCACTTTTGAATAGAAAACATGAATGCTTCGCTCATTTCCACGTCTTTCCTGGTCCAAAACCTAGTATTCAACCCCAAATTCATCTTGTTGATCTTGAACTCTTTCACCCGGTAGTCCAAAGCTTCATCAATCTGACGTAGAGTACCATCGCTGAACTTATGTAGCTCGTTGAACCGCATAATCATATAAACCCCATATTTGTCTCAAAACGTGACAGCTCTTGGAGACTCGATGACAGAGTAGTCATGTTTGAACTCGAACCTTTAGCTTCCCAACGAGGATTTGTGAAGTTGAGCTGAGTTTGATAGCTCTCAATTCCAAGCTGAAAGTTTCCTACTCGCTGTCTGATAACTAAGCCTCTGATCCATAAGGTGACAGCAAAAGTGAGAGCTTTCTTTTCACGTGGCGGTAGATGGTCCAGATGACCTTGAAGATTTAACAAGTACAGATCCTCAAAGTTATTAGGATACAAATTCTTGAAGTCATTTTTCCGCAATTATGTGTTCTTTCAAATCTGCACTCCGAAGGACTATCTTCTTCAAATAATCATACCCATACATCAGAAAGATCACTTACAACACTTAATATACGCATGTGAGTTCGAACAACCCTTCTATTGCCTTCAGCTTTATGTCTTTTAATGTAGAATCGTTATTTGTTGAACCACCAGTGAGAGATCCCATATGATGCGGCAATGTTGTAATTACATTCCTCTTCGACCCACATCTGATCAGGAACCAGTTGTTCTAACCCAGCATCAGGGTAGTAAGCAGCTTCATCTTCGTGATTGATAATGCAGGTCTGCTACCCTTGTTGCCGAACCATAGATATTCCAAGTCTTTGTTGAAGAAGAAGTATGATTGAATGGTGACTTGACCTGGTGGACCACCTAGTGAAAGGGGCTTGTTAACACATCAGGATGAAAATCCTTGACAATTTCATATGATGGACCATCCAAATCTTTTGGCGTAGGTGTCGTGAGTCCTTGTTGCTTGCAGTACCAATTAATGAAGGTTCCCATGTCACCGGTTTTAGCCAGTAGTGAGTTCTCCGGCGGGTACACATGGCTTGCAGCTATAGCCTCTGCCTAGTTATGATCAGGAATCTGCACTTCCAATGAAGGGATGGACCATGATGGTTCTGGATTTGTTGGTCTATCTTTGACACCACTCCTTTATCATATTACCTGTAGGGATAGACCAAGCAGAATCTTGTGTTTCAGTTATGTCTTCCCCTGCGAATGACTTCCACCAATCTCTATCCAGGTTCACCTTTAGGATATGAATGTTTGAGATGTCTTCATCATCAGAATCAGATTCCTGGTTGAGACCTGATTCTTCATTCATAACAAAGTCTTCTGGAAATGAAGTGAATGAAGGCTTGAACCTGGAGTCGTTGGTTGTCCAAGCCGTATGTTCAGTAGAAGCAGCGGTCTTTGATGAGCTTAGAGTGGCAGAGGGTCCTGGTTGACCGGATGAAGAAGCAGGAAGAGGCGCTGGATGTGCCTTCGAGGATTCAGATGTACCGGAAGATCCTGCAGCTCTAGAGGATCTTGCAGCTCCAAGTGGTGGTGGAGGAGGTGGCTGTGGAGGAGACCCTGGTGGTGTCTTAGGTGAACCATGTCTCCTTGATGTGTTGGCATGAGGTGCAAGTTTTAAAAATTTATAAACATGATTTATCTGTCTACTACTATAAACACATACGAGCAAGTATACTCATTCGCGATAGCAAAGGTGGGTAAGTCGAGATCGTCCCAAGAGATTTTGTGTTTGAATTTGTTAAAAATATTAGTAACAAGAAAACTTTGTCAAGGCTTCTTCCAAAAGTGATGTTATATTGAAATCAATATAAAGAAATATATATACTTGTGTGTAGTCTATAGGCAATCATAGCAGTATTCATAAAGGCTTGATGTAAACTCTTGATGTGATGCACAAATCATAAACAAATGATTTCCAATCATGGTTTATGTTTGCAAAAATCATTCTAAGAACAAAAACATATAGGTAATCCTTTCGGTCCTTATCCTAATGATTATCCTTTTAGAAAATCCATTTGTTTGTAAAATGTTCTTATTAAACTCGTTCTTACGAATCTTTCGACCTTTCGTAATGAAAATGTTTCTAGTCTTGTTTTAATAAGTAAACATGGTGGTTGTCAATCACCATATCCCCATACTAGTTTGTCACTTAACTTTCTGGAATAAAACACAAGAGAAATCCTTTCGGTCCTTTTTCTTAAAACATATTTTACCGACAAATCAAACAAGACTAGTATTTTTTCCAACAAACACATTTAAACAAGATCATATATACATGCATCACATATGAGAACATTAGTATGATTTCCTACATCCTCACACACAAGTATATTCATAAACTACTCCATGATAATAATAACAAAACACAAGAAATAACAAAGTAATTCCAATAACTCAAGAGAATAGAAATCCATAACAAAGTTCATAGAATACCTAAACTTTTGTGATTACAAGAACTAGAAATCGTGGCTTATAGCAACCACACGCCTCCAATCACCTAGCTTAACCGTATAACCCTAATAACCAAAACAATGGATGAGAATTGCTCTCTCCAACCTCCTGGATGTTTTACAGTGAATACTAAACTTTTGGGATGAATAAAATGGTTGGTAATAGTTTTGGTGTAAACTATTACACTTTGGGTTGTGTCACACCTAGTATACTAAGTCTAGGTTCAATATATAGCCAAAGAGACTTTACTAACTGGCCAAAAACGTTCCCAACAAGTTAATAACAATAAATGATCGGCCTCCAATGATTATGGGGAGTTAAGGCAACATTAAATGCGTTTTTGTGTAACTCCAGACCATGCAACCGAACCGGTTACAATACAACCGGATCGGTTGCGTTTTGACCATCGCCCAACCAAATCGGTTATGGCTCCAACCGAACGGTTGGGCCTCGCTTTGACTTTTGTTGACTTTCTTGATTTGCGCCTCTTTCTTTGTTCTGGCTGATGATTTCCAAGATGAAACTTGATCTTTCCTTGCTGTAGATACTTAGAAATCATTGCGCTTCCTAATCATTGAGTCTAAAAGCTTCCTTGCTCGACTTCCTTCCTTGGAAATTCTCCAAATGTGCATAAAACTTCATTTCTTCATCATTTATGATACTACATATACATACATAATACGCATCTTTTGCACTTTTGCAACAGTTATGAGTAAATATAGCCGATTATCATGCACAAAACCAACAATAACGCTACAAAAAACATGTTCATTTTAGGCGTTATCAAATTCCCCCATACTTAAGTTCTACTCGCCCTCGAGTAGGTCTAGCATTTGCAAAAATCGTATTCATTGGTCTTGATACCGTGGTTTCGAAAAATTTAACAATCATCCCAAAAGAGATAATCATTAATTTGCTTTTAATATGTGAAAAACTTTTAAAATGAACCAAACACTTTAGATAGCATAACTAGAACACCACATGAATGATTTTAAGAATTCACTCAACACTCATATATTGGTGGGTATATGTAAATCACTCAATGCCTAGTCATGATCAATGCTTTTTACCATAAGCTTGTACAAGTATCAAAACAAAGAAAATAAATTCATCAAAGAGGGCTTTTATTCGGGTTATATCATTAAGGCTTCGGGTTTATAAAAGGTATAGATAAGGCATGGGATGGTTTATAAAATTGGTGTTAAAAGAAAAATGAAGTCAAGTCTAAACCTCCATGTTGCTAGCCAAACCACAATCCCGAAAATGATTATATCTTCCTCCTCTTCGCATATCGATTTTCAAATACATATATCACATCTTAGCACATTGGCTAATCGATATCTCAAACATACTTCCTCTTCCTTCATCTTCATAATAATATAGCACATTGGCTAATCAATATTCTTCATATAGCTCATTGGCTATAACTATTTTTTTTAAGTTCCCCCACACTTAGTGTAAGCATACACCACAAAAAATACAAATGAAAAAGACGTCTCCTTCATCTTTGTTGGAGAATGGTACACACTATAGACAAAGTGTAGCTTCTTCATAATCAACAAAAACAATCCAACACTCCAAACAACTAGCAACAAACCGATAGACATGACATGGGTTGGCTAAGGTTTAAAGGTGTAAAATATATTTGTATTTTCTGGATTTAAACAAGAATGAAAAGATTGGCTCGAAGGGTGTAACTAAGGGTATCTAGTGCTAAAGATGAGCACTAACAAATGGGTCCATATAAGGTGGTTAACTAACCAATGTGGTTAGCTAATATATCATTAGATGTAAAATGGAAGGCCATTTGGTTAAATCCTAAGATGCCTCTTATCACTTGAACATATTTTTATCACTCAAGAGTGATTTTAACCATAATGCATAACTAGTACAAGTTCTAGAATCGACATAATCACCGGCACACTCATAGCAAATATAAAACAAAAGATGTGTTTTATACAAAAAGGAAACCTCACAATTAAGTGGAAAAGGCTATAATGCTATAGAAAATGCTATCGAACCAAAATGAATTACTTCTCGTAATTTGGTTCGAATCAAAAAATTTCAAAAACCTCATTTTACCATTGAAATACCCAAGTTGTTCTTTTAATATATCCCAAAAATGTGTGAAAACAACTAGACAATCATACATTTCCTGCTAATTACTTGCATCCAAAAGTTTATCTAAAAATAAATAAGACTAAAAGCTAAAAATTTAAAAATCGTATCATTTTTCCTATTTTCTTCCCTCACCCATACTTAAGTTTTGCATTGTCCTCAATGTAATAAAAATAAACTTTAAAGTAAAGAAAATGGGAAAAAATAAATAGTCAAAAGATACCACGGGATAGAATATGCAATACGCATATTGGGTCATAAGCAAGCAAGTGAGTTATCCAACTCCAAATATTTGACCATCAATAAGCTTCCGACAAATCCATCCTGCAAACAAAACTGCAATACACAATACACAAAACAAAACAAAACAAGCCAAATGCTACTAAAAATATGAAAAATAAACAAAGTATGATAATCATCCTAGAGAAATAGTTTAAGAGATAGAGATGATATTGTTTAACACATGATAACCATTGTTTTTGAAACCATAAATCAAGAATGATCCACGATCATTCTTCATCCTCACTCATCTCATCACCTTCCTCATCATCATCATCATTTTCGTCTTCATCACTTTTGGTTACATAGTTCTCATCAATTATCTCCGAACGAACTCTCCACTTCTTCTTCTTTCCTCCAACTCCTGATGAAGATCCTCCAACATCATAGTTTGATCCACCAACCTCGGTTAATCTACCATATGCGGGTACTGGGTCAGGAAATGGTGCATAACCAGGATATGGGTACGGATAAGGTCCAGGATAAGAAGAGTAGGGGAAAGGATATGGTGGAACATTGGGTGGATTGTAGGGTGGCAAGTAATTGGCTTTGAGCCATGTGTTGAAAGATAGGCATTGAATAATCATTGATGTAATTGTTTCTCAACATCATCGAGTCTCTCCAAACTTCCCTACACTCAATTTCATTCAAATGTTGGTTCCACTCTCCCCAACCTGAGTCAAAACTACTAGATGTACCCGTTTGCACGTTCCCCATCAGTATATTGCCCATTGGCACATTTCCTCGCTGCTATGTTGGTTGTTGTTGTGGTTGTTGCGGTTCAATCCACACTCCTAATGTTTTTAATTTCTTATTCAAAGCATTTCCAAAACCACTTGCACTCCAAATCTCACTAAACTTTGGCTCTCCACACTTAGCCAACTCACTACTATAGTAATACCCAAGATTTCTTTCCAACCTCGTAACAAAATGGCCTCCACAAATGTTGCTATTACTTTTGATTCCCGGGGCTCTCCTAGACAAATACTCGGCTATTAGCCAAGCCGCATTTCTGTCCTTAGATTCCTCCAATAACATCATAACCCAGTCCGGTTTCTGACATTTGTCCCTGCTTCCATATCTATGAAACGACCCAGTTACTATCAACTAGTGTAGTATTCTCATCAACGGATTCCTAATGGTTGCAGCATTCCTCCTAGTACAAGAAGGATCTCCCACTCGATTCCAATAAGTGGGTACACTAGGGTATTCTTTTTCAAACCTCCGAAGCCTCGAAAAGTGAGCTTCAAACAATCGATGCTTAACCTCATTCGGTTCATACAAGCCAAGAGCAACAGCAAAATCCGGCAAAGTGTAGGCGTGATCCCGCCCACAAAGCCTAAACCAAACACAAACTTCTTCCATCAAGTTCGAAATTGATCTCCTCTCAAAATACATATTCGAAAAGAACTCCATACACCACTCACGATAAACCTCTTCATTTATGCTAAATGCTCTTTCCCATGACAAATCATCAAACGAATCCCCATCAGCCGGATATACATAAGATGTCCGCATCATTTTTCGCAACTCCTCTTCACACTCATATTCGACAAACAAATCCCAATCAATCACCCTCGGAACCAAACATGTCCTATTTTGCAATTTTGACAATCGTTCCCGGAAAGCATGTTTCTCCTCGTTGGTGAGATCTTTGAACTTCAGGTTGGCATTTGCTTCCATCTTCAATTTATACGCGACTTTCTTCCTTTCGTTCCTTTGGTAAAACTTGGTAACAATCGGGTTTAGTGGAACCCGTGCCTCACTTGAACTACCTACAACAATTCTCTGTAGAAATCATAAATATAAGTCAATATAAGAGTGTTAGAACAAACGGGAAGGTCAATGGAAGCCTCTAAGGTCCACTTCAAAAATTCAAAAATTCCACATCGAACCTGGAACCGGATTCTGCGTGAGAAACCGATCGGTTCCTCTGTTGACCCAATCCAACCATTCGTTGAGCTTCGCACGAATCGGTCGCTTCAATCGCATAAGGCTATGCCTTCTAATCCATTTCCCACTCGATTTTTCTAAGTCCAATTCACTCCAAGACTGCATTCTAACATCATCAATGAATTCTACATCCTCAAATTACTCTAAATTCACTTTCCAAACCTCTAATCATCACCTATTCATTTGCTTAGAACTCAACAAATTATACCTCAATTCTTTCAATCACTAGTTCTAATCAACAATGTGGCATATATTATTCATTAAAAACGCATCATCTACCAACTAGGAATCACCAATTGCAACTTAATTTGTTTCAATGGCATAACCTAATTAAATCCGAAAATTCAATCATCTAATACTCATTCCATGTTGAATCAATCACTACAATTTTTGCAATGTATTCCTATATCAATTACCCACTTAATCCTAAAAGAGTACAACTTAATTCGAATTCTATCAAAAACGCCCAAATTAGTGACCTAATTTGCAATTCGAATCAAATGCTCTAATTAAATCTTAATTGAGTTAATTGAATGCAGATGCTTACTTGTTTGGGTGCCATGATGATCTTCTACAACTTATACAATCTTCAAATAGCTTCTATTGGTCGAATTTTGCAAAACCCAGCTGGAGGATTAGTGTGTGTGTGTGTTTTCTGGAAAAATTGAATTTTTTGTATATATACTTGTATGCAACCGGTTCAGTCATGGATACAACCGTTTCGGTTTGCATTTTTGCCAAATTTTGCATTTTTCTCGTTACTTAGGCATTTAACCCTAGCAAACAATCATGCACTAAAAATCCTATTAAAGATGCACACAACATTCATCTACCATTTGGAAATTTCAACAATCATCTAATCTCAAAACTCAAATCATCATACTCATAACTAAAACTAAAACTCAAACTCATAATGCATTAATCAAATAACCTCAACATAATAATAAAGATAAAACTGAAATGAAAAACAATAAATCCTAAATGCATAAAATTAAAAAGAAATTCATGAAATTCAAGCAAACAATTGCATGTTTAATATGGCGCCTTGTTTCTCCTTAGAATTCCTCAAAATACTCATGCCTTAAGATGTCCTCACTTAGAAATTTCCCGGTCAATTCACGGTGTGTTTCATAAGTTTTGAACTTCCTTATTAATCTTCTCCCATCCGGACATAGTATATCGAATTTGACGTGCCATTCTCCATCCCCATCCTCTCTTTTGTAAATGCCCGACCCTTCGGGTCTCCATTCCAAATTCTTGAGTTGAACCAGTAAAGAACCTAAGAAATCGGTTAGCTTCTTGTAAACAAGGTTGTTTTTTAATGGATTGTAAAATGCTTCCACCGCTAGTGCGCGTTCCATTTCATCCTCTATATCAAAGTATGGTGGAGCTAGTGGTCCATACATCGGGTTTCCTTGGACATCACGTCCTATTTCAAAACAAGTCAAGTCCTCGTCTGCTTCCATCAATTCTAAATCTTCCATGAATTCCACAACTGGTCCCCTCGATTTGGGATAATAGGTTTGTTTCGAGATTCCATCATCGATAGTCATCGCATTCGACCCATGTCTATGATTGCACCACATGCGCGTAGGAATGGTCTTCCTAGTAGAAGAGGTAAACTCTTATCCACCGGAATGTCTAGGACTAGAAAATCAGCCAAATAGGGTTGATAACCAATTTGAACTCTTACGTTTTTCATCTCCCCTATCGCTTTTGCTTGGGAATTATCCGCCATGGTAAGTTTCGAGTGATTTGGTTGTGGCTTACTAAGACCCAACGTCTTAAACAATGGATAGGGCATAACAATAACGCTTGAACCCGTATCGGCTAAGGCATACACCGTGTAGTCCCGCTCACTTTAATTGGCAAAACAAAATTCCCTGGATATTTCTCCTTACGTGGCATACCTCTAAACAAAATCCTATCTCTATCCTCCTCCGATAGATCTTTATCCTCCAATCTTGCTCTTGCTAGCATCACAAGATCTAGTTTCTTGCGGTAGAGAACGTAATCTTGTAGTACCTCAATCACCGGCTTTTTCTCATTTAGCTCTAGAAACTTTTGTTCAAGGTTTTCCAAAATAGCTTCTTTTTGTTCTTAGGTTAATTGTTTGAAGGTTTTTGGTGTAGTAGGTGGTGACGGTGTGTAGTCATTTGTTTTATTGGTTGATGTGGTAGGAGTTAATTTGTTGGATGAGGTTTTCTTCCTATTTGCCTTCCCCATCTTTATGACTTTCACATCTTCCTTTTCCATATTAGCACATAACTCCACAAGAATCTCGTTCACCCCCTTTTCTTTTTCCAAATCGGTGATATTGATCCTCATTTCCCCAAGGCAAAATCCACTTGGCATTTGGTTGTTACAAGAAAATCTCGCCCAAAATATACATTGGGCTCATCGGCCTCCCCTTCCAAGACAACAAAACCGCTTCAAAAATGTGACCATGAATGTTAACCTTAAGATTCTTAACAATTCTTTTTCCGTAAGCTTCATAATCCAAACGCACATGACCAATTTGATCAAGAACTTTTTCCACAATGTAATTTTCATCATAAGCTATGTTTAGTTGCGCGTCCCAAGCACTCACCCCCTCTACACTACAAGGTGTACCGAACCTCATAAGTGGCGAATCATGCTCCGTTAACGGTGTTTGTGGAATACCACAACTCTTCCTTTCTTAGGAAGTTGAACTTTGTTTTCACCCGTTTCTTCCATACTAACCGTATCAATCCCCAAATCCTTCTTACTCCCTTCTAAGATATTTCCAATTTTCTCCAACGAACTTCCGATGTCTTTGAACATCTCATCCAAGTTACTTAAGGTACTCGAAATTCCGCTTAAACTATCCATAATAACTATCTAACAAGACAAAACAAAACTAAAAACAAAAATCCAAATCATTAGCGTTAGAGTTAGTAAAAACAAAAGCAAACTATATAAACATATACTAAGCAAGTAAAGACACTTAACAAAACTGAAAACACAAGCTAAAACTCAAAATTTAAAAAGTATAAATTTTTATCGAGAGCCAACCGATCGGTTGGCTCACCAACCGATTCGGTTGGTGGTAAACTTCTTAACCAAAATGTCCAACCGGATCCGGTTGCGGGTTGCAACCGAACGGTTGGATTGATTTCCATTTTTTTTTACCTGAAAATTAATTAAAATAAAAAACTATTAAGTGTACTTTAAACTCTTAATTAATTTAGGTGTGAAAGCTAAATATACGCAACGTGATTTTTCAGAACTACCGATTTACGCAACGAATTTTGAAAATTACCATTGTCCGCAATATACTTTCAAATTTGGAACAATGTACTAATATGACCGTAACTAACAAGTTACCGTGTCACAAACTTTCAAAAATTTATGGTATATTCTGACTTGTGTTACTAGGTCATCCTTGATTATTTGTTGTGTTTAATGGTCCTTATGGTCATTAACTTTCAGATTTAGTCTCAAAGTTTTACGCTTTCTACGTTTGTCCGTTTACTAACGTTTTCCCGCTTTCTTTTTTCATGCACCGCGACCGTTTACGCTTGTTCCGCTGCTTGCCGTTATCCGTTAGTTTTAGCGCGTTACGGTCGTTTTAATTGCTTTTGTTCAATTTTGTCCGGCGCTTTTTCGTATTGTTAACATCGCGATTTTTCCAAAAGAAAATTTGGGAAAAAATTTCAAAAAAAAAAATTGGAATTTTTTCGCAATTTTGAAAAAATAAATAGGAAAAAAAATTTGAAAAAAAATTAAAAAATTTGAATAAAAAAAATATTTTTCAAATATTTTTTTTTTAAATATATTTTTTTTTAAATCTTTAAAAAAAAATTTGAAATTTTTTATTTTCAAAATTTTCAAATATATTTTTTTTAAAGATTTAAAAAAAAAATAATATATTTGAAAAATATTTTTTATATTCAAATTTTTTTTTTTGAAATTTTTTATTCAAAATTTTTAATTTTTTTTCAAATTTTTTTTCGGAATTTTTTTTCCTATTTATTTTTCAAAATTGCGTAAAAATTCCAATTTTTGAAAATTTTTTCCAATTTTTTCTTTTTGGAAAATTTTCAACATGTTGAAATAGTACAAAACTAACAAAAACGTAAGAAAACGGACAAAATGTAAGAAAAATGGACAAAAACGAATTAAACTGATAAAAATAAAAACTAACAAAACGTAGTAAAACAATGTGATAAAACAAAACGAAAGAAAACAGACAAAACGTAAGAAAACGGATAAAACGACAAAATCTAAGAAAAAGGGCCAAAACGGATGAAACCGATAAAAACGTAAGAAAACGGAGAAACGTAAGAAAACTGACAAAACGATGAAACGGAAAAACGGACTAAATCGAAAGTTAATGACCATAAGGACCATTACTCAAACTTTTTAACCAAAATAAAGTCAAGGGATGACCTGTGAAAGTCAACGCAAGTCACAGGGATAACTTTCAAAATTCTGTCATTTTTGAAAGTTTGTGACCTGATAACTTGTTAGTTACCGTCATAGTGCGCACATTGTTCAAATTGAAATTATGTTCATAAATGGTAATTTTCAAAATTGCCACAGCATACCGTAGCTCAAAATCACGTTATGAACTTTAGCACCCTTAATTTAGACTACTCTTTATCCTTATTAATTATAAAATTAATTAAGTTATTAAATGAAAACTATATTAACTAATCTATTAAACTACTCATTAAGACTACTAAAACCATAAAAACTGAAAATTAACTATTTCTAATTACAGAATGAAAATTAACTAAAAAGTAAATAAAACTAAAAATAACTAAAATAAGAGAACAGCTAAAAATCTAAGAAAAACATAAACAACCCAAGAGATAATCTATAAAAATCAGGAATGACAAGAATCAATCTATAAACTATAACACAAATCACTCGATAAACTAAAACTATGAAAATCAAAAGACAAAAATTTTCCGAGAGCACTAACCGGATTCGGTTGCTCGCGCAACCGGATCGGTTAGCCTCTAAACCAAAAGTTTTTTTTTTTTACTCTTTTTTTGACGAAATTCAATTTTAAATCTACCAATTTTACAGAATCTTAACAAAATCAAATTACTTAAAAATCCAAAATCCACGACAACGTAAAAAACTTGTGTGTGTTCATACGAGGAATTCAAGTTTAAAATTTATAAACACGATTTATCCGTCTACTACTATAAAACATCCGAGCAATTATACTCTTTAGCGTAGCAAAGGTGGGTAATTCGAGATCGTCCCAAGAGATTTTTGTTTGAATTTGTTAAAAGATTAGTAACAGAAGCTTTGTCAAGCTTCTTCCAAAGTGATGTTATAGTGAAATCAAATTAAAGACATATATATATATATATATATATATATTTATATATATATATATATATATATATATATATATATATATATATATATCTATATATGCTAATATATATATATGTTAAAAAACAAAAAGACCTTGATAGATCTTTAAGCACTCGGAGATCGTTAGTGTTGCCTATGTTCACAACAAACTAATAGAAGATCTCTACAAGCTCAGTATTTTGTAGCGGAAATAAAACACAAGTTATAATAACTAAGAACTCTTTGATCCTCTATGGATCTTTTGATTATAGAAACTCTATGTTTCAGATGTTTTACAAGACTTGAAAGACTTGAGAAAAGCTTATCTATTACAAACTATAATGGTTCCTTTTATAGGAAAGAAACCCTAAAATGAGCGTTGACAATTTACGCTCCTAATACTAACATAGACTAAGCATGCATCTAGACAAGCATGCAACTAATCATATTGTTTTGTTAATCATCGTGTTTTATTCTGAGTAAGCTCTACATGAAACGGCGCCAACCTATCTTTAATGCGGCATTGACTTTTACTCTATATTGAGCTTATCTCTCCTACATTAATTACTTTCAGTGACAACACAATATCCTGCTTTTAGCATTTATATTGAAGTATAACTTCAGAAATCCATTCTTCTTCTGCAGAATCTCTTGCAGTCGGTAGTTTACCTTAATTCCCAACAATATATATATATATATATATATATATATATATATATATATATATATATATATATATATATATATATATATACACTTGTGTGTAGTCTATAGGCAATCATAGCAGTATTCATAAAGGCTTGATGTAAACTCTTGATGTGATGCACAAATTGTAAGCAAATGATTTCCAATCATGGTTTATGTTTGCAAAAATCATTCTAAGAACAAAAACATATAAGTAATCCTATCGGTCCTTAGCCTAATGATTATCCTTTTAGAAAATCCATTTGATGTTCTTATTAAACTCGCTCTTACAAATCTTTCGACCTTTCGTGATGAAAATGTTTCTAGTCTTGTTTTAATAAGTAAACATGGTGGTTGTCAATCACCATATCCCCATACTAGTTTGTCACTTAACTTTTGGGAATAAAACACAAGAGAAATCCTTTCCGTCCTTTTTCTTAAAACATGTTTTACCGACAAATCAAACAAGACTAGTATTTTTCCAACAAACTCATTTAAACAAGATCATATATACATGCATCACATATGAGAACACTAGTATGATTTCCTACATCCTCACACACAAGTATATTCATAAACTACTCCATGATAATAATAACAAAACATAAGAAATAACAAAGTAATTCCAATAACTCAAGAGAATAGAAATCCATAACAAAGTTCATAGAATACCTAAACTTTTGCGATTACAAGAACTAGCAATCGTGGCTTATAGCAGCCACACGTCTCCAATCACCTAGCTTAACCGTATAACTCCGAATAACCAAAACAATGGATGAGAATTGCTCTCTCCAACCTCCTGGACATTTTACAGTGAATACTAAACTTTTGGGATGAATAAAATGGTTGGTAATAGTTTTGGTGTAAACTATTACACTTTGGGTTATGTCACACCTAGTATACTAAGTCTAGGTTCAATATATAGCCAAAGAGACTTTACTAACTGACCAAAACGTTCCCGACAAGTTAATAACATAAATGATGCGGCCTCCAATGATTATGGGAAGTTAAGGCAACATTAAATGCGTTTTTGTGTAACTCCAGACCATGCAACCGAACCGGTTACAATACAACCGGATCGGTTGCGTTTTGACCATCGTCCCACCGAATCGTTCGCGGGCTCCAACCGAACGGTTGGCGCTCAACTCTTTGACTTTGTTGACTTTCTTGGTTTGCGCCTCTTTCTTTGTTCTCGCTGATGATTTCCAAGATGAAACTTGATCTTTCCTTGTTGTAGATACTTAGAAATCATTGTGCTTCCTAATCATTGAGTCCAAAAGCTTCCTTGCTCGACTTCCTTTCTTGGGAATTCTCCAAATGTGCATAAAAACTTCATATCTTCATCGTTTGTGATACCTGGCTACATATACATACACAATACGCATCTTTTGCACTTTTGCAACAGTTATGAGTAAATATAGCCGATTATCATGCACAAAACCAACAATAACGCTACTAAAAACATGTTCATTTTAGGCGTTATCACTCCTCTTTTTCTTCCGTCTTGTTTCACCCATATCCTCCAAGATCTGAACACAGTTATCACGATCAATAGACCTCTAAAGAGCTTCATACAGCTGCTTGTGGTCATCATGCTCTTTGTAGTGGTATGTCTCATACATCAGTTGTAGCAGAATCTCTTTCATATCCGAGGTGGGGAGATCTCTGAAGCGTGTAATCAGAGGTGCTTTCATAGCCCAGTTCACCGCCTCTTCAACATATTCGTCAATAGCATTTTTCACCTGATAGTCAATGTTGAGATTCTCTAACTTGGATAGTCGAGAGCCGTGATATTTGAAAATGTTTGGTAGATCATGTTGTTCCAGAGTTGCGACACGTTCAGAGCTTCATCTAGTCGCAACTCTAAGCTTATGCTGGTAGGTAGGGGTGGTGGAAGTTCGGTTGTAGATTTGACAACAACCTTCAATCACCATTTGTATTACAAATAATTTTCTGAAGAATCATAGACAGAAAATTATTTGTATGGGAACAACCGTCTTTTTGGCAAATTATTTGTATGGGAACAACCGTTTTTTTGGCGACATGCTTTCCACATTTTTGAAAAACTGGATTGCTTATTAGAAATGGTAGCAACCCACATTGGCATGTTTTGAAAAACATTTTGAAATTCTGTTCGAACTTCATCTAAAGACCCGTATCATTATTTAATGACATTTCTAAGACTGTAGATGTTATCGATACCAGAAGACACGCCTTTAAAAACTTTTTTTTTTGTTGGTATTTTTCAATTTTTCAGATTTTTATGGATTTTGATGGAATAATATATGTAGAACGTGGAAAACAGTTTAGAGTACAATGAAAGTGTATATACTCTCATAGATTCGGTTTAACCGAACTTAAAACACTTTGTTAAAATTGGATTAATTAACAGATTTGTATATATTGTTTTCTGTCGAAACCTTGTTGAGTTTCTTTGGAAATCAATTACAATTAAGCAGATTTAAAAATACAGATTTGGATTACATATCTATAACGTTTTTTTAAGCAGGTGTTTTATTAGTTTATAACGAAACCAAGATTGAGTTTCTATTAAACTGATTTACTCGATCCATCGAAACCAAGATAGAATTTTGTTGAATCAGATATGGTACAAGTAGATACCATTTACAACAGTTTGTTTAACTGTTTGTGTTTGAATTTTCAGGATGACAAACACCACTACCCCTCCTGTGACTACTCCTGTGAACGTAATTGGTGCTCCAGTTACTAATACGGTTGCTAATCATGCCGAGAAACCAGTGAAATTCAATGGGCAGAATTTTAAGAGGTGGCAACAGAAGATGTTCTTCTATCTCACTACTTTGAACTTTCTTGCGCAGTTCTTAAAGAGAACCCACCTAACGTGGAACCTCCCGCAAGGTCAATCCTCTAATCAAATATGCTGTTCAAGCCTTGGAAGCATGGAAACTTTCAGACTTTTTGTGTCGCAACTATGTTCTGAATGGTTTGGTGGATTCTTTGTACAACGTGTACTACAAGACCAAGACTGCCAAAGAATTATGGGAGTCATTGGAACACAAGTACAAAACTGAGTATGATGGTACAAAGAAGTTCGTGGTAGCTCGTTTTTTGTATTACAAGATGGTTGATTCAAAGAATGTGATAAGTCAGGTTCAAGATCTGCAGGTTTTGCTACACGACATTCATGCAGAGGGAATGACCTTGAGTGAAACTTTTCAAGTTGCTGCTATTATTGAAAAGTTACCTCCAAGCTGGGTAGAATTCAAGAACTACCTGAAGCATAAGCGAAAGTAGATGAGTGTTGAAGACTTGGTTTTTCGTTTTCGTATTGAAGAGGACAACAAGCTGGCTCAGAAAAACACTTATACGCCTGATTCTGCCAAGGCAAATATGGTTGAGCATGCTTCGTCATCTTCAAAGTCCAATGTCAAAGGTAAAGGCAAAGGAAAAGCAAAGAATGACAAGAAGATCAAAGGGAAGTCTGAGTACCTTGCTCCTAAAGCTGCAATTGTGAAATAGAAGTTTCAAGGGGTGTGTTTCAATTGTGACCAGCCGGGTCACCGTGCTGCTAACTGTAAGATGCCGAAGCGGGTGACTCCACGTAAGGCTAATATGGTGAATGAAGATGTGGACATGATTGCTATGGTGTCTGACGTCATTGCCATGATCTCTGAAGTTAACCAGGTAGGTTCCAACAACAGGGAATGGTTGGTGGATACTTTGGGCTACAGATCATGTGTGTGCTGACAGAGTATGTTTCACTCTTCAGAGCGGTTGATAGTGGAGAGCGATTACATGGGCAACTCTGCAATTCTACGATATCAAGGGCGAAGGAGATGTAATCTTGAAGATGATATCCGAGAAAGAGCTCAAGTTGACTAATGTCTTGTATGTTCCAGAGATTCGCAAGAATCTTGTGTTTGGTTGGCTGTTGAAAAAGTTTGGTTTTCGTCTTGTTTTTTAGTCTGATAAGTTTGTTCTTTCTAAGAATCAAATGTATGTTGGTAGGGGATATGCCCTGAATGGTATGTTTTAACTCAATGCAATGGTTGTTAAGAATTATATCAATAAAATGAATTCTTCTGCTTACTTGATTGAGTCTTCTAATATGTGGCATGGCCGTCTTGGACATGTAAGTTTTAATTCATTGCGTCGTTTGATTAAATTTAATTGCATACCTAATTTCCATATTGACTCAAAATATAAATGTGAAACTTGTGTTGAAGCCAAACTTACAAGATCATCTTTCAAATCGGTTGAACAAAAAACCGAACCACTTGATATGATACACACTGACATATGTGATTTGAAATCACTACCCACAAAAGGTGTCAATAAGTACTTTATCATGTTTATTGATGATTGTACAAAGTATTGCTACGTTTACTTACTGAAAAGTAAAGATGAAGCTATAGACAAGTTTGTTCTATACAAAAACAAAGTTGAGAATCAACTTAGTAAGAAAATCAATGTGGTACGAAGTGATAGAGGAGGTGAATATGTGTCTCCATTCACTGATCTATGTGCAAAACATGGAATTAGACACGAGTTCACTGCTCCCTCTTCACCTCAGCAGAACGGTATTGCCGAAAGAAAGAACCGTACCTTGTAAGAAATGGTTAATGCCATGTTGATAAGTTCTGGTCTAAGCCAGGACATATGGGGGGAAGCCATTCTAACGGCTACTTATCTTTTAAATAAGATACTTCATAAGGAAAAAGAAAAGACCCCTTATGAATTATGGATGGGAAGAAAACCATCATATCAGTACTTACGAGTGTGGGGGTGTTTAGCAAAGGTAGCTATACCGACTCCCAAGGCCCAAAAGATTTGACCTAAATATGTGGATGGTATATTCATCGGATATGCTAAGAATAGCAGTGCTTATCGTTTCATTGTACATGATTCGAAAAATCCGGATATACAAAAGGGTACATTAATGGAATCAAGGAATTCTTCATTCTTTGAAACTATATTTCCTTGTTTAACGAAGGAAACTGGAAGTTCATCTAGAATAGATGAAGAAGTTGTCCAAGATAAGAGACAACGAGATGATAATGATCTCCAAGATGGGAGACAAGATCAAACTGAGGAAGAAGAGTTTGAACCTAGAAGAAGCAAAAGGGCAAGAACAGAGAAATCGTTTGGACCCGATTTTGTTTCTTTTATGGTTGAAGACGAACCTGTTAGTGCAAATATTACGATATTTAATCTATACATTCTCATTTGTTTTGTTGATGACAAACATGTAACTTGTAATACATAACGTAAAATGTATAAGTTACTTGTAATTATATATTGTCTCAACACCTCTCGACGACTCAAGTCTTTGTATGCTACAACACAGGTTCGTACATGTTTGTTATGTTGTGTTATGATCAAACCCCCAACAAACCATTAAAACATGTTTAGTTAAATAGTTTATGTATAACAACTAGTGTTTACATATTGGGTAAATATATACATAACTAGTATGTATTATAATGAGCAATATAAATGGGTAGAAACTTAAGTATTTGACCCATTGACCAAATACATTGAATATTGTTGGATAAAACCCAAAGTCTAGAAACATTGTACTTTGGTGGGCACTCATAACCCATTTGACTAGATGCATTGCATCCATTAGATACATTGTATATAATCTAATACCCATGGATTAACCCATAACCCATTTGACTAGATGCATTGCATCTTGTAGATACATTGAATCTACTTGGTACCCATAACCCATGACCCAAAACCCATGGGTAAAAGGGAGCGTCCCACGGATCCCCAGTAATACACTGGACGGATCCCTCAAAGGAGGGATCCGTGGGATCCAGGGAACAGTGATTAGTTTTCTTCTATAAATAGTAAGCCATTTCTTCATTGTTTGACACACCTTTAAACATAGTTTCTCTCCACCATTTCTAGGATATTTTAGATCATTAGGAAACATGTAAACCACCCTCATCTCATATGATCATAATGCTTCTAACTTTCATTTGTTGTAAGCATACTCCCGAAGTGATCCTCCAAAGCAAGCTTAGAGATCTTGCATCCTTACCTACCGAAGTGATCACCCATCACAAGTATACAAGCACATGAAGATCTTCTACAACAAGCTTGGGAAACTTGTCATCTTCATCAATAGAAGACTAACTACATCATGCTTTGTGTTCTTGATGTTTAGTTTAGGACTTCATATCCATTACACACATTGTCTTGGATATTGTCTAGTATCATATTCTTGTAACTATGACTAGACTAGATGGTTTATGTGTTTGTGCCATAAAACACAATGTTTGTTATGTTAGGCCACAAAACATAACGGGTATCATAGAAGTCATGTCACAAGGCATTAGTGAAGGGTGCCTAGAGATCGAGTCAAAGGCATTAGTGAAAGGTGCCTAAGGTGTACATTAGATATGGTGTGATTCGATGTACAAGATAGATTAGTATTGGGTCAAAGGATATTGATATCCTTGATGGTGCTGTAATAAAGAGTGGGTCTCCTTTGGGATTATGTGTTATGTAGTGTTGTGTAGTAGTTCCTCCATTGTAATGTAACTCGGTACTTAGCCTAGTACCGGATAAAGGGTAGGCGATGTTGTGTAGGTGTGGTTCACCTTGGTGTGAAAGAACCCGGGGGTTAGCCTAGTACCGGAAAAAGAGTAGGCGACGTTGTGAAGGCTTCTCCGCCATAAGGAGTTGGTGTCGTGTAGTGTTTACAAACTCTCGAGTAGGTGACTTGGGGAGTGGAGTAGGGCAAGGAAGGTGTCCTTGTAGCCGAACCACTATAAATCCTCGTGTTGGTTTGTCTATCATTTTACTTACCGCTTTATGTTTATTCTTGCATTACATTGTGGTTGATGTCTATGTTTGTGATACATACTTGGTCTTTCATATAGTCATAAACTATATTTAACACTTTACATATTATGACACGTTGATCAAGAAAAAGCAACCGGACTAATAATGGTGAAACTTGATTTATAATGAACCATTAATCTTGCGGAATCTTATGTGATATTAAAGGGTTGGCCTTACATGCCGTAATGCGTTAAATGCATCCTCACGTCGAGATTAGCAAATGCAATGGTTTATACTATATTTGATACAAAAGTTTTAAGTTTGAAATGGAAACGTATTCACCCCCCTCTACGTTTTCACAATTGGTATCAGAGCGGGTTGGCTCTAGTTTTTAAAACAAATGGTTTTCAAAACGAGTAAGGTCCTTGTATCAAATTTTTGGTGAAGTCTAGCATAATATGAAAAGTGTTTTGTTGATTTTTTTTCTTTGAAGTTTTGTTGTTAGATATCTTGTTAATCAAGCTTGAATAAAGGTAAAAATGGGTAATATAACTTCACTAAAAAGTCTACAAAGGTTAAACCTTTTCGTCGGCTCAAAACATACATTTTTGAAATTTTGTGTCAGATCCGCGGATCCCTCAGTTTACACTGGACGGATCCCTCAAGCAAGGGATCCGTGGTACAGAAGAAAATTTTTGTCTGAATTTCAAAAATTCATAACTAATTAACCATAAGTCGTTAGAAGTCGTGTCACCTATCGTTTTAAAGGTATTTGAGTCTACTTTCATTTAAAAATGATTTCATAAACTGATTCAAAACAAAAGTTATAGAATCATTGATTTATAATAGAAAGTCATTTTTCGGTCATAACTTTTGCACAAACTTTTGATCAAATTGGAGATGGATGTTTTCGTCTTTGAATAACAATGTGTTCTCTTTTGAAATTAAGGTTTTGATCATATTTATAAAAGAAACTAATCAAGCTTGATATACATGTTTAACACAAAGCGATGAAAAGAACTTTCGTATGCTATGCTAAATAATAAATTGTGTTCCTTGCATTACTTGATTATTTGCTTATCTCAAATAGCTTTTGTGCTTGTTTGATTGTATAACATATGTGGTTTCCTTACCTTGCTATTCATTCTCTTGCTTGTCGAGTTAGTAATTTTCTACTAATCAATGTGCTACTTGAAGGAGTGTTTGGATAACACCTAGTTATGTTGAAAATGTTAGTTTTATAAGTTGAAAAATGTTTAAAACATATAACACACTAAATGACTTTTTGATTGAGTTTGTCATGTGTGCAACATAAATGTTTTATGTGCTTATATGATTTCTTGATTTCATATTTTCTTGTATCGTTTTCTAAAAACAACAAGAATGTACATCGGATCATAACCTACACTTGTGTTGATGATGTACTCTCCCGTTTTCCTTTTCATGATCGCTCTCCAAGCTTCATAGTAGGATTGACAACTTGATTATTTCATCTGATATACTCAAATAAATTATTTTGCAACGCAAATATAATTGTTCATATCCGAAAGTCCAAACTCGAGCTTTCCAATAACATATGTTGAACTAGCTCATCCAACCATTTTTTTTGTTCACCATATGGACAACTTTTAAATTTGTTTTTAACATGACACCTTCGTCACCTTAGTTGTTTCAAGTATAATATTAATAAAAAAAACGAAGCAAAGTATCATCATTGTTACTCTTCGATAGGCCATTGTATGAATATAAATTTTCCTAACTTGAGAATGAATACTGGAGAACTTATTGCACTAGAAACTCAATTTGACCTAACGGTTGAATTTCTTCCTTAATAGAAGTTGGGTATGTGGAATCACCCGTAAAAATGGTCGTGTTTAGCCGTAATTGAGCACCGCTAGTAATAGTCTCATATTCATTCTCTCACTTGAGAAATTTCTACTCCTATGTTTTCCTAAAGTAAGTTTACAATGGAAATACTTTGCATTGTCTTAGGATTACTAATCAAACAAGTTGTAAAATTAATTTTTCTTTTAGTTAATCACAACCACTTGCCTCATCAAGCGATTATCTTGCTTTGATCGAGAAGAGCTACATGACTTCATGGACGAAGCTCATTGTATGCTAATCATCATCCGTAATAACTAGATTGTCCTAAACTAGCACCTCACAACTCTTTTGTCTTGAACACCATCATGTGATCTTTTCTTTCAAGACACATACCTTGCATGTCATTGTTAGTGTAAATAATTTACTAATCTAGACCGTAAATTTGTTTTAGGCTTCTTGAATAGTGCTTGTTAAGTTTGCTAAACCTTTGTGTTATTTGTGAGCTCGATCTCATTTGATTGCCTATATGTGATCTCTACATGCTCTCCTTGCTTTGCTTAACGTGTATACCTGTGTGCTTGCTGTAAAAATCATTAGCTATTTCTCTTGATCATTTATGTCCTTCTTCATGCAAGACACTTAATAGACTGAGTAACTTAGGATATGAAGGTGCTAGACCTTGCTAAAACCCAACCACCTCTTTTTCACCTCATCTGTTAGCTAGATCCCTAGACTTAAGCTAGCTGGATCCCTCTAGTGAGGGAACCGGTGGAACCGTGGAATAGTAGGTACTTTATCTCTTTAGATAATCATTTCAAATTTCCTTTTTCCCACACAAGCACTTGTTCAACACTTAGGATTATCAGTTTCTTATATGCTTATAAATGAGTTGCATTTATATGATTCTTTACGTGTTCTTTCTTTTCGTTTCATGATTTTATGTGAATAATTTATCCATTTGCATAAATGTTTTCCTTTCGTACTAACTCTTTTGGATTCTTGTAGGACGACAATGGTCGATTTCATCATCAAGTCAAGTTGTGCTCACTCACATATTTTTTTATTCCTAATCTTGCATCATCCTAACCATCTTACTCCACTTTTATCACTACTCACAAAGTCATCATGTCTACCACCTCTATTGAAACATCAACCAAGTCAAAGATTCACCTTGATACCTTTCATCACCATCCTTTGCTAATCTTGAGTCTCTTTATTACCTAGTAATACTTGACCTCTCATCACCTCTACCACAACTTCCATACCTCTAAGTCATGATGATGATTTCTATCATTATCACCGTGTCCAAGGTCTAGTTCATGAACTACGTTGATGAAGTATGTCTCATGTTCTACCACATCCTACTTGTGTCAACCACAACCTCAAACCACAAGCTTATTGTGTCAACCACATCCTACAAGTGTCTCACTACCACTACAATTCATGGTCGCTCAACCATCCTCCACAAACATCTATGTTGTCAAAAGCCAAGTGAATTTCGTAATGAAATGCGTCTCATCCCTAAGCACATTTTTTCTTTTTCTTACCTTGAACAAACCTTACAACCTCTAAACCAACCATGATGATGCAAGTAGTAGGATTATTCTCTTTTTGACACTAATCCTTTCTTTGTAGGTTCATATATATACACTTTGATGTGTATGAGATTCTCGTCTATTTATGGACAAAATTTTACACTAATTCTTTTCTTTGTAGGTTAACTCATATACATAGGTTTGTATATGGAGCACTTGTTGTTAGCCTTAATAGTTTTTATTAGAAGTGATGGTCATTCACGATTAGAAACTTTGTAACGTGTGTTAAATATCGTGATAGAATAGTCAACGGGCTCGTGGATTGGACTAAGCTAAATGGCTAGGCGTTATGATTATGCTAGTCGTTTGAAGCTTAAGTATCCAAAGCCCAATCCATGTCCAACACACGAAAAGCCCAAGCAAAGCCTTTTAGGGTTTTAAGTTACTTGTACTATAAATACCCCTCAAATGGTCATTTGAGGGGTGTGCTTGAAAGTGTGTGTGTGTGTGTGTTTTCCTTTGAAGTAATACAACATATTGTGTTTATCTTTCTCTCCACATACACGGTTCTAAACATCAAGTCACCAACATCTTAATCTTTCCTTCTTTATTTACAAATAGGTTTGTGTTTGTGTTGTTCGTGTTCTACGCGTAGCGTGGTATACGTGTTGGGTTTGTGTGATAAGGTTGATAAAAGTAAGGTCCTACAATTGGTATCAATCGCCTAACAATGGTTTAGGAGTGGTTGGTTGAAGTTTTTTTGTGGTTTGTGGTATACGCGTAAAGCTCTCGGTATTCAAAAGTGAACGCTTAAAACTTTACTTTTTGCACTGTAATCTTCAAGATTCTTATGGTTTGAGGTTATTATAGTGTTAAGGAGTCTAGTTTTTGGAAAAGTTTGAAGCTTTACACGTTTTACATCATTTTTAAACTCGTGTTTTGAAGGTGTATTTCTACTCGTAACTTTTCTAAGCACTTTGGGTAAAAAGGTCAACATTTTTGGGTTATTCGAGTGTTTTTAAGGCTATCTGTGCAAGTGAAATTGGTTGAATCACTGGAACTTTTTTATGCGTAGGTCAAAACCCTAGTTCTATGCGTAAGAAAGTCAAAACTCTTTTTCTACGCGTAAGTTCCTACGCATAACTTTTTGGCTAAGAATCTTCGAGCATCAAAGGTTACTCAGTGCTTCCCTCACTTGGATAAGTGTGTGGAACACTTCGACTTGTGGATATCCCTTACGCTGTGACAGTGTAAAGGATATTTTGTTCTTAACCATAGTTTACGCATAAGCTAAAAGCTTACGAGTAACTCTATGCATAACTTCACAATTACGCGTAAGGTTTACGAGTAACTTTTTGTCCACGCCTAAGCTGATTACGCCTAAGATCCTACGCATAAGATCCTACGCATAAGCACAATCTCTACGCCTAAGCCTCGTCTACTCGTAACTTCCTGTTTCTACGCCTAAGCTCTCTTTCTACGCATAAAGGTTTAAAAAAAAATAGTTTTTTGGCGGGAAAACTTGAGTAAAATTTAAATTTTTGAGGAGACTAAACGTTCAATTTTTACGCGAGATTCAAATTTCGGTTTAACTGTGAAAATTTTGGTCAAAAATTCAAATTTTTGGGCCTAAATTCAAATTTTTGGGTCAAATTTGGCGTCAAAATTGTCATAACTCAAATTTTTCATACGACCTTAGAATTGATTTTTATAGTGAATTTCAAATTTTGGGTGAAAATTTTTTAGAACCAAGGTTACGAGTACGACTTTCAGAAACACCTCAACTGAGCTTAATCTTCATCAACCTCAACTCCTCTATCGTTGAATCGATCCTACATCAACTTTATCAGATCATACCTTCATCAATGGCAACTCAACAAGATATTCATGCGGCGGTGCGAAAACCGACCTCCTATGTTGGAAAAAGGTGGTTATCTTCAATGGACAAGTCGAATGCTTCGTTACATCAAGACAAAACCTAATGGAAAATTGATTATCAAATCCATTCAGGATGGACCCTTCATACCTCGACAAGTCCAAGACCCTGGAAATGCTGATGCAACACCTCCCGCCCCACCATTTTTTCGTCTTCAAAAGACATCAATACTCTGAAGAGGATCGAAACAAGTCGGCGAGATGACATGGCAATTTCATATTATACAACTGGGTTTACCAAGAGACATCTTTGCTGCTGTAGACAGTTGTGAAACTGCTTTCGATATGTGGGAACGTGTTAGACGACTTTGTCATGGAACAAATCGTCAACAAGACACAGAGAACAAGTTGCTAACCTGCATGGGAGAAGTTTACATCTACTCTGTGGAGAATCCATTGAATACTACTATGGAAGGTTTTGTACTTTAATGAATGAGCTGATCAGAAACAAGTTGACACCCAGAACTATCGTGAGCAACATCAAGTTCCTAAACAATCTACCATAAGAATGGGGACGATATGTCACTATTGTCAACCAAACAAAAGACTTACATCAAGTGAACTTTGATCAACTCAACGATTTTCTGAAACAAAACCAAAATGAAGTGAATGAAGTCAGGCAAGAAAGATTAGCAAAGAATCATGATCCATTGGCACTCATTGCAAAGACTCAAACTTCAATGAATACACAACAACAAGCTTCATCATCTTCCACTAACAACAACTTGCAGCAATACATCCCTCAACAACAAAACTATCCACCTGAACAACAACATTACCAGAAACAAGGAATCACTGATCTTGAAATGGAACCAGAAGAAGCTTTGTCACAAGCATTTGTATTCTTGGGTAAAGCATTCAGAGGTCGCTATTCCACACCAACTAACAACAACCAAAGGATTTCATCAAACACCCGCAACAGGCAAATTGCACACCGGTGTGAACATGGGCAATCAAGGTCAAATGGTTAGAGTTATTGGGAATCAGCAGGGATATGCTACTAGATTTCGCATGGGTAATCAGGTTCCGAATCGGGTAATCGATGGGTCGAATGTTGGAAATAGAGTAGTGGGTAATCGAATGGGAATGTTGCAGCTCCAGTCGTTGGGAATTATGGAAATGTGAATCAGGGTAATCGGGTTAAGTGTTATAACTGTCAAGGATTGGGTCACATGGCAAGGAATTGTCCAACTAAGCCGAAAAGAAGGATCTTGCGTATCTTCAGAAAGCTATTCTGTTGGTACAAAAGGAACAATCTGGACTTCAATTGAGTGCTGAGGAACATGACTTCATGGCTATTATGGATGATTTGGAAGACCTCGAGGAACTCAATGCAAACAGCATCTTCATGGCAAATCTTCAGGAGACTAAGTACGACACGATTCTCGACGCACCTCCTGTCTATGACGCCAACGCAGTATCTGAGGTACCAATCACTGATCCATGGTATAACAATGTCATATTTGATGTGTTTACTCATGACGAACAGCATTCTGTGACATCATCACCTACTTATGATACATACATGGACAATCCGAGTTGTAGCAATACTAACTCAGAAACTCCAAATGTGGATCCTAGTGGAGGCGTGGTGGCACAAAATACTGAGACTGATGAGGAAACTCGTGCTTATTTTGAATCATTAATCAACAACGGTGGCATTGAAATTGAGAAAGTTAAAAAGGTTAATCGCGATGTTAAGGCCGCGAATGCCAAATTGACCGCTGAGCTTGAGAGTTACAAGGAGAACGCAAAAACCTTTGAATTTCAGAAAACAAAGAATCAGAATTAGAAATTGGTTATCGAAATTTGGTTTCTAAAGAAAAAGAATTGCAAATCAAGTATAACACACTTGATGTGAAGTCGAACTTGAAAATTAAATCTTTAAACAAGGAAATTTCAGATCTAAATGACCAACTTTCAAAACAAAATCATTGTTTTCTAATCTTGAAAAAGAGAAGAAGCAGTTGATTAATGATTTTTCAAAACGAGAAGATTCTCTTCTTGATGAAATTCTTGATAAGAATGAAAAGATAAAAACTTTGGAAAATTTGCTTCTTACAACGGGTCATTCTGCTCAAACAATCAAGATGCTTTCTAATCAAGTAAATCCGCGTTTTCATACTAATAATAGAATGGCACTTGGTAACGACCCTTCTTCGTTCCTCAAGAAAGCTCAGAAATCTCAGAATGTGTTAAACAATGGAAATGTTTTACATGAACCCATTATTGTTCGTGATTCTCTTGAAACGTTAGAATTATCTGAGGAGAGTAGATCAAAAATGAAACAAAAGAATCCGGAAATCAAACCAATTGATTATAACAAATGGAACAAAATTAACGGAATTACTTTTGTCAATCAAAAAGAAAAGTCAAAGTTCTCCATCATTCAAAATGTTTCAAACAAAGAGTCAACTCCTGCTTCAAAATCTGTTTCAAAACCAGTCGTTGTCTCAAAATCTCTTTCGAACATTGAACAAATGTCTTCAAACAATCCTTTTAACTCAAGTGATGCGAGAAGTATTTTAGACAATGTGAAAACGAGAATTGCGGATCTTCAAGAAACTGTTAAAACTAAAACCACTATTACACCTAATAACTGGTTCTCTAGTTTTGATATTGAACAGAGAAAGTTTTTGAAACTCAAATTGCCCCTCAAATGAATGCCATCGCAAGGGTAATTCATTTGGAACAAGCATTTTTGAAAGAAACAGTTGACTTTGTCAAGGACCATAAATCCCTGGTAAAGCAAGCTTAATGACAGTGTTGAACACATCAAAGTTTTGGAAAATTTAAATGACTCTCTCTCGAAGATGTTCTCGACTAATGATATTATGTCCATTATTTTGCAAACATATTCTGTTGAAGATCATGAAAGACTCCAGTCTGAGACCTCTGAAATTGTTTCAAAATATGAAAAAGCTCTTGAAAAACTTGAAAAAGAAAATGTGTCATATTTTAAACAACTTGATCGAAAAACTGAGGAATGCAAGTATGACAAATTGTCGTATGAGCGTGCCTACAATGACATGAAAGCGAAAAATGATCTTTTGAGGGCTCAACTGGAATGTCCAAAAGGAAAGGCAGTGGAACGTGATTAAAAACCATTGACTGCGGAGAAAGCAAATGTTCCCAAACCGGTTTCCAAACCAAAAATGTCTGTTTCTATGCCTCCTCCAAAAGTCAATGAGAAAAATGTTTCATCAAAACCAGTCACTCCACCTGCCCTACCTAAACAAAATGTTGATAAGGGAAAAGCGGTTATCGAGAAACCAAAAGTTTTAACACCTGGCCTTTTTAAGATGAGTACCACTAATGCGTCTGCCTCCACATCTAAACCATATGGAACAAATGACATAAGTTTAGATAAGCACTCTAAAGAGACTAGGAAAGTCTGAAACCACTTCCTTGATAACATAGTGAATCCTAATGCGTGTGCCTTACCTTCTACAAGACTAGGAAGCACCTCTAGAAGCAGCAGACTAAAGCCTAAGAGCAATACAAGGAACAATAGAGTCTCGCATGACTCTAAGAGTAGTAGCTTGAATAAAGAGAAGAAAGTAGAAGAACACCCTAGGAATTTACCGTTTTTGAATAAGAAAGACATTTCATCTGAATGTAATGAACCTATGAAATATGCTAAGTTTAATGAATCTGTTTGTTTAACTTGCAAGAAATCTTTATCTAATGTTCATGATGATTGTGTTTCTAAGAATGAGATTGTTAAGCCTCTTAAGAAGAATGTTCCCAAAAGAACTTATGCTAAACGAATAGGAAGACTAGTTGCGAGACTTAGGCTTTACACTACTAATAGGGAGCATAATGTTTACTTTAGGGATGACATTTGGAAACCCACGGATAGAACTTTCACACTCCAGAATGGTACAATGAGTGACCAACCAGAATACCCAGTTGAAAACTTCTTTGAGTGTGATCCGGATTTTACCTCTAACCCAACGGAACCAAAATCAAAACGGTTTCCAAAATCTTCTTCTTATTGGCGTGTTATCGAAATATGTCTTTGGATCGTCGACTCGGGTTGCTCCAAGCACATGACCGGAATCTGAAGCTGCTGATCAATTTCGTCTGGAAATTCATGGGAACCGTGCGCTTTGGAAATGATCATGTAGCAGCTATCATGGGTTATGGAGATCTACCTTTTGGAAATTATTTAATCACTTGGGTTTACTATGTCGAAGGGTTGGGACACAATTTGTTTTCGCGGCAAATTCGTGATGCGATTTAGAGGTTGCTTTCAGGAAAAATGCTTGCTTCGTTAGAAACTTGGATGGAACTGATCTCTTAACTGGGAATCGTGATACAAACTTGTATGCTATCGACATCAATCAAATGGCCTCTTCATCACCAATATGTCTTATGACACGAGCATCCGGAACACAGTCCGGTTGTGGCACGAAGGTTATCCCATCTCAATTTTGACACAATCAACAAAATTGCCAAAGACAACATCGTCAATGGACTTCCAAAGTTCAAATACACCAAGGATCACTTATGTCCATCATGCGAACAAGGAAAAAGCAAAAGAGCATCATATAAACCCAAATCCGTACCTAGTTCGAAAGCAAAGTTGCATATGTTGCACATGGACTTATGTGGCCCAATGAGAGTTGAAAGCATTAATGGAAAAAGTATATTCTTGTTATCGTCGATGACTATTCAAGATATACATGGGTTAAGTTTCTGAGATCAAAAGACGAAGCACCAAGCATCATCATCACCTTTCTGAAACGATTCAAGTACTTCTTCAAACTCCAGTAAGGGTTGTAAGAACAGACAACGCACAGAGTTCACTAATCGGAGTTAAGAGCTTATTTTGAAGATGTTGGAATTACACATCGGACATCAGTTGTTAGAACTCCACAGCAGAATGGGGTAGTTGAAAGAAGAAATAGAACTCTTGTGGAAGCCGCTCGCACAATGCTAATCTATTCTAGTGCACCGTTATTTCTATGGGTTGATGTTGTTGCCAACGCTTGTTTCACTTTAACCGATCTCTCATCCATCCAAGATTCAATAAAACCCCATATGAGCTTGTGAATAAAAGAAAACCGGATATCTCTTACTTTCACGTATTTGGCGCTTTGTGCTATCCTACGAATGACGGAGAAGATCTTGGAAAACTGAAAGCAAAAGGTGATATTGGAATCTTCATTGGATATTCAGATAACTCGAGGGCATTCAGGGTGTATAACATGAGAACTAGGAGGATCATGGAGACGATGAATGTGAAGTTTGACGAACTTTCACGTATGGCTTCTGAGAGACTCGCTCTAGAACCCGCACTAAACCGGACTGACTTCCGACACATCAGCCAGGACTCGTACCTCACAGAGCTCAATCAACTTCGATTGACAATCCTAAAGAACAAGAATGGGAGAATTTCTTCGAGTTAATGTTCGATGAATACTATGGTGGAACTTCGACAAATGCATCAAACCATCATTCCGCACGCAACCGCTCAAAATCATCCTCCACACCAAAGAAGATGCATCTACAATAGTCGAAACCAATGCACCAACTCCATCAACATCATCTACATCTACTCCAGCTATTACACCCGTTCTACCAGCAGTTGATGAGCAAAACCAAAACCAGAACGATGCAACGTTAGATGAAGACTTATTTGAAAACCCGTTTGCTACGAAATCAGCTGAATCTTCTTCAAGCTTACGAGAACCATCTAACTCGCATACGTTTAACCAACGGTATCCTTCTACTCTGAAGTGGACAAAAGACCACCCAATTGAACAAGTTATTGGTGAACCTTCAAGGCCAATTCAGACGAGACGTCAACTTGCCACCGATTGCGACTTGTGCATTTACCTTTGCTCAATTAGCAATACAGAGCCAAAGAACATTCGCGAGGCAATGGCAGATCCCGCATGGATAGAAGCAATGCAGGAGGAACTTCTCCAATACCGTCTACATGAATCTTGGGAAATGGTTCCAAGACCCATTGACGTTCGCGTCATTGATCTTAAATGGTTATGGAAAAACAAACGGGATGAAGAAATGACTGTCATTCGCAACAAAGCTCGTCTTGTGGCCAAAGGATACGACATAAGAGGAAGGGATAGACTTTGAAGAGTCATTCGAGCCGGTAGCTAGACTAGAAGCAGTCAGGATTTTCTTAGCCTATGCCGCTCACAAAAACATCACGGTTTATCGGATGGACATTAAGACCGCGTTCTTGAATGGAACTCTGAAAGAAGAAGTGTACGTGAGTCACCAGAAGGCTTCATCGACTTGAAACATCCAGACTACGTCTACAAACTCAAAAAGGCAATCTATGGATTGAAACAAGCTCAGAGAGCGTGGTATGACGAACTGTCCTCTTTCCTTATCCTAAACAATTTCACCAAAGGACATTGATCCTACCTTGTTTACACAAAAATGCAAAAACGACATTTTGATTGTTCAAATTTACGTGGACGACATCATCTTTGGGTCCACTAATCCGAATCTTTCAAAACATTTTGAAAATCTCATGAAAAGTAAATTTGAAATGTCCATGATGGGGGAACTAAAATTCTTTCTTGGTTTACAAATACATCAATCCCCACGTGAAATTTTTATAAATCAAGCTAAACATACAACTGAGATTTAAAAAAATCATGGTATGGATAATTGTGACTCGGTTGGAACACCAATGGTAACTTCACCAAAAATTGGAGCCGATTTGTTTGGGAAACCTATTGATCCAAAGAAATATCGGAGCATGATTGGTTCTCTCATGTACCTCACTGCTAGTCGACGAGATATTCATTTTGCTGTTTGCTTATTAGCACGGTTTCAGGCAAAGCCTACCGAACTGCACCTCAAAGAGGTTAAACGGATCTTTCGGTACCTGAAGACATCCATTCACATGGGACTTTGGTATCCGAAGGAATCCGGATTTGATCTAATTGCCTTTTCAGATGCGGACCACGCAGGTGATCAAGTTACGGCAAAAAGTACATCAGGAGGAGCACAATTTTTGGGTGAAAAGTTAGTAAGTTGGTCTTCAAAGAAACAAGATTGCACTGCACTTTCAACCGCGAAGCTGAGTATGTGTCTCTATCTGCGTGTTGTGCTCAAGTTCTATGGATGAGAACACAACTCACAGATTATGGCTTTACTTTCGATAAAATACCTATGTATTGTGACTCGAAAAGTGCCATAGCCATATCATGCAATCCTGTTCATCACTCAAAGACTAAGCATATCCGTGTCCGCTATCACTTCATCAAAGAGTACGTCGAAAATGGTACTGTTGAATTATTCTTCGTGAAGACAGATTACCAACTCGCCGATCTATTAACTAAAGCCCTTCCAAAAGAAAGGTTTGACTATTTAGTTCGACGAATTGGAATGCGAAGCCTAACCCCTGAGGAGTTAGAAAGTCTTCTCGAATCTTCTTGAAAATGATTTTCCAAAAAGCTTCATTGTAAATATTTTTGAAAAACAAAATACAAAATTTGAAAAACCAACAAAAGCAAAATATAAAAATATAAAATTTTCAAAAATACAAAAACAATATAATATCAAAAATCCAAAAATATTCATCTCACGACATGTCTCTCGTATAATCGATATTCTGTACGTTTCTAGAAATGTCATTCAACAATGATACGGGTATGTACAGATGCTTGAGCGAGAGTTATTTATTTGTTTTCTAAAACATGTCGTCTCTCAAAACTTCTTAATCTATGGCTTTCGTATTCTTCAGTACGAAACCCGGACTAAAATGTTGACTTTTGATTATTTTTCAAATCAAAACTCGTGCTTTTATAGAAAAATCAAGTGTACGCTTCAGTGCACTACATTTAAAAATGGTGAGAAATCATCATCATCTTGAGCACCTTTTCAAGATTGTTCAAAAAGATTTTCAAAATCTTTCAAAATATTTTGTGCTCAAGATAACTCCCTCTAAAACCCTTTAATTGATTATGCTTTATTAAAGGGGAGTATAAAACTAAAATGTTCCATATTCATGCTTAAATCAAATCCGTTTGTCTCCCCAAAAGATTCTAAAATGTTGTTTAATCCGTTGATATAAAAATATCACGAATATGCTATTTTTGAGGGGGAGGAGACGTGATTAAAATGTGATAAAAAATCAAAAAGTTTTAATGATCGTTGTTTGAATCTCAAAATGAGCTCGACTCAAACGGAACCAATGAATTGACGGGAATCAAAGTCAGTAAATGTACCATCTCGAGAAACTTGTGATAGATATGCACCTTCATGGGTCTAACCTCCTTTTCAAGGAGTGTTTACAACTTCAAGTTAGTTATTAGAGCTAGTTGTCACCTAAAACTGACAATGGAACTCTTTAACTAGGCAACGTAACCGTGTCTCGTGGGAATTGTCTATCATGAGCCGATCAATTCAAAAAGTGCAAACTCTACCCTATATGTGCAGATTTGTTCAAAACTTATAAGCATATGTGAAGGGGGAGTGTTTCTGAAAATATAAAACTCTCAGAGTGTTCCAAACATGTTTTCATCATAAACACTTTGAGAGATTTTCAAGAAAAATGGTTTTATGGCAACAATAGGACAGTCATGGAGTTATAAGGTGTATAAGGATAGGAAACTCGTCCTATGATCCGCCAGAGCCGGAGGGATCTACCCAAGGACATCACCAATAGTTTAGTATTAGAAGTCCTTAGGTATGATTGAAAAAAGGAGTAATGTGAGAAAGAAGAAAGAAGGGGTTGAAGAATTAAAAAGAAAAGTAAAAGAAAGGGTGAAAAGAAATAGCCCTCCATATTCAACCTTAGGGCAGAAACCGGGTTCAATTCATCTGCTACTGGTTGTCACTAGATGACACTGGTATTGAAGACAAAGACGTCATGGACCCAGTGACGCACTGCACCTAACCTTCTAACCACTCAATTCCTCTTAAAAGGATTTGTTTCATTCTCACTGGGAACCCTGCATAATCTATCGACTTTCTCTTAGAGATTGTTGATATTGAAGAAGGAGACCCTCTCCCCAGTCTCCGCTTAGGAAAACCATAATGCACTTATTGAGTCTAGAGCCACGAGATTCATCAAAAGATCTCATAGGAACACATGACATTTCATCGCTTGTTGTTCATCAATAAGGGCACAAGTGATACATTCTAGAGTCCTACGCAGGTCTTAGCAATCTGCCAGAACATTTATGAGAAGTTTCACTTCTGTGATCTTCAGTGATTGAATGGAAACTCCTACCAGGGTCAACATCAAACAACCCTGACAGCAGGTCACTTCGGTAACTCCCCGTGGATTACGCTTAGTGTGTCTCAAACGGTCTACAGTTGTGGGGTGATGCTTCGGTGTACCTCAGCGACTCATCTGAACTGTAGATGTACTTCGGTATATCGCGTTATCTCACTTGTGGGACTCCAGTTCAGGAACGGCCTTTGTGAGAATTAGAGATGTGTTTTCACACTATGCTGTTAACACCCTCGAAATTCAAACTTGTAAGTGCCGGAAACCGCTTATTACTAACTGTTTTTATGTTTTCTTCTTATGGAAGCTTCGGAGCGGATGGATCGTGCAGACTCGCCACATGCTCATACCAACAACACATGAAAGTTCTCATCAAAATCAAAGGCAACTCAAAGTTAAAGATGATTCTTCGTCTATGTCAAAGAATCTACAAAGTGTAAAGACTCGAGAACTTCATCGTTGGAAACTCAAAGTCAAATAGAAGTGTGAGCATGGTGGAGAAAGACGTGGAGACACCTAACCAACGAAGTTGACAACGGCAGACAACCACATTAATTGATCACAAAGCATGAAGGAACAAAGAATTAAGACTATTCTTTATCTACACACAAAGTTGAAGCTCGAGAAAAGTAAAGACCTTATCAAGTGGAGCATCATTTGAATGACCACCCCTTAGGGGGAGATTGTTAGCCTTAATAGTTTTTATTAGAAGTGATGGTCATTCACGATTAGGAACTTTGTAATGTGTGTTAAATATCGTGATAGAATAGTCAACGGGCTCGTGGATTGGACTAAGCTAAATGGCTAGGCGTTATGATTATGCTAGCCGTTTGAAGCTTAAGTATCCAAAGACCAATCCATGTCCAACCCACGAAAAGCCCAAGCAAAGCCTTTTAGGGTTTTAAGTTACTTGTACTATAAATACCCCTCAAATGGTCATTTGAGGGGTGTGCTTGAAAGTGTGTGTGTGTGTGTGTTTTCCTTTGAAGTAATACAACATATTGTGTTTATCTTTCTCTCCACATACACGGTTCTAAACATCAAGTCACCAACATCTTAATCTTTCCTTCTTTATTTACGCATAGGTTTGTGTTTGTGTTGTTCGTGTTCTACGCGTAGCGTGGTATACGTGTTGGGTTTGTGTGATAAGGTTGATAAAAGTAAGGTCCTACACTTGTCTTCGGACGAAGTTTACTTATTTTTTTCTTGTAGGTTCTTCTTGACGCCCTCGAGTTAGGGGGAGCTTCCGTCAAGCATTTACAAATGCATCATATGAATTACTCGTCCAAGGACGAATATAATTTTGCACTAACTTTTTGTTTTGTAGATTTTCAAAACACACTAGGAGAACTTGACGCTCTCAATAAAGGGGAGTTTTTCGTCAAAGCAAAAAACATTGCAAATTTTGCAATACTTTTTAGCCTTCCTAAAATACTTGACGCCCTTAACAAGGGGGAGCAACCGTCAAGGGGGAGCATGCACACATTCATTCTTCAAAATTCCTTTATGTTTCAACAAAAGGGAAATTCCTTTCTCATCATATATATTTTTTTCTAACACTAACCTTGATGTAGGTTAAGCCTAAAAAATTTGATCCATTGAGCCGTTGGCAATAATGGTTATAATTCAAAGGATCTTTCTATTTTTTCTTTGTGTGATTCTCTAGGTTCCCCTTAAAGGCGAGAACACCACCTCTTGAAGACGTGCAAGCTCAAGGTCATGATGCAAACTCGCCATTCTTGGGAGAAATTAAGGTTAAAGGACACACCCTTTTTGTTTCGACAAAAGGGGGAGAAGAGTGTAAACGGAGAAGGTAATGTATAGGAAGTATGACACAGAACTTTGACATTTTACCTATCTATTACTTTTACATATATTTTGTCATCATCAAAAAGGGGGAGATTGTTAGTGCAAATATTACGATATTTAATCTATACATTCTCATTTGTTTTGTTGATGACAAACATGTAACTTGTAATACATAATGTAAAATGTATAAGTTACTTGTAATTATATATTGTCTCAACACCTCTCGACGACTCAAGTCCTTGTATGCTACAACACAGGTTCGTACATGTTTGTTATGTTATGTTATGATCAAACCCCCAACAAACCATTAAAACATGTTTAGTTAAATAGTTTATGTATAACAACTAGTGTTTACATATTGGGTAAATATATACATAACTAGTATGTATTATAATGGGCAATATAAATGGGTAGAAACTTAAGTATTTGACTCATTGACCAAATACATTGAATATAGTTGGATAAAACCCAAAGTCTAGAAACATTGTACCTTGGTGGGCACTCATAACCCATTTGACTAGATGCATTGCATCATTAGATACATTGTATCTAATCTAATACCCATGGATCAACCCATAACCCATTTGACTAGATGCATTGCATCCATTAGATACATTGTATCTAATCTAATACCCATGGATCAACCCATAACCCATTTGACTAGATGCATTGCATCCATTAGATACATTGTATCTAATCTAATACCCATGGATCAACCCATAACCCATTTGACTAGATGCATTGCATCTTGTAGATACATTGAATCTACTTGGTACCCATAACCCATGACCCATGACCCATGACCCAAAACCCATGGGTAAAATGGAGCGTCCCACGGATCCCCAATAATACACTGGACGGATCCCTCAAGGGAGGGATCCGTGGGATCCGGGGAACAGTGGCTAGTTTTCTTCTATAAATAGTAAGCCATTTCTTCATTGTTTGACACACCTTTATACATAGTTTCTCTCCACCATTTCTAGGATATTTTAGATCATTAGGAAACATGTTAGCCACCCTCATCTCATATGATCATAATGCTTCTAACTTTCATTTGTTGTAAGCATACTCCCGAAGTGATCCTCCAAAGCAAACTTAGAGATCTTGCATCCTTACCTACTGAAGTGATCACCCATCACAAGCATACAAGCACATGAAGATCTTCTACAACAAGCTTGGGAAACTTGTCATCTTCATCCATAGAAGACTAACTACATCATGCTTTGTGTTCTTGATGTTTAGTTTAGGACTTCATATCCATTAGACACATTGTCTTGGATATTGTTTAGTATCATATTCTTGTAACTATGACTAGACTAGATGGTTTATGTGTTTGTGCCATAAAACACAAGGTTTGTTATGTTGGGCCAAAAAACATAACGGGTATCATAGAAGTCATGTCACAAGGCATTAGTGAAGGGTGCCTAGAGATCGAGTCAAAGGCATTAGTGAAAGGTGCCTAAGGTGTACATTCGATATGGTGTGATTCGATGTACAAGATAGATTAGTATTGGGTCAAAGGATATTGATATCCTTGATGGAGCTGTAAAAAGGAGTGGGTCTCCTTTGGGATTAGGTGTTGTGTAGTTTTGGGTAGTAGTTCCTCCATTGTAATGGAACTCGGTACTTAGCCTAGTACCGGATAAAGGGTAGGCGACGTTGTGTAGGTGTGGTTCACCTTGGTGTGAAAGAACCCGGTGGTTAGCCTAGTACCGGAAAAAGAGTAGGCGACATTGTGAAGGCTTCTCTGCCATAAGGAGTTGGTGTCGTGTAGTGTTTACGAACTCTCGAGTAGGTGACTCGGGGAGTGGAGTAGGGCAAGGAAGGTGTCCTTGTAGCCGAACCTGTTAGTCGTAACATTTTTATTAGAAGTGATGGTCATTCACGTTTAGGAACTTTGTAACGTGTGTTAGATATCGTACTAGAATAGTCAATGGGCTCGTGGATTGGGCTAAGCTAAATGGTTAATCGTTTAGTTAAGCTAGCCTTGTATAAGTTCATGTAACCCAATCCATGTCCAAGCCCATCTCACGGCCCATGGCCAAGCCTTAGGGCATTATGTTACTTGTACTATAAATACCCCTCAAAGTCACATTTGAGGGGTGTGCTTGAGTGTGTTTTGTGTGTGTTTTTCATATGAAATATTGTTTCATCTTCTTTCATTTATCTCTCTTAAACACATCATCTCATCATTCAAGTCACCATTAGGGATGGCAACAGGGCGGGGAATGTCGGGGATTGTATTTACCATCCCCATCCCCGTTTTCGTTCTCTATCCCCATCCCCATCGAGGAATTGCTTTACGTCCCCATCCCCGCCCCCAATGGGGATCGGGGATCCCCGTGGGGATTCGGGGATTTTCAATCCTTACGAACTAACATAAATTTTCCAACTCATCGAAAATATAAAGAATTTTAACTCATAAAGTATTTCAAGAAACGTGCGTACATCACATATAGTTGGACTCATTACGATTTCAATTCAACTTTAAAGCATTCTCAACATTGTAACATCACATATAATATAAAAACAATATATATCATGTGTCTATTCGGAAAAAATAATAAGTAATATGTAGTTGGTGCTTATGTTTCTAATTTTAAAGGTACTTGATTCTATAAATATCACATATGCGTAGAAATATACATGTCGATACTCATAAACATATATACATATACATGTACAAGTTAATCGAGTATGAATATAACATATAAATTCTAAATACTTATACACTAGAAAGATCGGGTTCGGGTTTGGGGATTTATGTTATCCCCATCCCCGCCCCATCCCCGGTTTCATATTTTGGGGATTCCCTATCCCCGTCCCCATCCCCGGTCAACTCGGGGATTTCCCAGTCAAAATCGGGTTTGGGGATCGGGTCCCCATCGGGTTCGGATTTTTTTGCCATCCCTAGTCACCTTATCTTTTCTTCATCTTTCTTGTTATATTGTGTGAAATGGATTGATAAAAGGGTCCTAACAAGTGGGATCAAGAGCCTAAAGATGATTTAGAAGTGTTTTTATTGTTAAAAATCGTGTTTTTTATTGTCAAAAATTTGTCTTTAAATTTTTTTTTGGCATTTTTTTTCTCGTATCTGCCTATCAAACTGCTTATCTTTTTGCTGGTTACATGTTTTTTGCTTATCTTAAGTCAAAATAGCAGTTTTTAAGGTTAGTTTTTTTCCTGCTTGTCTGGTCAAAAAGAAAAATCTTTAAACTTATCTCAATCTTATTTCAGTCCATATCCAACAAAGTTTTTAAGGTCCAGTCCTTTTTATTTCTGTCCAAAACAGTTTTTTTGTCCAAACAGTTTTAAGGTAAAAAACAGTCTTTGTTCTAATCTTTCTTTTCTTGAGGTATCAAAAACTGGTCGGAAAAAGCTGTCTTAAAAACTTTGACGGAAAACTTGGTCGGAAAAAAGTCAACAAAAAAGTCAAAACCCTCGTTTTTTACGTGTAAGGATTCAGATTTACGCATAAGATACCATTTCTACTCCTAAGCACTTACGACTATCTTCAGATCTGATTACGATTTACTTGGAAAGTATCTCGTACATTTTTTTGCGCCTAAACCTTACTCGTAAGGTTGTAGTTTACGTGTAAGGGTGGGTTAAGCGTAAGGTTTTCAAGGTTTACACGTAAGGTTGTTTACGTCTAAAAAAGTTGTTACGCGTAAGGGTGTTTACGCGTAAGGTGGGTTACGCATAAAGGTTTTCAAAAAAGTTTACGCATAATCAAATCGGGAGTAAGAAATTAGCACACGACCAGATCGTGACTTCAACATCACTCACCCAACACCAAGTCTCGAACCAACCAAGAACATAAACGAAAAAAATATACAGATCTCAGTTTGTACCATCATTGATCCATTTTGAAGACTTACTTCTTTCTTTAATATCCGAATCTTTCAAAGAAAGAACAAAACAAATCGTTTCATTCCCTCTAAAATTCGGTTAAAAAAAAAAAAAAAAAAAAAAAAGAGGAAACAAAAGAAAATCAAAATAACCTACCCGAGACCTCGTTGATTCAAGATCTTAGAGCGAAAGCATCCAAAAACATAATACTTTTCTATAGTTGAATCAAGAACAAGTTCCCAAAGAATTTTTTTTTATGATTCGTATGTTCCAAAAGAACACAAGGATTTAATTAAGCGTTATTTACCTAAATAACCCGTCAGAGAAAAAGTTGTCCTGCAGAGGACCACTTTTTTTTACTTTTCCAAAATGTCAAGATTCTTCGTGCCCAGTTACAACCGAAAACAAAATACACACGTGTCGCCATTTTAGGTAAACAAGAAAAAAAAAAAAAAAAAAGGCATTTCGTGCCTCATTGTAACCGAAATGCAAGATACTTGTCAGACATTAAATGAGGAGAATTAAAAAAAATGCAAATCCACCTCTTGAACTATTTAATATATACAACTTTTTTGTATAACGAATTTTATTCATCAAATAGCTAGCGAATATCTTGCGAATTCGCTAATGAAAAATATACAGTTGCGAAGAGCTCTTTATTACGAACAAAACGAGCCCAATATCGATATACTTTTGACGTACGTACGATATTATAAAAAATATTGAAGTTTGATATATTTTTAAAAAACAAAAAAAAACTTTCAAAACACACTCGTAAACCACAGGGACCAAAGACGTGCAATTCTATAAATAAGAAAAATCATTTGGAATGACCGGAATATCGTTTGGAAATAAAACCGTAAACATTCATAAATTAAAAACGGTATCCTTGTATTAATAAAACTAAAAACTCCAACTTTTTTCTATATGAAGCTAAAACTTTTGTTTATAAATTTATATAAACAAATTTAGTATTATTATCCTTTTATTAATAAAGTTATTACGTGTTTTTTTTTAATGAAAACAGTATCCTTTTATGAAACTAAAAATGGTATCCTTTTATTTATAAAACTAAAACGCCAATCTGTTTTTATATGAAACTAAAACATTTATTTATAAATTTATATAAATAAAAGTTTTAGGATTATTATCATTTTATCAATAAATTTATTGCCGCGTTTATTTAATGAAAAAGTTATTGTATAAAAAAGTTGTAAATAAAACAAAAACGGTATCTTTTTATTCATAAAACTAAAAACGTCATCTTTTTTCTGTATGAAACTAAAACTTTTATTTATAAATTTATAAAAAAAATTAGTATTATTATCCTTTTATTAGTAAATTTATTACGCGTTTATTTAATGAAAACGGTATCCTTTTATAAAACTAAAAACGGTATCATTTTATTCATAAAACTAAAACGCCAACTATTTTCTGTATGAAACTATAACTTTTATCTATAAATTTATGTAAAAATTTTAGTATTATAATCCTTTTATCAATAAATTTATTACTCGTTTATTTAATGAAAAAGTTGTAAAAAAAACAATGTTACGTTTTTATTTCCAAATGATATTCCGGTCATTCTAAACGATTTTTTTATTTATAGAATTGCACTTCTTTGGTCCCTGTGGTTTACGAGTGTGTTTTGAAAGTTTTTTTTGTTTTTTAAAAATATATCAAACTTCAATATTTTTTATAATATCGTACGTACGTCAAAAGTATATCAAAAGTATGTCGTACATACGTCAAAAGTATATAGAAACAAGTTGGCGTGTTTGGTCCCTGTGGTTTTATTTCCAAATGATATTCCGGTCATTCCAAATGATTTTTCTTACTTATAGAATTGCACGCTTTGGTCCCCTGGTTTACGAAAGTGTGTTTTGAAAGTTTTTTTGTTTTTAAAAATATATCAATCTTCATTATTTTTTATAATATCGCACGTATGTCAAAAGTATATCGATATTGGGCTCGTTTTGTTCGTAATAAAGAGCTCTTCGTAATTGTATATTTTTCATTAGCGAATTCGCAAGATATTCGCTAGCTATTTGATGAATAAAATTCGTTATACAAAAAAGTTGTATATATTAAATAGTTCAAGGGGTGGATTTGCATTTTTTTTAATTCTCCTCTTGCATTTCGGTTACAATGAGGCACGAAATGCCTTTTTCCTTCTTCTTTTTTATTTATTTTTTCTTTTTTTTTTTTTCTTGTTTATCTAAAATGGGACACGTGTGTATTTTGTTTTCGGTTAGAACTCAAAAGACGAAGAATCTTGACATTTTAGAAAAGTAAAAAAAAGTGGTCATCTGCAGGACAACTTTTTCTCTGACGAGTCATTTAGGTAAATAACGCTTTAATTAAGGGAATATAGTGGTGGGTCAAGGTTGACATAAGAAAAGGGAGAAATTGCATTTGTTTATTGTGTAAATCACGTGCTAAGGAACTAACTTCATGCGATTGTTAAACGGAGAATAGAGTATTATTTGTTTGACAGTTAGATTGATGTGCGTTCGGTTGGAACAAGTAGAAAGAAGTAAGAGGGATTAGATCTATAGTTGGTTGGTGACTGCGTTTTTTTTAGAGTGTGATTAGGGTAGTATCATTTAGAGTAAATCTGTTATAAAAGGAGTATTATATACCGGATTATTAGGGTAGATTTTTATTGGACTCGGGCTGGACTTCCTCTTAATACTTCAATTTTTAATTGGACTCGTGTTGGGCTGCTGGTTTAAAAGGGGACGAATGCTTTTTTGGACTTGGTTTAATTGGACTTTAAGCATTTTGTATCACTAGTATTTTACTAGTCCAATTTTTTTTGAAGAGTTGAATTCTTGTGGAAATTTTTGGTATATTTTGGTCACAGTTGTGATTAAGCTTCGATAATCCGAGACTGAGTATTCTTTTGGGATTAAATTTTCGGGTTCATTAGACTATAACTACCGTGCTAGTTATTGGATAATTCGCTTCAAAACAAAAATCACTTCTTTATCGTCTACAAGATCCGCAAATTCATTTAACACGTTCACAATGTCTTTTCTCAACAACTTCCTACCATCGATCGATATGGACTCTATTGTTCAATTCTTTGCTCCATATCCTAAGACTGAAAAGACGGTGTCCGAGACTGAAGAATATTTGACTGAAAATGAGAAAACGTCGACTGATAATGAGCAAGAGGTTGAAGAAAATGAGCTTCCAGATCACTTAAGATATCTTGACTTGAGATTTCCAATTTCATTCGTTGAGCATATGAAGCGCAAGTCGTTGACCGAACAGCACGGCAATCAAGCATTGTTTGAATCTAAGCCGATGCACCAATATCTGCAGGTATTAAACACGTGGTTATAGCGAAACAGAGGATAAGGAATCAACTGGAATAACCGTCTTATGACTTCGGTTAAGCAAGCTACCTCTGCCGATCACAAAGAAAGATTCGTGTTATTTTGATTCGAATGCAAAGTGTCAAACCAATGACGGCTTGAAAGGCTCAAGTACATGTTGATGTTAGCAATGAAAGAAGAATTGGGAATAGAGTTGATCACCGAGGAATACGAATTCCAAAATCCAGGACTAGATAAAGCAAACGTAAATGCAAACTACTCGCCTTACACAACCAGCAGGACACAACATCAAGCGGTACTTTTGACACACCTCCCGCCTTCTACGACAGATTCACTCAATGAGGTACCAAATTATAGTAATGTTGCTAATTAGTTTACTCATGAGAAGCCACATTCTCGTGGTCTCGAACCTTATTATGACACATACGTGGGAGAGCAAGTTAATAGCAATGTTAACTCTAAAACTTCATATATGGATCCTAATGGAGGTCCAGTTGAACAGAATGGTGCTAATGATGAGGAAACTCGTGCTTATTTTGAAACATTAATTAATAATTGTGGTATTGAGATTGAGAAAGTTAAAACGGCCAATCGCGAAGTGAAGGCCGCGAATGCTAAATTGACCACTGAGCTTGAGAGTTACAAGGAGAACGCAAAAGCTTTTGAATTTCATAAAAACAAAGAATCAGAATTAGAAATTGGTTATCGAAATTCTGCTTTAAGAGAAAAAGAATTGCAAATCAAGTATGACACACTTGATGTGAATTTGAACTTGAAAATAAAATCTTTAAACAAGGAAATTTCTGACCTAAATGACCAACTTTCTAAACAAAAAACAATGTTTTCTGATCTTGAAAAAGAGAAGAAGCAGTTGATTGCAGATTTTTCAAAACGAGAAGATTCTCTTCTTGATGAATTTCTTGATAAAGATGAAAAAATCAAAACATTGGAAAATTTGCTTCTTACAACGGGTCATTCAGCTAAAACAACCACGATGCTTTCTAACCAAGTAAATCCGCGTTTTCATACTGATCATAAAATGGCCCTTGGCAACAACCCTTCTTCGTTCCTCAAGAAGGCTCAGAAACCTCAAAATGTGTTAAACAATGGAAATGATTTACATGAACCCATAATTGTTCTTGATTCTCTTGAAACGTTAGAACTATCTGAGGAGAGTAGATAAAAAATGAAACAAAAAAATCCGGAAATCAAACCTATTGATTATAACAAATGGAACAAAATTAATGGAATTACTTTTGTTAATAAAAAAGAAAAGTCAAAGTTTTCCATCACACCAAGTGTTTCAAACAAAGAGTCAACACCAGTTTCAAAATCAGTTTTAAAACCAGTTGTTGTCTCAAAATCTCTTTCGAACATTGAACAAATGTCTTCAAACAATCCTTTTAACACAAGTGATGCGATAAGTATTTTAGAGAATGTGAAAACTTGAATTGCAGATCTTCAAGAGACTGTTAAAACTAAAACCAATATTACTACTAACATCTGGTTTACTAGGTTTGATGATGAAAATAAAAAGTTTTTTGAAACTGAAATTGCCCCTCAGCTGAATAACATCAACTCAAGGGTAATTCATTTTGAACAAGCATTTTTGAAAAAAACAGCTGACTTTGTCAAGGATCATAAATCCCTGGTAAAGCAAGCTAATGAAAGTGTTGAACACATCAAAGTTTTAGAAAATTTAAATGATTCTCTCTTCAAGATGTTCTGACTAATCGATATTATGTCCATTATTTTACAAACATATTCTGTTGAAGATCATGAAAGACTCCAGTCCGAGACCTCCGCAATTGTTTCAAAATATGAAAAAGCTCTTGAAAAACTTGAAAAGAAAATGTGTCCTATTTTAAACATTTGATCAAAACAGAGGAATGCAAGTATGACAAACTGTCGTATAAGCGTGCCTACAAGGACATGAAAGAGCAAAATGATCTTTTGAGAACTCAGCTGGGAAGTCTAAAAGGAAAGGTTGTGGATACTAAGTTTGCAAAACCATTGACTGAGGAGAAAAACAAATGTTCCCAAACCGGTTTTTAAACAAAAAATGTCTATTTCTCAGTTTCCTCCAAAAGTCAATGAGAAAAATGATTTGTCAAAAACAGTCACTCCACCTGCCTTGTCTAAGCAAAAAGAAAGGATTGTTGAACATGAAAATGCAGTTGCTGAAACACCAAAAGTGATTACACCTGGCATTTCTAGGAATAGTACACGAAATGTGACAAAAAATCCAGTTAAAGAATCTGTCGGTTCTAACAACATGGTCCAAAATCAATATCTAGAAGAAGCTAGGAAAAAGGCACAGATTCGAAAAGACGGAATTTTAGGTGCAACATCTAGTGTGATGAATTCTACAAGATTTCAAGGCAATGCTAGTAGTAGTAAACCTTTACCTAGGAATTCTCAACACAAGACTAGGGATTGACTTGCATCTAAGAGTAGTTGCGCAAAATAAAATGCTATGCACGTAGGAAACAACACTAGAAATTCTGAGTATTTTTCAAACAAGAAACAATTTCCAAAAGACTGTAGTGACAAAGTTAATGTTGCTGTTTTAAACAAGAATGTGGAATTTGTCTGTCCTACATGTCAAAAATGTGTCTTTTCAGCTAATCACGATGCATGTCTTTCAAAATATCTCAAGAAAGTAAAATCGCATGCTAAGGTTCAATCCACTAAGACACCAAACAAAAACAAACTCGTTGACAAGATAAATATGGATAAGAAACCTAAAAGGTGGATCACTTCAGGACGTAGTTTTTCTAAAAATGAGTCTTCCGCTGCATCTGAAAAGAAAACAACTCCTAGATCTTACCTTAGGTGGAAACCCACGGGAAAAGTTTTCAACCAAGTTGGTCTTAGATGGATTCCCACAGGAAAGATTTTTGATACTCGCACCAACACAGATAATAGTACCAATCATCAGGATAAAGAAGTAGCAACCACTACAACCGTTGATAGTGATCTCCCTCGCCGTGATGAAACATCTACTCCTAACACTATTATTTGTGAAAATTCTTCTTCTGTGGATGCAGGTTCTTGTAAAAGTGTTGAAGGTTCATACGCCCCATGTGGTAAAGAAAAACTTTATGCCAATTTCGCATATGGAAATCTTTTTCTAGTTCCACTATTAACTCCACTTTTACTTGTCCAAACTTAATCTTCTTTCTTCAAATCTTCTTTGTAAATATTTTTTTCAAAAAACCAAATACAAAATTTGAAAAACCAGTAAAATCAAAATACAAAAATAGAAAATTTTCAAAAATTCAAAAACATTAGAAATTTTCAAAAATCCAAAAATATTCTTCTCACGACATGTCTCTCGTATAATCGATATTCTGTACGTTTCTAGAAATTTCATTCAACAATGATACAGACATGTACAGATGCTTGAGCGAGAGTTCTTTTAATGTTTTCTAAAACATGTCGTTTCTCAAAAAATTCTTTAATAATGACTTTCGTATACTTTAGTACGAAACCCGGACTTCAAATTAATGGCTTCTGAACACATCAGTTCAGGACCAGCGCTTCAAAGAAAGGAAAGTGCTTAACCAAATCAAAGCTTTTAAATACTTTTCAAGCACTATTCCTAAAAACATAATGGCTTGTAAGTATTTCCGCTTGCAACCCGATCTTTAAAGAAAGGAAAGTGCCATGCAAAATCGATTTTCATAAATACCGAGCACTTATCCTAAAACAAATGAAGATAATTCTTCTTCAATATCTTCAAAAGATTTTTTTAAATCTTTATCTTGCGTACCATTGATTCGAAATTTTTCAAAAAGATTTTTCAATCTCTCACATTTGGTACCAAGATAACTCCCTCTAAACCCTTAATTGATTCTAAATTTTCTGTATGAAAAATATGCTTTCGTTAAGGGGGAGTATAAAACCAAAATTGTTTCAAAATTCATGCTAAATCAGTTTCTCTCCAAATGCTTTTCGAAAAGCATATCTTTTAATCATTGTGTTTCAAAAACATCATGGATATGCTATTTTTGAGGGGGAGAAACGTGATTAAAATGTGATCAAAAATGTTTAATGATCGTTGTTTGAATCTCAAAAGAGCTCGACTCAGTCGGAACCAATGAATTGACGAGTAATCAAAGTAGTCAATGCACCATCTCGAGAAACTCGTAATAGACATGAACTTACATGGGTCTAACCTTCTATTCAAGAAGTGTTTACAACTTCAAGTTAATTATTAGAGCTAGTTGTCACCTAAAAACTGACAATGGAACTCTCTAACTAAACAACGTAACCGTGTCTCGTGGGGAATTGTCTATCATGAGCCAATCAATTCAAAAAGTGCGAACTCTACCCTCACTGTGCAGATTTCAGTTAAAACAATATAAGCACATGTGAAGGGGGAGTGTTTTTGAAAATACAAAACTCTCAAGGTGTTAACAAAATATGCTTTAGAATCATAAACACTTTAAGAGATTTTCAATAAAATGGTTTATGGCAACATAGGATAGTCATGGGGTTATAAGGTGTCTAAGGATAGGAAATCCGTCCTATGATCCGCCAGAGCCGGAGGGATCTACCCAAGGATAATACCCATAGTTAGTATTAGAAGTCCTTAGGTATGATTGAAAAAAGGAAGTAATGTGAGAAAGGAGAAAGAAGGGGTTGAAGAATTAAAAAGAAATATAATGAAAGGGTGAAAAGAAATAGCCCTCCATATTCAACCTTAGGGCAGAAACCGGGTTCAATTCATCTGCTACTGGTTGTCACTAGATGACACTGGTATTGAAGACAAAGACGTCATGGACCCAGTGACGCACTGCACCTAACCTTCTAGCCACTCAATTCCTCTTAAAAGGATTTATTTCATTCTCACTGGGAACCCTACATAATCTATTGACTCTCTCTTAGAGATTGTTGGTATTGAAGAAGGAGACCATCTCCCTAGTCTCCGCTTAGGAAAACCAAAATGCACTAATTGAGTCTAGAGCCACGAGATTCATCAAAAGATCTCATAGGAACATATGACATTTCATCACTTGTTGTTCAACAATAAGAACACAAGTGATACATTCTGGAGTCCTACGCAGATATTAGAAATATGCCAGAACATTTATGGGAAGTTTCACATCTGTGATCTTCAATGATATAATGGAAACTCCTGCCAGGGTCAACATCATGCAGCCCTGACAGCAGGTCACTTTGGTAACTCCCCGTGGATTACGCTTAGTGTGTCTCAAACGGTCTACACTCATGGGGTGATGCTTCGTGTACCTCGACTCATCTCGAATCAGAGGTGTACTTTTTACATCGCATTATCTCACTTGTGGGACTCCAATTCAGTGAACGCCTTTGTGAGAATTAGAGACATGTTTTCACACTATGCCGTTAACACACTCAAATTCAAACTTGTGTACTGGATTATTTCTAACCCATGTTTTATGTTTTCTTCTTATGGATGCTTGCGGGAGGAAGAGATCGTGCATATTCTCCACATGCTCATACCAACAACACATGAAACTTCTCATCAAAATCAAAGGCAACACAAAGTTAAAGATGATTCTTCGTCAATGTCAAAGAATCAACAAAGTTTAAAGACTCGAGAACTACATCATTGGTAACCAAAAGACAAATAGAAGTGTGAGCATGGTGGAGAATGACATGGAGACACCTAACCAACGAAGTTGACAACGGCAGAATACCACATTAACTGATCACAAAGCATGAAGGAACAAAGAATCAAGACTATTCTATATCGACACACAAAGTTCAAGCTCAAGGAAAGTAATGACCTAATCAAGTGGAGCATCTTTTGAATGACCACCCCTTAGGGGGAGATTGTTAGCCGTAACATTTTTATTAGAAGTGATGGTCATTCACGTTTAGGAACTTTGTAACGTGTGTTAGATATCGCTAGAATAGTCAACTGCCTCGTGGATTGGGCTAAGCTAAATGGTTAATCGTTTAGTTAAGCTAGCCTTGTATAAGTTCATGTAACCCAATCCATGTCCAAGCCCATCTCACGGCCCATGGCCAAGCCTTAGGGCATTATGTTACTTGTACTATAAATACCCCTCAAAGTCACATTTGAGGGGTGTGCTTGAGTGTGTTTTGTGTGTGTTTTTCATATGAAATATTGTTTCATCTTCTTTCATTTATTTCTCTTAAACACATCATATCATCATTCAAGTCACCATATATTTTCTTCATCTTTCTTGTTATATTGTGTGAAATGGATTGATAAAAGGGTCCTAACAGAACCACTATAAATCCTCGTGTTAGTTTGTCTATCCTTTTACTTATTGCTTTACATTTATTCTTGCATTACATTGTGGTTGATATCTATGTTTGTGATACATACTTGGTCTTTCATATAGTCATAAACTATATTTAACACTTTACATATTATGACACGCTTGATCAAGAAAAATCAACCGGACTAATAATGGTGAAACTTGATTTATAATGAACTATTAATCTTGCGGAATCTTATGTGATATTAAGGGGTTGGCCTTACATGCCGTAATGCGTTAAATGCATCCTCGCGTCGAGATTAGCAAATGCAATGGTTTATACTATATTTGATACAAGAGTTTTAAGTTTGAAACGGAAACGTATTCACCCCCTCTACGTTTTCACAGAACCTACTTCATACCGAGAAGCGGTTACTTCCTCAGAAGGGCCTCAATGGAAAGAAACCATTAAAAGTGAAATAGATTCTATTTTACAAAATCATACTTGAGAGTTCGTGGATTTACCTCCTGGTTGTAAACCACTAGGCTATAAATGGATCTTCAAGAAGAAGATGAAAGCCGATGGCACCATTGACAAGTACAAAGCAAGATTGGTAATTAAAGGATTTAGACAACGAGAAGGTCTTGATTACTTTGATACATATTCGCCTGTTGCGCGAATAACTTCGATTAGGATGATACTTGCTATTGTCGCTTTAAGAAATTTGGAAGTTCACCAAATGGATGTGAAAACGGCATTTCTAAACAGAGATTTAGAAGAAGAAATCTACATGAACCAACATGAGGTTTGACCACGCCATGCTAGAGAGTGGATTCAAAATTAATGAATGCGACAAGTGTGTTTATGTCAAAGACACAAATAGTGGATATGTAATCTTGTGTTTATATGTTGATGATATGCTTATCGTTGGCAGTAACGACAAGATGATCAAATCTACTAAAGACATGTTGAAATCAAAGTTTGACATGAAGGATATGGGTTTGGCTAATGTGATCCTTGGAATAAAGATCATACGAACTCAAAATGGACTTGTGTTAAGTCAAGCACATTATGTGGACAAAATTCTTAATACTCACAATGCGGGAATTCGGCCTAGCTAGAACTCCAATTGACACCGAAGCATCTATCTAAAAATAGAGGCATAGGTGTTTCCCAATTAGAGTATTCAAGAATTATTGGCATGTTAATGTACTTAATGACAGTACCGACCGACTTAGCATATGCCGTTAGAAGCTAAGAAGGTATACTAGTAACCCAAGCTATGCACATTGGGCAGCTATGACTAGGGTACTTCAATATTTAAGATACACTCGCGAATATGGGCTGCATTATGATCGATATCCATCTGTTATCGAAGGATACATTGATGCAAATTGGATATTTGACATAAAGGATTCTAGATCGACTAGTGGATATGTGTTTACACTAGGAGGGGCGGCTATATCTTGGAAGTCTTCCAAGCAAACTGTTATAGCTAAGTCCACGATGGAATCATAATTTATCGCGTTAGATAAATGCGGACAAGAGGCGGAATGTCTACGTCAATTCGTAGAGGACATACCAAGGTGGCCTAAACTGGTAACGGCCATTAGTATACATTGTGATAGTCAATCGGAAATTGGCAGAGCTCATAGCATAATGTATAATGGAAAGTCTAGAAATATCCGTCGTCGACATAATTCGATACGACAACTACTCTCAACAGGAGTTATCTCAATTGACTATGTGAAGTCAAAGGATAACATCGCGGATCCGCTTACGAAAGGCTTAAGCAGAGAGTTAGTTAGTAAGTCGTCTAAAGGAATGAGACTAAAGCCCTTGAAGGAATGAGTTTCTATGAAGGAAAACCTAACCCAGTTGACTGGAGATCCCAAGATCTGGGTTCAATAGAACAACCTAATCATAGAAATGTGGGGGAAGTCACGTCAATGTGTGTGGGGGGGGGGGGGTACTAAATATTGTAACTTCCTAGTCCATTCCTATAACAAATGTGACTTGTTGAGAGGTTAAACATATGGCTTTAATGATTCAGGATGAAATCACAAAGCATAATGATTCAAGGTGAAATCACAAAACATATGTTTTTAATGATTCAAGATGAAATCACCTATGTGAGAGAGAAGTGGGGTCGCTTCGAAGGGAAATGTGGGGCGCAATTCCTAAGAGCTCTTGCAGAACCATGATAGTGTTCATGACCATAATGAACACGACTATGAGGACTCGACTGTCGGGAAGAGTCTTGTGTGAAGTGTAATGTCGCTTCACGAAATGGATGATGAGTTCAAGGACATTGCGTCTACTCAGATCTAGGAGACTAAGTGCATCTCACAAGGGAAGGTTCAAAGGGTTACACCTACCTGCCCTATGCAAGACTTAACCGCAGAAATTTCACCGAAACTTTCGTGTGTTTTCGACCGATCTCCATTCATGTAGGGGATTGTTGGAAAAATGAGTTTTGCAAAGTGGTTTTTGCAAAACTTGGACATTATTTAATGTATGTATATGTTACATATATTTGTGTTGATTGGGGGGAATTTTGTTCTCCTCAAAGAGAGCTTCACAACGAGCTAAAGTATGTCCAAAATGGAGTAGAAATGAATGAGATATCGTGTCTCAAAGTGAGGCACAAAATATGGAAAATAAACTATCCCACATCGCCTAGAAAAGGAAGTGGAGACTAGTTTATAAGGAAATCATAATATTGGCTATCAAATTCCTTTAGGTTGGTTATGCTCCCACCCCTACGCGCGCGCGCAGGGGGGTGCAGAAAATGGGATTTCCGGGCCAAAATGAGTTCGAAGCTTCTGAACTCATGCGAGCCCGCGCAACCTGCAGACACGAATGCAGCTCTGAAATCTCGCCTACACGGGTATCTTTTTGCTGAGAATTTGGTTTCCTTATTTGATAATTTTCCAGAATATTATGTAATCTATTTTAGGAATAGATTTAGACTTTGTGGCTAAGTCTTAACAGAATATGTTATGTGGTTTAATTATATGCAAATCGTGTTATAGAAATAACAGATATGCATATTAGTTTATTTTATGGCAGAAATTCTGTCTTGGTGACCAAGACATGTATTGCCTATAAAATAAAAATTTTCTCATTCAGTTTTGGGCATCCAAAAACGCAACTCATTACCTGCCGAATTCCAGCAGCCTTCTCGATCAAGAACGCACAGTTCTTCCGTGAATTTTCAGGCAAGTTTTTCAGGTCCGGCTGTACAACAGCTTTGGACGTTGTACCCTGGGAAACATACGACGAATTTGTTTTAAGGGAATCGTGTTAAACACGAGTCTCGTTCCACGACTTTTACTGCTTTCATTTAATTATCAATATAGAGTCTGTCTTCTGCTTCTACCCCTTTCTGTCTGTATTTAGTTTTCTGTTATTTATTAATTATAATCTGATTTATTATTATAAAGTGTACACCATTTCCCACATAAATATGATATTTATGATTCCAAAAACTTAAATTAGCATACATGAATAGAACAAACTAGCTTGGTGATCGTGCAAAATAACGATTTCGAAGACGAATATTGTTTAATGATTTTTGAATTTTATGTTTTTTTGATGAATATTGTCTAACGTTTTTTATAATGGACGATAATTTATATAGATTGTGTGTTCGCATTCTGAAATTATGAAAAACTATGCCATATTATTATATATGCAATTTTAAAAAAGTATTAATTTTAACAATAAACATAACAATTTTATTGTATTCACTGTATTTTATTATTGTAACATCTAATTTAATGTCACAATCTAATATGCAATTAGTGTATTTTTAAATTTTATTTGAATAATTACTAATAATATAAAGTGTGTTAATTTACATATTTAAGACTTTTAAAAATAGAAGGTCCTAAATATATTAACGTCGTGTTATCTAGTGGAGTGAGAAAAGAGGAAAGATAGTGAAAGTTAAGAATGAAAATGAAAATAAATACAATATGGTATATAAAGAAGGAAAGAGAAAGTGAAAATTTTGTGTTAGCCTTAATAGTTTTTATTAGAAGTGATGGTCATTCACATTTAGGAACTTTGTAACGTGTGTTAGATATCGTGATAGAATAGTCAACGGGCTCGTGAATTGGGCTAAGCTAATTGGTTATTAGTTTAGTTAAGCTAGCATTGTATAAGTTCATGTAACCCAATCCATGTTCAAGCCCATATACGGCCCATGGCCAAGCCTTAGGGCATCCTTTGTCTTGTACTATAAATACCCCTCAAGTATGTCATTTGAGGGGTGTGCTTGAGTGTGTGTGTGTGTGTTTTCTTATGAAATATTGTTTTCATCTTCTTTCCTTTGTCTCTCTAACATACACGAATTCATATTCAAGTCACCAAGTTCTTAATCTTTTCCTTTCTTTCATCTCTACGCATAACTGTTACGTGTTTATGTTGGGTTTGCTTGGTATACGTGATAAAGGGGTATAACAATTGGTATCAATCGCCTAACAATGGTTTAGGAGTGTTTGTGTTTGTTTTGAAGGGTTACACGTAAGCTCACGTTAGTCAATATTGTGACGCTTAAAGCTTTAATTTTTGCACTTAAAATTTCAAGATTCTTGTGGTTTAAGGTTTATTTGGTGCTAAAGTTTCAGTTTTTTTCAAAAAGTTCGAAGCTTTAAGCGTTTTGGTTAAGTTTTAAACTCGTATTTGGTTCTTTGGTCATTTCTACTCGTAACTTTTCTAAGCACTTTTGGTGAAAAAGGTCAACATTTTTTGGTTATTCGAGTGTTTTTAAGGATATCTGTGCAAGAGAAATCATTTGAATCGTTGGAAATTTTTTACGAGTAGGTCAAAACCCTAGTTCTACTCGTAAGAAAGTCAACTACGCATAAGGTCCTACTCATAACTTTTGGGTGCAGATTCTTCGAGCTTTAATCGGTTACTCGCTGCTTCCCTCACTTGGATAAGTGTGTGGAACACTTCGACTTGTGGATATCCCTTACGCTGCGACAGTGTAAAGGATTTTGGTTTTAACCTAAGTTTACGCATAAGCATAAACTCTTACGAGTAGAACTCTACGCATAAGATCACACTTACGCGTAAGGTTTTACGACTAAGTTTTTTTGTCTACGCATAAGCCTAAGGTTACGCATAAGATACTTTCTACGCATAAGAATCCTACGCCTAAGATACTTTCTACGCATAAGAATCCTACGCCTAAGATCCTACGCATAAAGAATCCTACGCATAAGATCCTACGCCTAAGCACCAATTCTACTCGTAACTCCTACTCGCTTGGCGGGAAAACTTGAGTAAAATTTAAATTTTTGAGGAGACTAAACGTTCAATTTTTACGCGAGATTCAAATTTTGGTTTAACTGTGAAAATTTTGGTCAAAAATTCAAATTTTTGGGCCTAAATTCAAATTTTTCGGTCAAATTTGGCGTCAAAATTGTCTTAACTCAAATTTTTCATACGACCTTAGAATTGATTTTAAAGTGAATTTCAAATTTTGGGCGAAAATTTTTTTTCGACTAAGAACCAAGGTTACGAGTACGACTTTCATAAAAACCTCAACCGAGCTTAATCTTCATCAACCACAACTCCTTTATCGTTGAATCGATCCTACATCAACTTTATCATATCATACCTTCATCAATGGCAACTCAACAAGACATTCATGCAGCCGTGCAAAACCGACCTCCTATATTGGCAAAAGGTGGTTATCTTCAATGGACAAGTCGAATGCTCCGCTACATCAAGACCAAACCTAATGGCAAACTCATGATTAAATCCATTCAGAATGGACCCTTCAAGCCTCGACAAGTCCATGTCCCTGGAAATGCTGATGCAACACCTCCCATCCCACCATCCTCTCATCTTCAAACTGAATCGAATACATCAAGAGGATCAAAAACAAGTCGATGCGATGACATGGCAATTCATATTGTCCAACTGGGTTTACCAATAGACATTTTGGCTGCTGTAGACAGTTGTGAAACTGCTTTCGATATGTGGGAACGTGTTAGACGACTATGTTATGGAACAGAAATTGGTAAACAAGACATGGAGAACAAGCCGCTAACCTGAATGGGAAAAGTTTACATCTACAGAATCCATTGAATCCTACTATGGAAGGTTTTGCACTTTGATGAATGAGCTTATTAGAAACAAGTTGGCACCCAGAACAATCGTTCAAAACATCAAGTTCCTGAATAATCTTCCAGAAGAATGGGGACAATATGTCACTATTGTCAACCAAACAAAAGACTTACATCATGTGAACTTTGATCAACTCAACGATTTTCTGAAACAAAACCAAGCTGAAGTGAATGAAGTCAGGAAAGAAAGATTGGCAAAGAATCATGATCCATTAGCACTTATTGCTAAGACTCAAACTACAGTGTATACACAACAACAAGCCTCATCATCTTCCAACAACAACAACTTGCAGCAATACATTCCACAACCACAAGTCGCTATCCTCAACAACAATTCTATCCACAATAACAACAAGTCATTCAACAACAACCGTATCCACAATACCAGAACAAGGAATCATCGATCCCGAACCGACCAGTTTACCTTGCAAAGATATTTTCTTTATTGGATAAAGCATTTAACAAATGCATCGGTAATCAGCGGTTCCGTATCGGGTAATCACGGGTCAGATGTTGGAAATCGATTGGACAGAATGTTGGGAATAGAGCAGTGGGTAATCGAATGGGAATGTTGCAGCTCCGTCGTTGGGAATTATGGAAATGTGAATCGGGGAATCGGTTAAGTGTTATAACTATCAAGGAATGGGTCACATGGCACGAAACTGTCCCACTAAGCCGCACAAGAAGAATGCTGAGTTTCTTCGAAAGCTATCTTTGTTAGCACGAAGCAAGAAGCAGTGGATACAATTGAGTGCTGAGGAAAATGATTTTTTCGCTATTGTGGATGATTTGGAAGACCTCGAGGAACTCAATGTGAACTGCATATTCATGGCAAATCTTCAGGAGACTAAGTACGACATGACCGACTCGACGCACCTCCCCGCCTATGACGCCAACGCAGATCCGAGGTACCAATCATTGCTCCATGCTATAACAATGTCATATTTGATGTGTTTACTCATGACGAACAAGATTCGTGACGCCAGCACCTACTTATGATACATGCCGGACAATCCGAAGTTGTAGCAATACTAACTTTGAAACTCCGATGTGGATCCTAATGGAGGCTGTGTGGTACAAAATACTGAGACTGATGAGGAAACACGTGCTTATTTTGAATCATTAATCAATAAGTGTGGCATTGAAATTGAGAAAGTTAGTAAGGTCAATCGCGAGGTTAAGGTCGCGAATAAGAAATTGACCGTTGAGCTTGAGAGTTACAAGGAGCACGCCAAAGCCTATGAATTTCATACAAACAAAATGTCCGAATTAGAAATTGGTTATCGAGATTCTGTTTTAAGAGAAAAAGAATTGCAAATCAAGTATAACACACTTGATGTGAATTCTCACTTGAAAATTAAATCTTTAAAAAAGGAAATTTCAGATCTAAATGACCAACTTTCTAAACAAAAAGCACTGCTTCGATCTTGAAAAAGAGAAGAAAAAGTTGATTGCTGATTTGTCAAAACGAGAAGATTCTCTTCTTGATGAAATTCTGGATAAAAATGAGAAAATTAAAACTTTGGACAATTTGCTTCTCACAACGGGTCATTCAGATAAAACAAACAAGATGCTTTCAAACCAAGTAAATCAGCGTTTTCATACTTCACATAAAATGGCACTTGGTAACGACCCTTCTTCGTTCCTCAAGAAAGCTTATCTCAAAAATCTCAGAATGTGTTGAACAATGGAAAACCTTTGCATGAACCCATAATTGTTCGTGATTCTCTTGAAACGTTGGAACTATCCGAGGAGAGTAGATCAAAAATGAAACAAAAGAATCCAGATCTTAAACCGATTGATTATAACAAATGGAACAAAATTAATGGAATTACTTTTGTTAATCAAAAGGAACAATCAACGTTTTCCACCACACCAAGTGTTTCAAACAAAGTGTCAACACCGGTTTCAAAACCGCGAAACCGCCAAACCGTTTAGTTTCCAAATCGCTTTCGAAAATCGAACAAATGTCTTCAAACAATCCTTTTAACACAAGTGATACTAGAAGCATTTTAGATGACGTTAAAACTAGAATTGGGTATCTTCAAGAGATTGTCAAGTCTAAAACCAATATTACAACTAACATCTGGTTTACTCGTCATGATGACGAAACAAAAGAGTTTTTAAAACCCAAATTGCCCCTCCGTTAATCGCCATCGCTGCGAGGGTAATTCATGTTGAACAATCACTTTTGAAAGAAACGAGTGACTTTGTCAAGGACCATAAATCCCTGGTAAAGCAAGCTAATGAAAGTATTGAACACATCAAAGTTTTGGAAAACCTCAATGATTCTCTCTTCGAAGATGTTATGACTACCGATATCATGTCCATTATCTTACAAACATATTCTGTTGAAGATCATGAAAGACTCACCGAGACCTCTACAATTGTTTCAAAATATGAAAATGCTCTTGAAAAACTTGAAAAAGAAAATGTGTCCTATTTTAAACAAATTTTGATCGAAAAACCGAGGAATGCAAGTATGACAAACTGTCATATGAGCGTGCCTACAAGGACATGCAAGAGCAAAATGATCTTTTGAGGGCTCACCGACGACTAAAAGGAAAGGCAGTGGATACTAAGATTGCAAAACCATTGACTGAGGAGAAGGAAAATGTTCCAAAACAGGTTTTCAAATCAAAGATGTCTATTTCTCAGCCTCCTCCAATAGTTAATGAGAAAAATGATTTGTCAAAAACAATACCCACGTCCCCGCCTTTAAAAAGAGAATTTTAAAAGTTTTGAAAAAGAAAAGCAGTTTTTGAAAAACCTAAAGTTATTTCACCTGGCATTTCTAGGAATAGTACACGGAATGTGACCAAAAATCCAGCTTAAAGAATCTCGGTTCTAACAACATGGTCAACAATCACTATCTAGAAGAAGCTAGGAAAAGGGCACAGACTCAAAAAGACGGAATTTTAGGTGCAACATCTAGGGTGATGAATTCTACAAGATTTCAAGGCACCGCTAGTAGTAGTAAACCATTACCTAGGAACTCACTACAAAAGACTAGGAATTGGCTTGCATCTAAGAGTAGTTGCACAAAAGAAAATGCTATGCCCTTAGAAAACATCACTAGGAATTCTAAGTCTTTTTCGAACAAGAATCAATTTCCAAAAGACTGTAGTGACAAAGTTAAAGTTGCTGTTTTAAACAAGAATATTGAATTTGTCTGTACTACATGTAAAAATGTGTCTTTTCAGCTAATCATGATGCATGTGCCTTACAATATCTCAAGAAAGATAATTCTCGTGCAGAGGCACAATCCACTAAGACACCAAATAGAAACAAACCCGGTGACAAGATGAACATCAAAAGGAAACCTAATAGGTGGATCTCTTCAGGACGTAGTTTTTCTAAAAAGAGTCTTCCAAACTGATAAGAAAACAACTCCTAGATCTTACCTTAGGTGGAAACGCACGGGAAAAGTTTTCGGCACAATAGGTCTTAGATGGATTTCCACAGGAAAGATTTTTGATACTTGCTCCAATACAGATAATAGTGAAACTCATCAAGATAAGGAAGTCAAAACCACTACAACCGTTGATAGTGATCACCTTCACCGTGAGGAATCTTGTACTTCTAACACTGTTATTTGTGAAAACTCTTCTTCTTTGGTTGCAGTGTGAATCAAATATCTCGAACCCACTCATCGAGGGTTCCAATTCTGTAAACTCTTCATTCTCTCTATATTCTATTTTTGATTTTCCATTTCTTTTATAAAACCAACAAAAGCAAAATACAAAAATAGAAAATTTTTTCAAAAAATACAAAAACAATATAAAATCAAAAAATTCAAAAATATTTTTCTACGACATGTCTCTCGTATAATCGATATTCTCAGACGCTTCTAGAAATGTCATTAAACAATGATACGGGTATGTACAGATGCTTGAGCGAGAGTTCTTTAAATGTTTTCTAAAACATGTCGTTTCTCAAAATTTCTTAAAACATAATGGCTTTCGTATACTTCAGTACGAAACCCGGACTTCAAAATAATGGCTTTCGTATACTTCAGTACGAAACCCGGACTTCAATATAATGGCTTCTGAACACATCAGTTCAGGACCCGCGCTTCACAGAAAGGAAAGTGCTTATCAAAATCAAAGGTTTTAAATATTTTTCAAGCACTATTCCTTAAAACATAATGGCTTGCAGTTACTTCTGACTGTAAACCGATCTTTAAAGAAAGGAAAGTGCTACGCAAAATCGATTTTCATAAATATCGAGCACTTATCCTAAAACAAATGAAGATAATTTTTTTTTCTATAATATCTTCAAAAGATTTTTCAAAATCTTCATCATCTTGCGTACCATTGATTCAAAATTTTTCAAAAAGATTTTTCAAAATCTCTCACATTTGGTACCAAGATAACTCCTTCTAAACCCTTAATTGATTCTAAATTTTCTGTATGAAAAATATGCTTTCGTTAAGGGGGAGTATAAAACAAAATTGTTCCAAAATTCATGCTAAATCAATTTCTCTCCAAATGCTTTTCGAAAAACATATCTTTTAATCATTTTGTTTCAAAAACATCATAGATATGCTATTTTTGAGGGGGAGAAACGTGATTAAAATGTGATCAAAAATGTTTTATGATCGGTGTTTGAATCTCACAATGAGCTCGACTCAGACGAAACCAATGAATTGACGGGAATCTAAGTCAGTAAATGTACCATTTCGAGAAACTTTCTTTGGACTTGACCAGGCCGGGTAATAATTTCAAGCTAGTTCACTAGTGATGTAAACGTGTCTCGAATCGGTCTTGTCTATTGAAAGTTGATCAATTCAAAAGTGCAAACTCTACCCTCTATGTGCAGATTTTTGTTAAAACTTATAAGCACATGTGAAGGGGGAGTGTTTCTGAAAATATAAAACTCGCGGAGTGTCTCAAACATGTTTTCTTTCATAAACACTCTGTGAGATTTTCAAGAAAAATGGTTTTATGGCAACATGGGACAGTCATGGAGTTATAAGGTGACTAAGGATAGGAAATCCGTCCTATGATCCGCCAGAGCCGGAGGGATCTACCCAAGGACATCACAAATAGTTAGTATTAGAAGTCCTTAGGTATGATTGAAAAAAGGAGTAATGTGAGAAAGGAGAAAGAAGGGGTTGAAGAATTAAAAAGAAATATAATGATAGGGTGAAAAGAAATAGCCCTCCATAATCAACCTTAGGGCAAAAACCGGGTTCAATTCATATGCTACTGGTTGTCACTTAGATGACGCTGGTATTGAAGACAAAGACGTCATGGACCCAAAGTGACGACTGCACTAAACCTTTTAGCCACTCAATTCCTCTTAAAAGGATTTGTTTCATTCTCACTGGGAACCCTACATAATCTATCGACTTTCTCTTAGAGATTGTTGATATTGAAGAAGGAGACCCTCTCCCTAGTCTCCGCTCAGGAAAATCAAAATGCACTATTGAGTCTAGAGCTACGAGATTCATCAAAAGATCTCATAGGAACACATGACATGACATCGCTTGTTGTTCATCAATAAGGACACAAGTGATATATTCTAGAGTCCTACGCAGATCTTAGCAATCTGCCAGAACATTTATGAGAGGTTTCACAATTGTGATCCTTAGTGATTGAATGGAAATTCCTGCCAGGGTCAATATCAAGCAGCCCTGACAGCAGGTCACTTCGGTAACTCCCCGTGGATTACGCTTAGTGTGTCTCAAAAGGTCTACAGTCGTGGGGTGATGCTTCGTGTACCTCAATGACTCATCCGAACTCAGATGTACTTCGGTATATCGCGTTATCTCACTTGTGGGACTCCAGTCAGGAACGGCCTTTGTGAGAATTAGAGATGTGTTTTCACTCTATGCTGTTAACACCCTCGAAATTCAAACTTGTAAGTGCCGGAATCCGCTTATTACTAACTGTTTTATGTTTTCTTCTTATGGAAGCTCCGGAGCGGATGGATCGTGCAGACTCGCCACATGCTCATACCAACGACACATGAAAGTTCTCATCACAATCAAAGGCTACACAAAGTTTAAAGACTCGAGAACTACATCATTGGTAACCAAAAGTCAAATAGAAGTGTGAGCATGGTGGAGAAAGACGTGGAGACACCTAACCAACGAAGTTGACAACGGCAGACAACCACATTAATTGATCACAAAGCATGAAGGAACAAAGAATCAAGACTATTCTATATCTACACACAAAGTTCAAGCTCGAGAAAAGTAAAGACCTTATCAAGTGGAGCATCATTTGAATGACCACCCCTTAGGGGGAGATTGTTAGCCTTAATAGTTTTTATTAGAAGTGATGGTCATTCACATTTAGGAACTTTGTAACGTGTGTTAGATATCGTGATAGAATAGTCAACGGGCTCGTGGATTGGGCTAAGCTAATTGGTTATTAGTTTAGTTAAGCTAGCATTGTATAAGTTCATGTAACCCAATCAATGTTCAAGCCCATATACGGCCCATGGCCAAGCCTTAGGGCATCCTTTGTCTTGTACTATAAATACCCCTCAAGTATGTCATTTGAGGGGTGTGCTTGAGTGTGTGTGTGTGTGTTTTCTTATGAAATATTGTTTTCATCTTCTTTCCTTTGTCTCTCTAACATACACGAATTCATATTTAAGTCACCAAGTTCTTCATCTTTTCCTTTCTTCTATTCTACGCATATTGTTTGTGTATAATGTGGGTGTTTGTTATACGTGTTCTTGTTGTGTGATAAGGTATAAGTGATAAAAGGGGCTTTACATTTTGTCACTTACTTCCTTTCACTTTCATTACATTTTGTCTTTTTTACTTCACTTAAAAACACAATGTAAACACTTTCATTACATTTTATCTCTTTTACTTCATTTAAGAACACAGTGTAAAAGTGAAGATATGTGAAAATTATATAACTATTTGTAAATTAGTATATAAGGATTAAAGTCTCACTACAATACTATTTTTCATATCTAATCTTACACAAAAATATTATATCATATATAATCAAATTTACTTTAAAGTAACATCTTTAATCATTTTTAAATATTTTTGTGATTGGTCATTACATAACACTAGAAGGGTACCCGCGCAATGCGGCGGCGGGTACCCGATGACTATAATATGATTGGAATAAATGAAATAAAGGTTAAAGTTGTAAAATTTTGAATTAAAATAAAATAAACCCACTAAAAATATAAAAAACTAAAAACTCATAAAATTATATTAAAATGGATGTTGAATTAAAGAGCATAAAATTTTAGAAAATATGGTGAAATTAGATTATAATATAAATAAGTAGATAAAAAGATATTTTAATTTGAAAATAAAGATGAATTTTTAGTTGGAAGTTTTACAATGTCATTTTATAATTGGAGCTCCTTATCTTAATTTTTGGTGGTTAGGAGTTTGTTAAGAAGTGACACATGTCATCTCATGATTGGAGCTCCTTATCTTAATTTTAAGCCTTCTAAAATTAGAAGGCTTAATTTTTAAGCCTTCTAATTTTAGAAGGCCTAAATGCATTATAAAGTAGTATAGATAAGGTGGTATGAAATTATTTTCTAAATACGTAGTAGATTGAATTATGGTATAATGAATTTCAAGAAAATCTCTTGAAAAAGTAAGTCATTATAAATAATAGGGTTTATTTCATATTTATCTAATATAAATTTCAAAATGGCATATTTACCCAAGTTACAAGTTAATAATGCATCATGTGCAATGATTTTAATGCTTTGAGAAAATATGAAATTTTGATAAAAGACGAAATATAAAATCGTCCCAAAATAATAAATACACAAGTTTTGTACATGTTAAATAACATTTATCCCTGCTTAATTACCTAAACAAACATCTGTCATTTTTTTGAATATTTGAAAAAAAAAATGTGTTCCCAACCCATAAATGTTAATATTTTGCAAACATGATCCAATTATATTTTTGAGAAATACATAAGCACCGCCTTCGCAATTGAGTTATTCAGGTACGAAGGTAGAGCTATAATCTTAATAATGCAAAAACACAATTGCACCAAATATATTAACGTGTAATTTTGACACTATAATGTTATTCATTCAACAACAAAACACGATATAATATGTTCTCTTAACGGAATTATCAATAAAATCGCATTAAAAAGTGACTCGTTCGTCACAAGAAATATTAAACTTTAGGGTTTGGATTTCTTAACGAGTGTGTGGAGGGTATGAAAAATTAGGCTTATTGTTTCTATCTTTTACTGGCCATTCAAAATGACAACGACAAACGACCAGGTTCTTGCATTCTCCCCATGACTCAAATCCATGTTTTGATACACAAAGACGCAAGCATCCCTCTTTGAAACATGCTGGGTCAACATAAGTTTCAGTGCATATTCTTGGTAAGGATACCACCAGCTCCATACTTGCAAATTCAAAGTATACACATACGTTAGCTATTATAAATGGATTTCAAGTTTTTAATTTAAGAAACATATTGATTTCTATGCAATTTGAATTTACAAAATATTGAATGAGAATAAGGAAAAAAAATTACCTACGACCACAAGAAACAAGAGAAATACAGTGTGAATCGAAGAACTTTTCATATTAGTATTCATTTTGTTATATGATGAATGAACGCGTGATGAACATATTTATATGATAAATGAAATCAATGGTGATATACTTATATTTATTGGTGACTTTAGTACAATATATAAGCATGTGAGAGAGAAAATACGGGTTAAAATACTCATAACTAAGGTGTCGTTTGTTGTTTCCCTACTTTTTTCCTCTTTTCACTTCTTTTGTCTGCAGCAGGGCAGAGGTTTCTTGTTTGTTTTTTTGCAGACATAAGTGCTTCTTTTCACTTATTTTCTCTTTTAAATTTCAGACATTATCTTTCACTTCTTACCTCTTCTTTCACTCCTTACCTCTCCTTTCACAAACCTTACATCGCTTTCTCAATATCTTACATCTCTTTTACATTTCGGTCTTTTTATTTACGTTTTCCATTTTTACGCTTTTCGTCCATTTTTACGTTTTGTCTTTTTTACGTTTTAATCTGTTTTACGTTTTGTATTTTTTCGTCCGTTTTTTTTTGTTTTCGGTAAATTTTTTACGTTTTCGTCTGTTATTTTACGTTTTCTTACGTTTTTTTACGATTAACCCATTTGAACCATATTACAAAAGGATTTATAGCACAAAAAAAGAAAAAAAAAATAAAAAATAAAAGAAGTACTTCAATAACACAAAAACAAACGATCTTCATCCATGCAGATAAAGACTTTAGATCTACATCTTCTTCTGCAGACATGGTTTGCAGATGAAGAGGTAAAAGCTCTGAAAAAACAAACGACACCTAAGTTTGATAATTAATTTATTGTTTTAAACAAACTAAAGTACTAGACGAATACCCTCATATAGTCATATAGATTTGATAGGGTTGTGAACAAGAGTTTGACCTGGTCATGAGCGACCTTTGTGATGGTATCTGTAAGGCATACCCGGGAAGGTGTTAGCCTTTGATTGGCGAATTCTTATAGTGATAATCATTACTACTATTAGCAAGTGACTTTACGCCAAAAGAGATTTTTTAGAGGTCTTGAAATATAGTCACCAAAACCCTCTCTCAATAACCCATTGGGCTTTTAACAGCCCATGGGCCTAAATAAAGTTCATAACTAACCCAACTCCAATTGTGACTTTTATATATAATCCACATTTTCTTTGTAAACACAAGTAAATAATCATTCTCACGTCTTCTTCTTGTTTGTTAAAATCAATAAACAAACTTTTTCATACCAAAAAAATATATAAAAAGCTTCATAGACTGACATAGATTTTACAACATAAAAAAAACAAGTATTTTCTTCACGCAATCTTTTTAATCAATTTTTGGAACAACTTCAATTAGCAAAATCCTTTGTGGGTTTTTCTGGGTTTTCAGTGATTAATCGATTCATGTAAAAAAAAGTTTATAATTCCACTTTAAATTCGTTGATTTTGTTGGTTTATTCATCAAGAAAAGTGGGTTTTCAAGAGGTAATAATTTTTTGTTTTCTAGTGGTTTTTATGAATATGGTATGGATTATTTGCTTATTTGATTGGTACCCAGATGATAAAGTTTGATTTTTTGGTGTTGGTTTAGTTTTTTTAAGCTGATTTTGCCCTAATTTTGTTCAAGAATGTTGATTTTGATGTTGGATGATGTTTTTTTGTTGTAAAGATGTCGACTTTATGTGTTTTTTTTGTTTTATAGATACTTGTAACTTATTGGGTATTGCGGTTTTAGTGCGCTTTGGTTTTTGTTATTTGTAGAAAAGCGGTGATTGGTAGTAGAACGAGGTTTATGTAAATTATAGGAAGTGATTGAGGGATTACATGGTATGTCAGAAGTAGGTTGCTGAGAATGCTAATAACTTATTTGGGTATCACGGATTTAGTGTTGGAATACTAATAAGGAAGTTTAGGGTGCCTTTGCGTTTTTGATTTTTTTGTTGTTGTGAAATTGCGGTGATTGATAGTGGAAACTAGTTTTAAGGAAGTTATAACAAGATTGGTAACTGTTTAGGTCAAAGGAAATAGGACATGGATGTAGCAAGTAGGTTGTTGAGAATGGTATAATTTGTTTCCGAAAATGTAATAGAGCTTAGATGTTAGAAAAACAGGTTAGGTTACAACAATGTTGGAGATGTGGAATTAAGATTGATGAATGTGAAATTTGTTTCTTAAGTAAACAAGAAAGAAGTTTAAGAGGTGAAAAATGTGACATTTTGGAAGTCTGAACAAGAACTTATGTTGATAGCCACATTGGGAAATATATTGAGGCAGAACCGTTAACCTTGTGAAAATGCACTACCAAAGTCTAAAACATGTGATTTGGTTCATCATGTGTTCACATGTTTTAGTACGGCTTTTCTCAGGGTTGATGGCTCTTGGTTTTCTTCATGGATATTCTATATCCTTCAAGAGGTAGTACTTAGTACCACTAATATAGGAAACATATAGGATAGTTGTTAGATAACGCTATATATCTAAATTTTGTCTTGCTTGCTATGTTGGATTGCATATACTGGAACACAGAAGGAGGTACTAAAAAGATTATAAAACACTACGAACTGAAATTTGAGGTTGATTTATAACAATTGCCATTTGACCTCAAATTTCTGTGTTGCTTTTGCTTTCTCTTTTCTTTTCGAAACAATAAGTAAACTGTGTTGTGGATATCATTTACCTTTCCAATTTTGGAATAGACGAGAATATAAATTGAATAGCAATTGTAGTGCAAAAATTACATTTTTTGGATGCACAATAGGCAAGAAACCGTTGAGAATCTTTATAAAGGTATCATTGTTATGCTAACTCTCAGGATTTAGAGGATAAGGAAACTGATTCTTGAGATAAATGTCCACCCAGTCTGTAAACTTTAAGCACATTCTGACTATCTAGAGTTGAAGTGCTGATTATTGAGGTGAATGCAGATTTACCATATTCTTCCCTAATATAAAGCATTCAAGTCATAATCGTCACATTGAAAGCGCACATCCAAACAACACTCTTACCGTTTTTACCTTTTTGGCTCTCTATATAAATCTAAAAGGTTGGTATTTAACTGTTGCATTATTCTTATATGATTTTCCGTTCTTTTCAGAATCTTGGTGTAAATATTTAACTTTTTTGGGGGATGGACGACGTGCTCCTGCATATTTGTAATCTTATCTAAACAATGTTCGGTGGACAAAAAGGCGCCACAGCACTCCACAACTTGAAACAAAAATTGCTTGGCGAATCATCTTTTACAACACCAGTTCATGACACCACCCCTGAAATCGAGCTGTCTGATTACCAACGTGCACCAAGTCCTGGTAGTGAAAGCCCTTCCGGTCTTCTCAATGGTGAAGGCTTGAAAGTTGAACCGATTGCTGATTTAGATTTGTTCTTCGAACGACTTTATAGCTACTATTGTGAAAAGGGTCTATGGTGCATCATCATTAAATGGATTGTTGAACTTTGTAGCTTGGCTTTTACCATATGTTTCTCGGGTTTTTTCTTATTGTTTGTTGATTGGAATGGTCTTCGAATGGCGAAATGTGGGATGGATGCAGTTGAGTCAGGGATAAAACCGTGTGATCTAGCGAAAGAGGCTCTTCATGAACATCCTTTAACACCTTTGACGACTTTTAAAGTTGTTATTCTTGGTTATTTAGGGATCACTTTCGTTTATTGGATCTTTTGCTTTTTAAGGTTCTTTGTACAGCTGAAAGATACACTAGACATACGCCAATTCTACATTAACAGGTATTTATACAAGTGTAACGTTTTGTTACAGTTTGTTAACTGGAGGTTTGTTTTTTGATACTAATAAATATATTCTTCTTTTTACAAGTCTTGGGGTGACCGACAATGAGATGCAAACAATGCCATGGGCTTCGATTCTCGAGAAGGTTGTTCAAATTCAAGAATCTCAGCAATTATGTGTGGTGAAGGATCTTTCAGCTCATGATATTGTTATGAGATTGATGAGGAAGGAAAATTACTTGATTGGAATGTTGAACAAAGGGGTGCTCGCCTTTCCTATCTCTTCATGGGTTCCTGGTGCTGGTCCCACTGTCAAGAAAGGTCCTCATGGTACACGTTATTGTCTAATGTTAACGAAGACCCTTGAATGGACTTTAAATTGGTGCATATTGCATAGCATGTTTGATAGGTTTGTAATCGTTATCTCTCTCTCTCTCTCTAGTAAAGTATGAATCTTGATGATTTCAAGTAAGATTTTCATTTGAAAAATGTAGGTTTTCAAAGTCGGGAAAAAAGTGTAAAAGTGATATTGGCTCGATATTTGTAGTTGTATGTACTAAAATGATATAAATTTATTTTGCAGAAACTTTTGTATTAGGAAGGACTTCGTCAGTGATCGCGATACGTTAAAGAAAAGGCTAATGGTAGTTGGGATTGCCATGCTTCTCCTCTCTCCGTTTCTTGTTGTTTTTATGCTCGTGTATCTCTTTCTAAGACACGCCGAACAATTCTATAATCATCCTAGTACAGCTTCATCTCGACGATGGTCAAACCTTTCGAAATGGGTATTCCGGGAATTCAACGAGGTCATCTCTCTAATCTTTTTAGAGATATATTTGTCTTTGCTTTTGTATCTCATACGGGTGAATAAAAAGATTTAGCCAAAACGGAAATGGGTCAAACGGGTTGAAAGTCGCCAGTTTTGACCCATTACACCAAACCGCTTGACCGTCTTACCACCTGTCTTTTTTATTTTCTGTTTTGTTTAGGTGGATCATTTGTTCAAGCACCGTATCAACAGCAGCATTACACATGCCTCAGATTATTTAAAGCAATTCCCATCACCTATTCTTTCAATCGTTGCAAAGTTTGTATCTTTTGTTTCTGGTGGCTTTGCTGCAATCTTGATTATCATTGCGTTTCTTGAGGAATCTTTACTCGAAGGCCATGTAATGTTTTCTTACATGTTATTGTAACGACCCAAATAGTCAAATGAACCCGCTTTCACTAAATCGTTGTCTTTATAATTTGCAGATTTTCGGGCGTAATTTGTTTTGGTATGGAGCTGTGTTTGGAGCAATAACAGCCATCAGTCGAGCTCTTGTGTCAGATGAACTTTTGGTGCTAGATCCACATGGGACTATGACTCTCGTCGTGCAACAAACTCATTATATGCCCAAAAGATGGCGTGGGAAAGAGAACACTGAGTTTGTTCGAGTGGAGTTCGAAACTCTTTTTCAGGTACTTCTTTGCTAAAAAGGGAAATTGACCCATTCACTTATAAATAAAAGACGGGTAATTCTTTTTCTAAAACAGGTCAAAAAAGTAGAAAGTCACCAAAGTGTAATGCTGAAAACCTCTTAAAATAATTCTATGAAAAAGCTGTAGTTTCTGTAATCATATTTGACATAGTAGTTCATAAAAACTATTTAAATTACTGGGCAAAAATGTTCCACGTCAACTCGACGCAATCCATTTCGACATGTACAAGAGGGCCTGTTTGAATCTGTTACCGAGTCTGTCCACCCTGCCCACTTTACCAACTTATATTTTTCTCCGTTTGAATGTTGCTGATGTGGCAATTATTTTGTAATATAGTACACCGGAAAGATGTTGCTGGAGGAGATGGCTTCTATATTCTTGACACCGTTCTTGCTTATCTTTGTTGTACCAAAGGTAATGTTACATGTCTAAAATGACCCTTAATTGAAAACGTATTAAATGTTCGAACATGCTATTCAAACGATAATACCAGAGAATCTTGTGAAGCCAATTCAATATTATGCTATTTTGATACGGAACTAAAACTTTGTTAACGGTGCAGCGGGTTGATGATATTTTGGAGTTTATTGAGGAATATACTGTTGATGTTGAAGGTGTTGGTCATGTTTGCAGGTTTGTGTTTGCTTCAAATTATAATTTATCCTCTTGCCGTATACTTTTGTATCTTAAATCAAAATATACGAAATGTAACTTGATAATTATGTTTTTGCAGTTTTAGTTTATTCGACTTCCGAAAACATGGTAATAGCAAATATGCATCACCACATAACTCGTCACGTACTTATAGGAGTTCCCAGGGGAAAATGGAAAAGTCCTTCCTAAGGTATTTTCGTGTCTATAAAGTTATTCTGGTATCTCTCTCTGTATGTTATGAAAACTGTAACTTTGATTGGACATTTGTTGTATGCATGTGTTGTGACTTTATAACGGGTTGTTTCTGCATATAAGACCCACCTACGTTCTCATTTGTCCTGTACTAGCCGTTATACACTTTGTGTCCCCTTTTGGTCAGTTTATAACCCATATACTTGAGATTTTTCTGTGAAACTTTAACATCATGTATAAATCCAACATTCCTACACGTAAGTTTAAGTATTTTTATGCAAAAAAACATCAGTTTTGAAACCCGGTTATTTTAAGGGTTCTTTTTGCTACAAAGCGACTCAAATGGGACACAAACCCATCTTTTAATGACTCAAATTTACAAAATAAAAATAATAAAAGTACAATGACTAAAACTTGATGCAAACTTTACCCTTTGTTAAATGTCTAAAATACCTCAATTGGAAATGTTGGTTTTGCAGCTTTCAAAGTAGCTATCCGTCGTGGGAACCAAGCGCAGAGGGAAAGCAATTCCTGTCAACACTCAAGACATTCAAGGAACAAAAGTTTCAAGAGCAAGGTATAAGACCAGGTTACATGAGCCTGAACCGAATGCCACAATGGGCTCCAACATTACGAGGGCAAGGAGATCCAAACAGCTACTTTTCAAGAGACACAACCCCAAACATTTCACATAGTACTTATCAACTAGATTGTATGTGGCTTATTGATCCCGTTCACAAAAACCACCCATACATTCTCGACTGGTACTACACATCTGGTCACCATCATTACACAACAGTTAATCCACAAGACATCGAGTCAGGGCCTGTAGACAACCTTGAGGAGAGTATGCCAAATGTGTGGGACCCACCTGACTTGGGTCGAAACCAGGTCCCATATGATGAGAATTGGGGAAGTTTTTTTGAAGACCGGGTTGAGAGTAATCTAGAAGCTTCCACTTCTGCTCCTTTGTTACGTGGAAGCGTGTTGCAACATCATGACTCGGGTACCGTGGGGCCAGGCCAGGCAGGCAGGAGCCACTGGTGGGCCAGGGATGGTGGCGGGGTGGGACCAGGACCTCAAACGAGCTTCCTTGAACCACCAAACTTTAATAGAGGACCTCAAACGAGCTTCCTTGAACCACCAAACTTTAATAGGGATGATTACAACGACTACCATGATAACTTCTCAGACCGAAGCTTTGAGAACAATAGTCAACAGTTTGGTCAGCCCTTTGACTGGAGGCAGTCAAATGGGTTATCCAGGACATTTTACATGGATGATACTGAAGGCGGGGGAAAATTTGATCTCCCTTTTGATGATATCTATGAAAGACATTCTGAAAGATCGCAAAAAACCAATGATGACACGTAGGAGCTCTTTGCATGTGTTAAAGATCATGAGTTTGAATCGTATTGTTTGTGGTTTGAGTTCGTGATTTTTTTGTGAAGACACTCGGTGGACATTCTTTTGTTGTATATAAGTCGATTAGGAAAATTAAAGTAAAAAAACGTTGGTTTGGAAGGTGATTAAAGGCAGTGTCACCTTGGAACTGAAATGATGTAAAAATAAAACAAGTTAACCATTTATTTGTTTATTTCCTAGTAGACACTGTTTGTGTTTAAAGTAATTTTTGTGATTCAAGTCATACTAGTTCAACTGAAGGTGGTTGTGTATAACTTGTATTGAATAATAATTTCCAATAGTTTTAGATAAACAAGTTATTATGATATTATCAAGTAATTAATTTCAACAAGGAATACTAAACACTTTCAAAAGTGTATAACCTATCAAAGTGTAACAAGTTAAGCAATTCTTATTTTAAGATGCAATACACATATTGGAGTTGGTTTCTTTCAAACCACCCATTGATTATTATAAGAAAAAAAGCTTATTTTTCAATTTGTCAAGACACTTTACAAGTTCACATCTTCATACAACATACACACACATCATATGATTATCTGCTCCAAATAAACAATCCAACCTTATCTAACCAAAATAAGAGCTACATATCTATACATATATATGGGACTACATTGACACGTCAATAATGCTGAGTAGACACTTTAATGTTGACATGGCGCATCATTTGATGAGGTGGAAATGATGACTAGGCACAACATCCGGAAACATATTTAAAAAAAACTTGTAACTTACAAGGTTCGAACTCAGGTTTCAGCGTCCAAACACAAGCGCCCCCACCAGTGAGCCAATGCATATTTTATGTTCTAACTCTTCTTCCCAAATTAATACTTAGTCTCAAACATTACCATCTTAAATAATGAAAACCTACTTATTCGGATCTACATTAATCCTCCCCTTTTCACTTGCATTTCCAAAATCAAATACCTCCAATAATCAAAACGCATAATCTAATTCAAAACCATTTTCATGATAAGGTTTTTTGAATCACGATCATCAAATTAAAACCGCGATTATCAAAGTAAAACCAAAACCCTAGATTTGACCCTAATTAATGGGATTAAAAAAAACACGCACAAAAATCTGGTACTATCATCCACCGATCGAAGGTATCTTTTTAATTAACCTATGTTAAAAGTAGTTTTTCTTTTGATTTTATTTTTCGATAGAATAAGATTATGTTAGCCGATCAGTTTTTGTGTATGATCAATAGAGATTAGTTTTGTATACATTTATGGATTTTGATTGATAATTTTATTTTTGAAATCAACATTGACTCAATATGAATTTTATAAATTCGCAGGAAGCATCAACAGTTACAAGGACAGGTACATGCTTGGCCAAGAATGTTTCATTAATGTGGAAGTTGCACGGTGATATTCAGGTACACCTTAATTCGATCATCAAGGGTTGCTTTGATTCTGATTAAAGTTAATAATTTTATTTTCATTTTGGGTATGTTGAGGTTAATAATGTGATTGGGAAATTAGGTGTTGTTCTGTAGTGAATTATTTTTGAAGCAGTGTTTTTTTTAAAATATGATTACGATAGATTTTGATACTTTTGGTTCACTTTTTATGGTTCACCAGGTATGTGATTTGAAGAATTGAAGGTCGCATGGAAGATGTTCGATGAAATGTCATAGCTAAAGGTACTTCATTTTTGTCACAGTGTAATCATTTGGGTAATTTTAAAGTCTAATTATGTTGGTTCTAAAAGTATATTGGTTACTTTGTAAAGACTATTATCCAATATAGAATTACTGTATTACGAAACCATTTATTGTATCTTTATGGGATAACAATCTTTGCTTGATATGTGTCTTAAAATAAGCCAATGTACATGTTACCAAACCTAAGGCTTGTCTGAATTCAATTATCGAATTTTAGTACTCTTATAAACCAATAGATGCCCGTTTTATGTGCAAAAAATTTGCTCCTTGATGGTTATGGCTCGAAAAAGTCTCTTACAAAGAAATAACCAGAGAACAAAAGGTTAGCACAAGATACTAAGTGGACATTTTGTTGTTTATGTTGCAATGACCTATAAATTTTTTTAGTTTTTGTTAAAATCTCCTAAATCGTTTCACTATAAAAGTTTGGTTAAGTATTTTTATTCACTCTTTTTATTATTGATTTATTAATTAGTTTTCTTTGATATATAGTGCTTAACAAATGACAATGTGTTTATCATTGGTGGATTAATTAACTAATATCCATTGTGAAATGTGAAGGGTATTGGTGCAGCGTACAAGGAATCAACATGAGCAATTTGATATCGCTTTTCAGGTGAAACCGCATACTTTTTTTTTTTTTTTTGAACGGCGACTTTCATTTTTTGGAATGAGACCGCATACTTGATTCACTAAATCCGATCATGTTGTCACTCTTTCATTTGTTAAGAGCCACGACTCACATAATATGTAGCCAGAAAATATTTGAACGGTGTGAAATATGCAAATACTTTGTGACTTATATAATGGCTGCGGAAATTATTTAAACTGTGATTTTTTTTTAATATTTTGAACACATTTATGAATCATACAAGGTCGACGACTCAGATGCACCTTGATACCCTTTCACTAGCTCCATTTCTATTGTATTTTTCATTTTGTTTCTGTGCCAGCTACAAATTATTTGGGTTGTCATTGTGCTATGTTTCAATCTTCCCAAAAGCTATGCTACAATGGCCAACAGTCGGCTCTCAAGTTCCAAGTTGTCATGCTGACAAGAAAATGCCTGATTATGGATAATCGCTTGAGCCAAGAACTTTTAAAGTCCGCAGACATAATTATCTAAGGTACAAGATAGATATCAGTTCTAGATTTACGTTTATTAATAGAGGTGTAAACTTGGGCAAGTATGGCGGGTTGGGTAATGGTTCTAAACGAGTAAATAGGTTGAAATTTCCCTTCCATTATAAATAAGCAATTTATCTAATTATGATAACATGTGCGATTACAAGTAGCAAGTACTAATATCAAATTCTTTGAACAAGACAATCATAGAAGGTTGTAAGCATTTTTTCATACTTTTTCATGTATAGTTTTGACATATGCTCATATTATACACCCTGAAACTTACTTTCTGATTGCGTTGCAGCTAACCTAAGACAACAATCCAGCTTTGAAGCCCTACAGTCAGCAACAAGGTACAAACGTAGTGAGTAATTGTTTAAGTATAGGTTTATATAAATCGATAACATAGTTTACAGTCTCCAACTTTTGATCGTGATAAAAGTGTATATGACAGGCTCTTAAAAATGATGATTTTATATACAAAAAAATCATTCAATTCGTATACAATATTTAGATTAGTATAATGGGACAACTAGATGGAACACAATTCAGCTGTACAAAATAAGTAACATGAGTATAATGGGACAACTAATAAAAGACGTTACTTAATGCACAACAAAAAGCGCTGCATAAGAAACTCATTTCATTAAATAAAATTGATCTCCAATTGATTAAATCGATATTTGGTCCTTTAATTTTCACAGATTGGTCATTCCAAATGTTTCCATATCTGCCAATGCATGTGTAGGAGCTGGTGTAAGGCTCATCAATTGTATCATTCTTAACGATGTTGAAATCAAGGTATAATAGTTCAGCACTGAAAGTTTACACAAGCCCCCAGACTTATTGGATCACATCGGTAGCTTAACATAAATTAATCTATGATTTCAGGAAAACGCAGTTGTAATTCATTCAATTGTTGGCTGGAAATGTGCTATTGGGCGGAGGTCATGTGTCCTGAAGGTGACCACAATGCAAAGCTTGGAGTAACTGTTCTTGGTAAGCTCTTTGTTTTCTAATTGACTTTCTTATTCGACTTTCGAATCATAAGCATACCACTGCCTTATAGAAAAATTGTATTTAAGTAGATTTACAATATGGCAATGCTTGTGTACATTTAAAATATTAATTTAAAAAATCTGGACTGTAAAATGTGGTTGCATGAGGTGATAATTTTCTCTTAGATGTATCAAAGCAACACAATTTTTTGGATGCTACATATTTCTATTGTTACGAGTAAGATAAATCAAAAAATATGTGCAGCTTCTGACAGCTATTTATATGATTATTAAAAGCCTTTTCGATTATTTGTTTGCCCATAAGGATTTTAGGACTTTCTAATGTTCCTACGAGTGTAATGAAACCGACCAATTTTCTGTATTATATGTCATTTCTAAAAGAAAGATTTCAAATTAAAGAAAAATTATGTTCCTACCAATGTAATGAAACCGACCAATTTTCTGTATTATATGTCATTTCTAAAAGAAAGATTTCAAATTAAAGAAAAATTATGTTCCTACCAATGTAATGAAACCGACCAATTTTCTGTATTATATGTCATTTCTAAAAGAAAGATTTCAAATTAAAGAAAAATTATCAAGCCTGTCTCTTTTGTTTCTCTCACACCCTATATGTAGGAGAAATCCGCTGCCCCCACCACCTGCAACTTTGTATTTAGTTACACCTCTAAAAAATATTTTCATGCATAAGGCCCCCTATTTATTTGTTATTTTTGAAGCTTAAAAGGCGTCAAGACAAGCAAACTAATCAAACTATTACTACGTGAGTTAATTTAATACACATGCATGATGTATTGTACAGGTCACATGCTTAATGCATCTCAGTTTTAGGAGTACTTACGAAACGTGACGTTCATCTTTATGTGAAGCCCATTCATTTATGTGATCGGTGTACTTAAGTAATACTAATAAATAATACATTGTCGCAGGTTGTTTTGTTTCTACAAAGGCCAGTATTTCTCACACGGACAACAATATGTGGTTGTGCCAAGAGTCAAGAGCAAGAAAGGCTTGAAGGTTCTTTGTTGGACAAAAACGACAACTACACAAACTCCATAAAAAATTTCGTTTACAAATAAGTTTAATTTCGTATTTGAATTCGCAGCATAGATTTGTATTAAAATAACAGCTTCATTATTTTTTTAATCTATATTTACACTATGTTTTACAGGCTTTTTCATTTTTCGGAATGTTTGATCATGAAGCTAGCCCGCCCATTCGGGCGGGCTATGAAGCTAGTTCACATATAAACAACTTATAAACCTATGTTGTTTAAAAAAAAAACAGAGAAGATTACGTTGTGATTTAAGTGAAACACGCCTCTAACTCTAACTCTTAATAAGGTTCGTTTACACACTAACTTTTTATATTAGGTGACAAAATTAGCACATGATGTGCGTTTTACAATCACATTTGTTATCGTAAAGTGCAAAATAACATAAAAACTAAACTCTTCTTATTACCATTTTGAATAGAAATGTTTGACCAATGTGCAAAACTTACATGTGCCAAACAAACATTATATTTAGAGTAAACTACACCGTTCGTCCTTGTGGTTTGCGTTGACCGACAAGTTTCGTCATTTGACCGAAAAAATGCACCGCTCGTCCTTAAATGCCAAACGTTATTCAGCGTTGGTCCTTCGCTCTAACGGCTATTATTAACACCCGTTAAGTCTTATCACATAAGGGTATTTTTGTCCTTTTATGTCATTTTTTCCACTTTTGCACATGTACTTATTGTCTCTACCCGGCCACCATCTCAAAAACAAACCCACACCTTTTGTACCAAATTACTCCGTAAATATCTTTGTCTTCATGAAACCCATTTCATACATTGAATCAACCCAAAATTTAGGGTGCGTTTGGTTTGTTATAAGGAATCACTATCGGTAATGGTATGATTAGAGGGTGGAATAAAAATAAAGATATCATTGTTGATATTGTTGTTTGGTTTGTTAATATGTTATGAGTGTTTGATTTCAAAAAGTGGGCCCATTTATTATTTTAGGTGATGATTAATAAATAAAGTAGAGGGACTCACGGGAATCCTTTAAAAACCCACCTCTACCCACTTCAATGGATCTATCACTATGAAATGATAGTTTGATTGTGATAGTAGCAAACCAAACATATTTAATGCCTATGAAAGTATTACTCGATTCCCATTTTCACATACCAAACACACCCTTAAAGATAGTGTTACAGATGAAATCGATGGTGGGGTTTGTTTTTGCCTCGATGAGGCTTGCTTCATAAACAAAGTTTTTGATTTTGAAGGTGGGAGAGAGAGGTGAGTTATGATGGTGGGTTCGAGTAGTAATTGGTTGCTAGTTGACTCGGTGAGTGATAGTGGAAGCATAGTTATCAGATGATGGTGTAGAAAAGTCAAAGGAGTGAAAGTGAGTTGTTTCTATCTTGTTCTAGAGTAGTAGTAATAGACACCATTAGCGTTCCAATCTTTCGATTTGTTTACATATATGTGTTAAACACTTAAGTGTATGTTGGTGTGTTTGAAAAATGGGATTCTTGGATTCGTAGAGTATTTTTTAGGTTGTCGGAAAATTTGTCGGTGGTTGCCGGATTTTGATGAAGATTATGTATTTTGGGTGCTGGTTTTTGAGGTGGTGATTTTGGTCGTTAATTGTAAAGGGAAGAGATTAGTCACCATCCTCGTCACAAATTACTCACCACCCTCATTATCCTCACCATCCTCGTCACAAAATTAGTGTTTAAAAGAGATCGTGTGTTGATGGTGGTAGTGGGTTAGTTTTAAAACCTCATTAATCGATATCTTAAACACAAAATTGGTTTTTGGATTTGTATAGTTTTGAGCTCGGCGGAAAAGTTATGATGTTCGAGATGGGTGGTGTAGTAAATCGACAAGAATGGTGATGATGTAATAGTGTAGCTGTTACATTATTCCGATATCTACAAGCTGTATAAATTTGACGTTGTTGTAGATGATGTTATAAGTGATTATTGTCGCTTGACTAATAAAAAGATGTTTAAATGACATTTAGTAATTAAGACATAATCGAATGTGGTGGTGGAAGTCATCAATCTTTATAAAGGATACTTAGATTTTTGGAATTGTTATCGATGGAGTAAAAAATGCTTGACTGTGATTGTCCTAGTTTTTAATGGGTTTTTTTGAATTTGCGATAAAAAATAATTTAATGAATATGATTAACCGGGTTAGTGAAGGTGGCCGGAGGTGGTGAGAATGGTGGTGGTAGGTGAAGATGAAGATGGTGGGTGGAGATGAAAATGGTGGTTTTGATTATGATGAGATCCATCTGGAAATGTTTTTTTATGTGTTTGTATTCAAAAGAAAAGAAAAAGAATATAGCAAATTTACCATTATACTCTTATTTGAATATTAAGTACAGTGACTTAACGACAGTTAATGAAAGTCGTTAGAAATACGACCAACGCTGAATAACGTTTCGCATTTAAGGACGAACGGTGTATTTTTTTCGGTCAAAGGACGAAACTTGTCGGTCAACGCAAACCACAAGGACGAATGGTGAAGTTTACTCTTATATTTAAAACATTAAATGCTAAAAAAAACTCGTCACCGGACTTATAAAGGTAAGGTTTTGACTTTTCCTTTATTCAGATTAAACGATTAATCATGCATATCGATGACGATGTATAGTAGTACAATTTTTTTTTAAATATATATAATTGTGGAGTAAGTGAGAGTGAAAAAAGTTAATGGTTTAAATTATAACTAGTTATAATACCCGTACACGCACGGAGTTTTGACAAAAAAATTATTCTGTATTAATACTGAATATTTTTTCGTTATTGCCTTAATATCCATTAGTTGGTAAAATAAAATTTTGTAAAAATTTTTGTTAGATAACTCAAAATTTAACTTTATTTAGCTGACATGGATGTTGATATTGTAATTTAAATTTCATTATTGATATTATGTTGTACACAAGATGCTAGTTTAGTAGCACATCATGGGCGTTAATGAAGTTAAAATATACTCCTTATAGTTTTTTAAAAATGTTTTTCTATATATCCTTATATATAAATAAATAAGAATTAGAATTTCGGATAGTTTTGGCGGAGATACCCTTCCAGTTCTTCGCGATCATACGGGTCGCGTATGTTTCCCAAGATATTGATACTTGTATCTCTTGCTAGCTTCAGGAAACTAGGCAAATGATCCTTGTAAAAGTCTGTATCACTCTCTGTAGATCTATGGTAAAACATTCTCCTTAGCCATTCTTGATCAACTGTTTTTTTCCACCCGGCATCACCAAAAAAAACTTGAGCCCCGAGCTTCTTTAGTTCCTGAAAAAGGTTGCATTTGTTTTCATCCACAACTTCATCTACGTCTGCCAGAAAATTCAACCGCTTCATCCAGTCCCAAAAAAAAGGGTCGAGTAACACTTCCAAGGTTTTTAGGCTGTACAAACACATATTTAAATTAGAATCATTTCTAAATCGATTAAAAAACAGATTTCGAATAGACCATTATTTTTGTTTTCAACGAATATTTATAAATTTTTTGTGTTATCTATGTCTTTAACTATTATTGATGTTCTAATTTCAATGTAAGATGACATAAAATATAAACTAAACTATGTAGTGTCTTACCTGGAGTCTGTCAGTATTTTCATAATGAGATAGTATGCGTATGGATTAATGGTTCCGAGTTTATTTAGTTCATCTCCAAACCCATTCTTTAGGTCTTGCCAGTCTTGGTTTGTATCAAAACTCACACAACGCAAAAGCGTTACAGCTAAATCAGTTAGGTCTAATCGTAGGTCCTCATCATCTATAAATTTAGTAACAATGAATAACTTGTAAATATTTAACAAAATTAGAATTAACAAACAAATTACCTTTATCTTTTACGCGTTTGCTACTGCCCAGGTCACCAAGTTTTGCAGTATAGCGATGCTCATCGCGTCTTATGAAGATGTTGCTTGTTCTCAGCTTTCTGTGCGCTACTTTCTTTTCATTATGCAGGTAGGATAATCCCAAAACAATACCCCTGACAAATAAAAAATATACAATGATTGAACATTAAAAAAAAAAAAAAAAAAAAAAGTCATATATAGAAAAACATACTTTAGTATGTCGATGTCTATGGATCTGGGGTTGACATGTTGTGTTTTTGTAGATATTGCTCAAAGGTGCAATCATAATTTTCGAAAACCAGAAAGTGATAACTCTCGGTTGACTCTACGGTTAACACCTGCAAAACGTTGTCATGTTGACAACCCCTGTGAATATCTATTATCTCATTAACACGAGGCTCCTTGGTACTCAATTGTTGAAGCTTATATGGATAGCCATCGTACGTTCCATCAAGCATATCCTTATTGTGGGCAGGCTTGGATAATGTTATCCTGTTGGGCAGGGTTTGTGAGCTGTCGTGAGCCGCGACCACAACTTCCCAAGTTGTGCGTACTTTTTTTTCGGTTGATCATCAGAAGACCTAAATGGCACCAATTTAAACATTGTGGTTAAGAACATGGGACCCAAAACTAAAAACTAAAAACTAAAAACTAAAAACTTACATGATTTTGCAGATTACTATACGATAACAAACCCGAAATTCAATCATGGAACGCTAGATCGCAGGTTGTATCGAGCACAAGTAGCAACCTTCAAACGTATCCGTTGAAGAATGAAGAAACAAAACGAACAAGAAGACTACAAGTCTAACCGAACGATTACTTGTTAGTAACCACAACCTCGATCAGTTAAAAGAAGAATGTGTGTCGTGTGTGTTTTACTTATTGTCGACTACACAGTTTCTTTGTAGGGTGTCGATGCTCTTCACAAGTTTAGGTTTCGCTTCTAGACTTGCAAGTTTGTTGGGATGAGAGACGATGAATTTTGGTTTATGTCTGCATTTGTATATATAGGAAAATTCAAGGGATTATGGGAAGTCGGTGGTTCTCAAATATTTTGGGCCGTGCTTAATATTCGTAAGCTGGGCCGGGCTTACCATTTATGTATTAATGCTATCATCTACTTACCAATATTAGCATGGTATTTGAGCAAAACATCAGGTTTAGAGGCGATTCTTGTTTAACGATTTTTTGATTTTATATTTTTTAAGACAAATATTGTTTAATGATTTTCTATAATGAACAACAATTTCTAGAGATTTTGTGTTTATTTTGTGAGACTGTGAAAAATTAATATACAATATAATTATATGCAATTTTAAAAGTTTTTTTTTCTTTTTTTTTCTTTAACGGCACCTTTATATCTTACATATTATACACCACAAACTATCTTACATATTTTAAACAGTACCTGAACCCACAATTATCTGATTGAAAAGTTTCTCACATAACATGAATTAACATTGAGATATAAGCCTTTTGATGGTTCAAGTCATCTTTGATTGTCCCTCTAGCATGATAATGTTATGAGTATTGATAATTTTTAATACTTAAATAAAGGTTGTTAGATGTTCTGCAAGCTGTTTAATTTAATATATGATGTCTTCATAAGTTTTGAATGCGTAATGTACAATATAATTAAAACATATTTTGAGTAAATATGACATTGTGGTGTTTAAGTTGATTAAACATACAATTACAATAGAAACTTCATAGCCTATAAAAAGCTTGTTGCTTGTTTTGGACTCCCGATGATGAAAAAGCAAATTTTGTCCCAACGTGATATTTCAAGACAAGTTTAGAGACCAATGGTGTATTTTAGTCTTAATTAATTAACAAGCCTCAACCTACGTGACTAAGTACTCATATGCGTACTTTCTTGCCAAACTCACTATACATATTACACATATTATTAATTTCATAGTTAAAACGATATTGTTTGCTGTGACTATATGAGTCATTTAGCTTTGATGTATACAAATGACACACATATATATATATGCTCATGTCTCATCTTTGAAAAATTCTAGAGCATTGCACATAGTTGTTCGTTATAATATTTTACATCATTTTTAACATGCCAATAACATGTAAGGGACCATTTGGTTAATGAGTTTAGCATGGGTTTTAGATTTGGCATTAAAAATATGATGTTTTGTATTAAAAATAAAATAAAAATAAACGAGCTTACACATTTGGCTTCAATGACAAATATAAAGAATTGTACAAATCCCATTTATTTATTTATTTATTTATTATTTATTATTATTTTTTTCACAGTGGCGGGCCTTTTTAATTTAGCTATCATTAAAAGAAATTCTTCTATCTATGAAAATTATTTATAGGCTCTCATTAATATTGCATTTTTGAATATAAATTTATACATCAAATTATAGTAATGATTTAATTTATTTTATACGTCCAAATTTTAAATTATACCCACCCATATGTCTACAGATGAGCTAATAAAAGCATATCAACCTAGCAATATTGGGCTCAAAAAACCGTTCCAATCGATTGAATTGAACCCTACCATGTTACTAGGAAATATGTGTTACAATCATCATTGCTATATCTAGAACAGTATCCGGCCACTTTGAGTTACAATCATCATTCAAGCATTACCATTCGGGAATGTCCTAATTAACCAAAAGTATCAACGTTTTTTATTACATTGGTAAAACCAACACAACATACAATAACAAGATCTAAAATAACACTAATGCATAGTAATTAGTATATATAAGTTGATGCTACAATTCAGACAAGATGACAAAGCGTCCATACATACGTACAAAGTTTGGCGCTGGGAAAGGTCATTGTTATAAGTACAATTACGTATATTTTTTTTCTTCATATTACAGTAACTCGTACTTACAATTTGGTAATTATATTATCGTTTTCAATAATTTAGCCGTATTTAATCTTCAAATTCATGTCCAGAAAGGTTAAAATTTTAAAATGAAATCAATGAGTCCTTACTGAACTGAACGTATATAGTAGAAAAAATATTTTGATATTTATAATCGAGTAAATTGCAAAAATCGTCCTTGTGGTATGGCCAAATTGTACGTTTCGTCCTTGTGGTTCATTAAGTGCAAAGATGGTACGTTGACTGCATTGTAACGTGCACTTTGGTCCTTTGACTTAACTGCCGTTAAATACACTCCGTTAGTAGTTACACTTTAGCCCTTTTGGCTAACCACCGTTGCAGCACCCATCCTTAAACCACAAGGACGACTTTTGCAATTTTTTTTGAATTAAAAAAAAAATAAAATAAAAAATTCATCCGTTTTCTTTTTCGATTTTTTTTTTATTTATATTCGAAAATGTTTTTTTACATAAAAATGTTTTATAGAAAAACGTTTTATAAAAAAGTTTTTATATAAAAATATTTTTTTATATATAAATGTTATATATAAAACGTTTTTATATAAAGCTTTTTTATATAAAAATGTTTTGAAATAAAAAAATTTAAAAAGTTTTTTATATAAAAACGTTTCATATAAAACAACATTTTTACATAAAAACTTTTTTTATATAAAACATTTTTATATAAAAATCATTTTCAAAAAAAAAGTTACTTAACGAAAAAAATTATTTAAAAAAAAATTTGAACAAAAACGAACAAAAACAAAAGAAAAACGGACAAAAACGTAATTTTTTTTCCCGTTTTTATCCATTTTTGTTCGTTTTCATCATATTTTATCCATTTTCATCCATTTTTATTTGTTTTCTTACGCTTTTTATCCGTTTTTCTTACGTTTTTGTTTTTTTATCTGTTTTTTTTGTTTTGTCAGTTTTTGTCTGTTTTTTTTACGGTCTTTTATTTATATAAAAATGTTTTATATAAAAACGTTTTATCAAAAAGTTTTTATATAAAAATGTTGTTTTATATGAACGTTTTTATATAAAAAAGTTATATATAAAAACGTTTTATATAAATTGTTTTATACATAAAAATGTTTTATATAAAAACGTTTTATAAAAAAGTTTTTATATAAAAATGTTGTTTTATATGAAAAGTTTTTCTTACTTTTTTTAAAATGTTGTTTTAAAAACATTTTTCGTAGGTTTCTTTTTCGAAAATGTTTTTTATATAAAAACGTTTTATAAAAAAGTTTTTATATGAAAATATTGTTTTATATGAAACATTTTTATGTAAAAATTATATATAAAAAAGTTATATATAAAAATGTTTTACAAAACTTTTTTTTATATAAAAAACTTTTTTACTTTTTTTATATAAAAAAGCTTTATATAAAAACTTTTTATATAAAGACGTTTTATATAAAAAAACATTCTTATATAAAAACTTTTTTATAAAACATTTTTATATAAAAAAAATTTCAAAAAAAAAAAATTAAAAAAAAGCGAAAAAAAACTGAGAAAATTTTATTTTATTTTATTTATTATTATTATTATTATTTTTTAATTCTAAAAAAAAAGCAAAAATCGTCCTCGTGGTTTAAGGATGGGTGCTGCAACGGTGGTTAGCCAAAAGGGGTAAAGTGTAACTACTAACGGAGTTCATTTAACGACAATTAAGTCAAGGACCAAAAGTGTACGTAACTGTGCAGTCAACGTACCATCTTTGCACTTAATGAACTACAAGGACGAAACGTACAATTTGGCCATACCACGAGGACGATTTTTGCAATTTACTCTTTATAATCTTATGCATATAAATATGTTGTAATTTTAAAACAACATATATATTGAATTTTTATGATATAAAGTATAGGGGGTATAAATATAAGGGGGTATTTGTTTATTTTTTTAAACGTTATTAAAAAACATGAAAACTTATAACATTACACTTAGCTCTATATAATTTTTTTAAAATTCAACCACTAAGGGGGCGTTTGGTTCGCTGTAATTCGTTGTAATTGTAATCTGAATTACATTCCAATCGTGTTTGGTTGGCAAGGTGAAAGGAATTGTAATTCAGATTACATTACAGTGACTGTTTGGTTTACATTGTAATTGTAATTCATATTACATTAAAGAATTATTAATTACATCATCTTTTTTTAAGTTTTTGTTTCACAAATTTGAAACTTATATTTTTATGTGTTTTTCTTCTCAACTAAATGTTTTCACCAAATTTATTATAGGGTTGACCAAAATCAATTTAATTTTGGCTTTTATTAACAAATCACATCACACGATTTTGCTTATGTGGCAAAATCGAGCTCTTCTATTGGCCCATTTCTTTTTAATAAGAATGAATTAACAAAATCACTTCGACATATGTAATTCTTTTATTATATAAAAGATTAAGTAATTAAATATTTAATAGATTATATTTTTTTTTATAAACTAAATTATAATTAAGTAATTAAATATTTAATAAATTATAATGCTTTTTACAAGTATTTTAATTTCCCGATATTACTCAATTTTTTAAGTTTTAAACAAATATGTTTACATGTAATATTGTAGCATGGAAGTATATGAGAAAGCCAGTTTTTTTTTACTTATATCATAATTTAACAGAGTTATTTGTAAGGGAAAATGTTCTAAAAAAGCATTCAACTTGCCACTTTTTTTTATTGTAGGCATCAAACTTTTAATTTTTCTATTGTAGCATCCAACTTTTTTAGTTTTTTTATTTTTAGCATCCAACTTTCTTAATCATCTTATTGTATGTTTTCAACTTTCTTAATCTTTATATTCGTAGGCATCCAACATCCTTAATTTTCCTATTGTCACCTTACTTTTTTGCGCTACAGGCCTACAATAGGAAAATTAAGAAAGTTGGATGCTGCAATAGGAAAATTAAAAGTTTGATGCCTACAAAAAGAAAAAGTGACAAGTTAAATGACGTTTTAGACCATTTTTCCAGTTAAAGGATACTACCTTCGTCCTAAAATTATAGTCCTCTATTGACTTTTTCGGTTTTTCCTTTTCAACTTTGACATTAAATTTTTTTATTTGTGTTATATAATAATTGATGAAAGATATATCAATGAGAATACATTTAAAACCCAATCCATTCATATATTTTTCATCAAGTATTATATAAAACAAACAAAAATATTGAAGGTCAAAGTTGTAGAAGAAAGACGAAAAAGTCAACAGGGACTATAATTTTGGGACGGGAGGGAGTAAAAAGTTAAAATTAAAAAAATGTTAAAATTATCAAAGTCAAAAACTTCATCTCCTTTACAAAATCGCTCACTCTTGATACCATTTTTGTTAGGGTTTTAGCAAGGGTTTCACTTTCACCTTAAACTTTCAATCCAAATTCCAAAACCCTACCATGAAAAAATGTTCATCACTTCTTCTCCACCTCAAAAAAACCCCAAAACCTAACAAATCACTCATACCCATATACTCAAATCACAACTTCACACAAAACCCTTCAAAACCCACTTTCAATTCACAAAATCATGACTACCCATCAAAACCCCATTTCCAAACACCCCCTAAAACCCAATCTTTTCTACATTTTTCATCAAACCCTTTTAGGAAGTTCACTACTTTAGTTGACCCAGAAAAACCCATTTCTCAGATTTCATCAAGACAGCAGAAAATCAATGAAAGATCAGAGCTTGTTGACGCTTTCGAAGAGGCGAAAACCGCGAGCGAAATGATCAAGGCGTTTGAGAAAATGGAGCCTATTCTTGATGGGAATGAACTTGGGTTTGTTTTGTTGAAAATCGGGCTTAAACTTGATCAAGAAGGTGAGTCTCCTGATAAAGTTTATGAATTTGCTGATAAATGTTTGAAAATATTGGACTTGAACGAAAACGATAGTGTTAAGGATAATGAGTACCCTTTACCGCTTGCTATGTGTTTGCAATTGTTGGGTTCAGCTTGTTATAGTTTGAATAGGTTTAACGAGAGTTTAGGGTACTTAAATCGTGCGAATAGGATATTGGGGAAGTTGGATGAGGGTGTTAACGAGGGAGTTGATGTTAAACATGTGTTGCACGCGGTTCATTTGAATTTGGTTAATACTAAGAATGCGATGGGTAGGAGGGAAGATGCTATTTGGAATTTGAAAAAGTGTTTGGAAATTAAGGAAATGACGTTGGAGAAAAATAGTAGGGAGATTGGGAACGCGTATAGGGATATGGCGGAAGCGTATGTTGCGCTTTTGAACTTTGGTGAAGCGTTGCCGTATTGTGAAAAGGCTATGGAGATACATAAAGTGCAATTAGGTAGTAATTCGGTTGAGGTTGCACACTGTAGGCGGTTATTAGGTGTTATTTACACGGGTTTGGAACAGCATGAAAAAGCGCTGGAACAAAATCAGTTGTCTCAGAAGGTTATGAAGAATTGGGGGCTTACGTCCGAACTGCTTAGAGCTGAGATTGATGCAGCGAATATGCAAATTGCGTTAGGGAAATTTGATGAGGCGATTAATACTTTGAAAGGTGTTGTGTTACAAACTGATAAAGAGAGTGAAGACCGTGCTATGATTTTTGTATCTATGGCGAAAGCATTATGTAATCAAGATAAGTTTTTGGAAGCTAAACGGTGTTTACAAATGGCGTGTGGGATTCTGGATAAGAAAGAAAAGTCGTCACCGTCAGAAGTGTCGGAGGCGTATATGGAAATATCGATGCAATATGAATCAATGAACGAATTCGAGACTGCAATATCTTTACTAAAGAAAACACTAACGATGCTTGAGAAGATACCAAATGAACAACATGCGGTTGGTAGTGCTTCAGCTAGAATTGGGTGGTTACTTTTGTTGACGGGTAAAGTGCAAGAATCAATACCTTATTTGGAAGATGCAACCGAAAGATTGACAGAAAATTTTGGTTCTAAGCATTTTGGAGTTGGGTATGTTTATAATAATTTGGGCGCGGCTTATCTTGAACTAGACAGGCCTCAGTCTGCAGCACAAGTGTTTGCAATGGCTAAGGATATAATGGACACTGCCCTCGGGCCACATCATGTTGACTCAATTGAGGCGTGTCAAAATCTGTCAAAGGCATACAGTGCAATGAAAAGGTATGCAACTCACCTTTCTATGTTGATTTCCATCAATCGGATGTTCAAAGAAAAAGGTAAAACTAATAAGACATCATTTCTTAGGTAATCAAAGCTTAGCAAAACACTCAAAAAACAAAATTTATTATTACAACTTCAAACACCGGAAATAGATCCGAAGACCATCTCCAACAACTGTTTTGTTTATCTGATTACACAATACATAAAGTTTTCACATCATACATTCAGTTTTTTAGAACTCGATTCTGTATCTTATCTGGTTCCTGTTCTGCAGCTATGCCCTTGCAGTAAACTTCCAGGAGAAGGCCGTTGAAGCTTGGAGAGGACATGGACCAAGTGCACAAGATGAACTCAAAGAAGCTCAACGCGTTCTTCACCAATTAAAGATGAAAGCTTGTGGTGAATCCGATGACACAAAAACATTGCCTTCAACTCATGAAAGGAGAAAACGCTCAAACTCAAGCTCAAATGTTTCTGGCGATTAAAGGTTTTTAGCTAATGTAGTTTACTTAAAGTATTTTGAAGAAATTCTACCGCTTATTAGTATATCTTTTGTCATTTTGGTGACCTTCTTATTGACCTTAGTCTATATAAGCTTCCGTGTGTTCCTTTGCGGTAAAGATAATTTAATGTATGAGTTCTAATTGAAAATGGGGTGAATGCATATTTTGTGTTGCTGTTAGACTTTGCGGTTATGTGAGTAGAGAGATTATATATGTCTTTCTCAAGATCTTAAGATGCATATATTGCAATTTCCTTTATGAGGTTTATCCTGCGTCGTCTGGCATTTCAAGTGGGTCTAATTAAACTCTTATAACCTAAAAGGAAAACTAGGTCAAACGGGTTAAAATTTGTTCATAGCCTATTTTTAATGTATACCACACCAACTTCTATATTACACTTGTAGAGTTGTTATTCGCGTCTACCCGACCCAAATAAGGGTTAGCAAGGTTTTCAAATAGGGAAAAATTTCCCAGAACCTGACTACGTGTTAAAGAGGCTTGGGTCAACCGAATAAAAACTATCATATGCGCCTTTAATAAGGGTTCAGGTTAGTCGTGTTAAACGGGCTCAGATTAATCGAATAAAAGCTATAATGTTAAAAAACTATAAGCAACTTTAAAAAAAGGCAATATATGAAAAAAAAAAAAAAATCTAAAAATCTCCAGTTATGATTATTTACGTAAACCGAAACCCGAATACATTTTTTTTCCTTGGATGTATGCGGCCTAACCGGCACTCAAGATGTTCACTCAATGAGGTTTGAATATGAGTCTCTTACTTTCGGGCCACCTTCCATCCTAAAAAGAATTCGAGTTGATTGGTTGACCCGAATAAGTTATTTTTAACTGTGCCAACCTGACCCAAATAAGCTTATTCGAATTCTTGTCGATTTAATCGGGTTTGGTTTGTAGAAACCAAAGACACAATGCAAAGTTTTCTCAAATTAATAACGAACTAAGGGGCATACAATGAGTATTCATAATACAGACAAAGGATAAAACCCTAAAAAGCTAAATGGGCTCGTGGGCCACTTATGAATATGCTAACATCCCATCAAACTCACAACGCTACAGTGAGAACATTGAGAGTGTAAAAAAATGAAAACGGGGTACAAAGTGTGGCTTGGTAAATACATTTGCAATTTGTAAAACAGACATACCAAACAATAGATAGATTGTCTCAGCCTGAAGATGATGACGATGACAATATGCTTTGTGCGTTCGTGAAACACGGAGTTACGCATAATCTAATAGCACTACGATTATCATAATGTAACGGAATAGAATGGCTGATACGAACCATATCTGCAAGCAACCAACGTAACCAAACAATCTCACTAGTGGTCACTGCTATGGCTCGGTACTCGATTTCAAGAGAAAATTTAGAAATAACATCTTGTTTTTTACTCTTTCACGAAATAAGAGAATCATCAATATATAAATGGGAAAAGTAAGGTTGGATCAAGTGGTTAACACCCCTGCTTTTTGAAATAGAGGTCAAGGGTTCGATCCTCACCCCTTGCAAGGTCGGAGGTCCTTTTTTACCTTTGGTTACAACCTCTCTACCTTAAGTAAAGGTAAGTCTGTCTACATCTCAACCTCCCTAAACCGTGAAAGATAGTATCAGAAGTTACTCTACTTTACTTTTATCAATATCTAAATGGGTTCGTGTGGGTCACTTATGAGATGCTATTGTCTTTTGCACTCGAATAACAAAATGAGTGTTTAAGAAAAGGATTAGGATTTTTGAACATAAAGAGATAATGTTGCGATTGTTATAAGTTTAAATTTGAATTAATAAAATAAATTTTTTGCAATCATCCCATTTTTTTTACTCTCACATAAAACTCAAGCGACCCATCAGAATCCCATCTCAAATCATGTCTTGATACCCATCTTTTTTTACATGCTACAAGACACCCTGTTGATAAATTTGTCACCTTTATCGACCCACAAAACCAAACTTCACAATTATCACCAAGACAAGAAAAAATCAAAGAAACATTGCAGCTTCTTAATGAATTCGAGGCTGCGAAAACATCCGATGAAATGATTAATGTTTTAGAGAAAATAAAATGCATTTTTCATGACAATGACCTTGGTGAATATTACGTGAAAATTGCTCTTAAACGTGAGCAAGAAGGTGCGTCCCCTGGAAAAGTTATTTCTTATGCTAATAAAGCGTTGGAAAGATATGAGCGTAAGGGTAAGGATAGGGATAGGGATGGTAATATCATTTTCAATAATGATTATTCGGTATCGCTTGCTATGTGTTTACAGTTATTATGTTCTGCTTATTTTAGTTTAGATTATTTAGTTGAAAGTCATGTGTATCGTGATCGAGTAACTAATTATGTGTGCCAAATAGACGACTGGGATAGAGATGTATTTGAAGTGACACGTCTGATAAATCTTGATTCCTTGTTTGTGAAAACAAAATATAAAAAAGCTATTGGGAGTTTAATAATGTGTTTAGAAAATGTGGAACTGTTATTAGGAGAAAAGAATGAGGAGACTGGGGACATGAATAGGTATATGGCGGAAGTGTTTGTTGAACTTTTTGATTTTGAACTAGCGTTAGTGTATTGTGAGAGAGCAATTGAGATGCATGAAAGAGGATTAGGTGGTAAATCAGTTGAGATTGCACAAGATAGGCGTTTATTAGGTGCTATTTACATGGGTTTAGAAAAGCACGAAAAGGCATTGGAACAAAATGAAATATCACAAAAAATATTTAGGAATCTGGGACTTACTTCCGACTTTCTTAGAGGCGAGATTGATGCAGCGAATATGAAAATTGCATTAAGGAAATTTGATGAGGCGATGGATACTTTAAAAAGTGTTGTTCTTCAAACTGATGCAGAAAGTGAAGATCGTGCCATGATTTTTGTATCTATGGCGAAAGCATTGTTTAATCAGGACAATATCTCGGAAGCTAAAAACTGTTTACAAATGGCGTGTGAGATTTTAGATGATAAAGAAAAGTCTTCACCTATAGAAGTATCCGAAGCATATATGGAAATATCAATGCAATATGGAAAAATGAATGAATTAGAGACATCAGTTTCTTTATTAAAGAAAACAATAGCGATGCTTGAAAAGATATCAAACGAACAAGGTTCGTTTGGTAGTGCCCTTCCTAGAATTTGGTGGTTGATCAATTTATTGGGTAAAGTTCAAGATACAACAAGTTTGTTAAAAGATGCAACCGAAAGATTGAAAGAAATTGTGAGCTCTAAACATTTTGAAGTTGGGTATGTTTTTAATAGTCTTGGGGAAGACTATATGAAGCTAAAAAGGCCCAAGACTGCGGCACCATTTTTTTCATTGGCTGAGGCTATTATGAACACAGCTCTTGGACCTCACCATGTTGTCTCAATTGAAGCATGTCAAAATCTTTCAAGAGCATATAGCGCAATGAGAAGGTACGTAACTCGAATTTGTATGTTAATGTTCAAGGGGGGTGTTTGGATTTGCGTTTTGGAACTGTCTAATAGATTACTGTGACTTTTAACCTACTTCACGAGCATCAGAGCATGTATTGTACCTTTTTTTGTACATCGAAGTCATTAAAATATGACGTTGTGTTCTGTTTGGGTCATTTTGTAGCCCATATTCTCCAGTTTTATACATCACATATATAAATCTAACATTTCTCTAAATTAAATCAACTTTTTATATAAAAATTAGCATTTTTTAAAATATCAAGGGCTTTTGGTTACAAATTGACTCAAACAGGACACAAATCCATATTATGGTGACTAGATGTACTATAACTGAGACAGAACGTAAATGAAAAGATATGTTGATATTGATATATGCAAAAAGAAACCCTTTTTTAGCGTACGGTTTCGTAGGATAATAAAAAGTTATTGAACATTTGCACAACATAGCGTCTGGTTGTAACAACTTTAAACTGCATAAGTTGATCCAAACACCATCTCCAACAGCCTATGTTTTATTAAAAAGTGATCATCTAAGTAATCAATATCACATAATCACTTTGAAATCGCCCATTCTATTTTGAAAACTCTTGATCTGATATAGCTCCTCTTGTGCAGCTATGCGCTTGCGATAAACTTTCAGAAGAAGGCGATTGATGCCTGTAGAGAATGTGGACCAAGTGGAGAAAATCAACTCGAAAGAGCCCAACGAGTTCTTAAGCGATTAGAGGCGAAAGCTTGTGGTAAATCCAATTACGAAATTTTGTATGGCAGAAAAAGACCACACAGTTTGCCCTATAGATTCTTTGGCGAAAGCTTGTGGGAAAACTGGTAAATCCGATTACGAAATTTTGAATGGGGAACTAGTAAAAAAGGTTGAAAGTCGTCTATAGTCTTTTTATGCATACCACCTCCTATATGGTTCTATATAAGTACGATATTATTGTTTTTCTGTAAACATAATTAGCCTTGGTTTTTCTGTATACCCATATGACGTGTTATCCAACTTTCCGGATCTGCTCATCCACTCTTTCACTTCTATTAGGCGACACCTGACGCCTTTTTCAAAAACGATTAATGCATCTTAGGCAAAAGTTCAATATAGAACCAAAATTTACCATAGATCCAATCAACCAATAATAGCCATTCATTTTTTTATTATGATAAACTTTAAACATTTTTAAAAAAATTAAATATCTAGCAAACCGTTAATCGTAACGCGATAAAAATTATACCATCATGACGAGAATTAAATTATCTTTCTATAAGTGTTGTAAAAATCGGCCATGGCGGCCGATATGGCGGCGCCATGGCGGTTGGCGGTGGTCCACCGCCACGATATTCCCCAAATCGGACTAACTTATCGTTTTTGGTCAAAATCGGAGCATGGCGGTCAAAATCGGCCAAAATCGGCCATTACGGCCTGTCGGTCAACGTCGGTCAACGGTGGTCAACGACGGTCAACGGCGGTCAACTTCAGATCTAGGGTTTTTTTTCAGATTCGCGCCGGTCAAAGCCAGTCAACTTCAGATCTAGGGTTTTTTTTTCTTATTCATGCCGATCAACTTCAATTTTTTGATTTTGTTTTAATTTGGGGAACAAATCAACAAATTTATAGTTATATAATAGAAGATATATAATTAAAAATAACAAAAACATTAATATTGCTAATATCTATTTATTTTTAAATAAATTCCTTTAAAATTTATGGTCTCCGCCATGGCGCCGCCATATCGCCGCCAAGACCGATATGGCGCTTGGCGGGGGTCGACCGCCACGGTACCGCCGAGCGATATTTACAACCTTGCTTTCTATAGATATGCACTACTATATATTTTTAACAATTTTTTTTTTCAAAATTTCGGTCAACAAAAATCATATATGATTTGTGAAAATTATATATGATTCGATTTTTACGAATCACATATGATTTTTGAGAATCATATATGATTGTAAAAATCATATATGATTCGTAAAAATCGAATCATACATGATTTTTAAAATCATATATGATTCGTAAAAATCATATATGATTTTTCGGACGGAATTTTTGAAAAAAAATGTTTGTCGAAAATATGTAAAAGTGCATATCTTTAGAAAGATAATTTAATTCTCGTCACGATGGTGTATTTTTTATATTTTGAAGATTTACCGTTTGTAAGATATGTTGTTTTAAAAAAAATGTGGAAAATGATTTTGTATTAATTTAGATAAAAAATGGAGGGTTATAATTGGTTCATTTGTTCTATGACAAATATGAGTTATATATTGATCTCAACTCCTGCATCTTATTTGGCCCTAATCTTGTTGATGCAATGATTCAAAAATGAACCATATTTTGGTATCCTTGGTTAATCCATGGGTTAAACGCGCAAAATTACTTAAATACCCAATGATTCTCTGTGTGAAAGGACCCATGAAAATGAACCCATTATTAACCATGACTTTGCAATGTCACCTTCCTTACCATTTCTTCATGTTTCAGCAATGACATGTTAACACACTCCCAAAACAGACACACCCCACATATCAGGGTATATTTGGTAATTCCAAGATAAAATTAATCTATATTTAAAAAAAGGGAACTTTTATTTTTAAAGATGTGGCATGGATCTAGATGAGCTATGTCTTTATATGCAAAAAAAGAAACTTGTAAGACCAGCAACTCTGTTAAAACATTCATGATCTAGAATACTTGGTCATTACTCAAAGTAGGCCAAGAGAACATTGCTTTAGTAACATGTAAATCAAGCAATGCAAGTAGTTTATCTCATCCCAAATTGTGATGGGTCCTTTCTTCCTTCACTCATGAAAGAATACAATGATTTTCATTCATGAAAGTATATGCAAAGCCAAAGTGATAAGAGCAATCATTCTTGCACCCATGCCACATGTTTAGCAATTAACTAATTCTACCTTCTATGTGTGTCATCTTTTACATACTGTAATCTTTTCTAAAAAAAAAAAAAAAAAAAAAAAAAACTTGATTGAAATCAAACTAGCTAGATAGGAAGAACAGCGTTTCTTGATCCTCGACCATTTCCAAATGAGAAAAAATGTCGTCTTGATCTCCCACTTGTACTTCCCTCTTCATTGTTTGTGATCTCTTGGAAACGCCTATTGTTGCGTACGGTCTCTTGGACAGGGCCATTGCTGCGTATGGTCTCTTGAACCGATAAGTACATATGTCGATCAATTGCAGAATCCATTGAGAAAGATCTTCGGATTGGTTGAATTTGAAAATTCTCGTCTTTTCCTCTAATATCAATACTCTCATCTCCCATAATGGAAACATGATGAGTTTTTCTGGATTTTATTCTTTTGCTACCAATCTTTCTTGGAGATTGACCTCTAGATTGTTGTAACCTGGACTCGTGTACATGTCCCTCCTCAACCAACTCAATAACCAAGAAATCTTGATTGCTACCCGTTGGGCTTGTTAGAGGTTCTTGAGGTGAAGAAGTTGGCGCAATTATTTGATCTCTCGGGTACCTTGTTGCACCCGAAATACTCAATCTACAAAGAGGACAGTTTGCATTATTCTGAAGCCAAATGTCGATACAATCTAAATGAAACGCGTGGTTGCAACTAGGAAGGACACGCAATGTATCCATTTCTTGGAAATCATTCAAGCACACAACACATTCATATAAACTTCTTTTTTCACCTTCCATTTCGGTATATTGCCAAATGGGAATCTCTCTGATCAGTACTTCATCAAGCCCACGACCTCCCCATGGAGGAGTTGAGTAAGTAGACGATAACGGGTCAGGATTATATCGTTCCCTTGACATAGAAAACCTTCTTAACACATTCATTTGTTGCCAATGGAAACAACCTCGAGTAACAAAGTAGTAGTATGTAACAAGCAAGAAAGCCGTTGCAACGATACACAATGCTGCAATGGCTAAGATAGGGAATTGGCTAGTTGACTTTGATTGAATATGGAATGAGTTATGATGATCCATTGGGACATATGATGAAAGTTAAGTTGATATTGAAGAAGTATGTGAGGGATGTGAAGTTTAAATGAAAGATGGCATAAGATGTATGTAGTGAAAAAAAGTCAATATGATTAAGAAAATAAGTGGAAGTACAAGAAACACATGGTTGCTTCAATTGAGATCCTAAAACATGGAGGGTTTGACTATGTGACACGTGACATTGTGTTACACAACATGAGGTTGACAATTAAGAATCGCAATGAAAAGAGAGAGAAAAGACTAGTTATACAGGTCTTTCATATATTTAAGGGTAAATTACCAAAAAATGTAGTTAACTTGATACTTTTTTTCATTGTATGTAGTATTCTTTTTTTTTTCTCATTATGTCAATAAACCTCTATCGTTAGTCCTTTGTGTGTACCCGTTACAAAAAAAACTGCATCGTTAGTCCTTTATGCTAACGACCGTTAATAAATAACTTAAAATTTGGTTAACTTACGCTAAACTTGCGTCGTTGGTCCTTTATACTAACGATCGTTAAAAAATAACTTAAAATTTCGTTTTCTTACGTTTCCGTCCGTTTTTTCACGTTTTCGTCCGCTTTTACACGCTGCTCGCTTTTAACATGTTTTGTCCTTTTTTCACGCTTTCATACGCTTTTACACGCTTTCATCCGCTTTTCAAGTTTTTGTCCGCTTTTTCACGCTTTTCATATTTTTTACACGCTTTTTATCCGTTTTTATTTCCGTCCGTTTTGCACGCCATTCGCTTTTACACGCTTTCCGCTTTTAACACGCTTTCGTCCGCTTTTCTCGCTTTCATCCGCTTTTACATATGTATTCGCCCGCTTTTACACGCTTTTCTTCGCTTTTTCACATATTCATCCGTTTTACACGTTATCCGTTTTAACACATTTCCCGCTTTTTGCACGTTTTCATCCGTTCTTACACGCTGTTTTAACACGCTGTTTTTCACGTTTTCATTCGTTTTACATGTTTTCGCCCGTTTTACACGCTTTTACACGTTTCCATCCGTCTTTACGTTTTGGTCCGTTTTAACACGCTTCGCTTTTTCACGCTTTTCATCCGTTTTTATATGTTTACATCCGTTTTTGCACGTTTTCGACTGTTTTTGCAGGATTTCGTCTATTTTTACACATTTTGTCTGTTTTAACACGTTTTCGTCCGTTTTATCGTTTTCCTCCGTTTTTACACGTTTTCATCCGTCTCTACACGTTTTCGTCCGTTTTTTCACGATTCCATCCGTTTTTACACAATTTCTTCCGGTTTTACAAAATGTGCAAACATTCAAAAAAGTATTAATATGCGAAAAAATAGACAAAATGTGCAAACACGAACGAAAACGTGAAACAACGGATGAAAACGTGTAAAAACGGATGAAAACGTGAAACAACGGACGAAAACGTGTAAAAAAGGATGAAAACGTGAAAAAATGGATGAAAACGTGAATAACGGACAAAAACGTGTTAAAATGGACGAAAGCGTGTTAAAACATACGAAAACGTGTAAAAACAGACGAAAACCTGCAAAAAAGGATGAAATTGTGTAAAACAGATGAAAATGTGAAAAAACAGACGAAACCGTGTTAAAACGGACGAAACCGTGTTAAAGCGGACGAAAACGTGTAAAAACGTGCAAAAACGGACGAAAATGTGTAAAAATGGATGAAAACGTGTAAATACGGATGAAAACGCGAAAAATAGACGAAAACGCGAAAAGCGATCAAAACGTAAAATGAATGAAAACGTAAAAACGGATAAAAAGTGAAAAACGGACGAAAGCGTGTTAAAACTAACGAAAACGTAAAAACGCAAAAACGCGGAAAAAACGGACGGAAAAGTAAGAAAACCAAATTTTAAGTTATTTTTTAACGATCGTTAGTATAAAGGACCAACGACGCAAGTTTAGCGTAAGATAACCAAATTTTAAGTTATTTATTAACGGTCGTTAGTATAAAGGACTAACGATGCAGGTTTTTTTGGTAACGGGTACACATAAAGGACTAACGTTAGAGGTTTATTGACAGAATGAGAAAAAAAAAGAATGCTACATACAATGAGAAAAAGCGGCAAGTTAGCTACATTTTTAGGTGATTTGCCCTATATTTAAATGGTTGGATCAGTTGGAAAAACCCCTTGCCTCTCAACCGAGAGGTCAGGGGTTCGATCCTCACTCCCTACAAAAGGCCGGAGGTCCTTTCTACCTTTGGTAGAACCTGAAGCGTCTCTATCTTAGGTAGGGGTAAGGCTGTCTACATCTTAACCTCCCCATACACCGGAAACGGTATTGGGTACCCATAACCCGTGGAAGACGGCATTGGGCGTTACTTTACTTTTTTTATATATTTAAATAGTATTTAAGAGCGCAAGATGGTAAAGATATTCTAAATAAGCGTTCTAGTGCAAATAACGCCATGCATGAAACTCATCTATAAATTTGATTAGTACCTCTGTCCTACTTCTTAAATTTTGTTCATCAATGCGATTTTTGGTGTACTACGACGATTTTTTACGTTAAGAATATATATGCCTTCTATTTGATCATTTTCATCTTAAATGGTATTTAACATAAGTGTTATAAAAAATCGCAATTACTATATTCACACCATTAATCATTTTAGTTTCAAATCTAATCACTCACAAAAGTGGATAAAGCAGTGTTGCAAAACAAGGCCTACAAGGCCGATTAATCGTCGATTAGGTGCTACTGGGCCACCAACCTTGCCGATTCGTGTAACTAGGTCAAACAAGTCGGTCAACATCGGTCAATGACGGTCAACGACTGTTAACGGTGGTCAACCTTGCCGGAAACTTTCAAATTTTTTCGGAAATACCCAAAACCTGTCTTGAACAAGTTTTAATCAATTATATTTGATGTTTTTATCTGTTACAAGATGATTTTCAATTAAAGTCTTGTCTAGAATACCAAAATCTTGCCGGAAATACCCAAAACTTGCCGAAAATGCCAATCCGATTAATCACCGATTAATCCCGCCTTGACCGATTACAAGCTACAGGGTGGTCGACCGCCCGATTACCGATTCACGATTTTTACAACATTGGGATAGAGTATGTATGCTACCAGTAAAATAAAAAAAGTCAAAGTGAAATATGAAACATTGAAAATGGTCATATATGAAAGAAATGTGAATGCTTTTTATAAAGGGATTGTCTAACCAATGCTCTAAGGGCATTGGTTAAGAAGGGTATGGACCTACAAAAAAAGACTAAAAAAATGCTATTTAATTTAAAAAGTATACTCTGTGTGTGGGTCCCTAAATCATTTTACAAAGGTTCATGCTTTCTTAACCAATGCCCTTAGGGCATTGGTTAGACAATCCCTTTTATAAATGGCAATAATATTCCGTAAGTTGTTAAATGTAAGTGAATATGGAATGTCAACTACCTAAAAACCTTCCTATCCCATTCAAGGAAAAAAAAAAAAAAAACGGTCTCCCAACAAAAAAATACACACAAAATACTCTTACCACAACTTCCACCACCCTAGAAACACCACCACCGTTGTCGGACATCACACACCGGACCCCACGATCCCATAAAGCAAACCACCACTGGACCACAATCTAACCCGGACAACCACAAAACAACTACCACCGAGAGGTATTTTTTTTTAATCTCTATTTTATTTGTAGATTTACGTTTTTATTAGATTTTTGGTACTTTTTTTTACAGCCGTCGTTGCCTCATTCACCATCACCGAAAACTGCTGCTACAACCATTGACTCGCCGGAAAAGGCTGCTAACTCCGCTGGTGTTGTCGTAAAAACCTGCTGCCGCCTTTTTGTATATATATCTTACTTTTATTTTATTAATACATTTTATAAAATTAATCATGTAAATATTGTTATACTGTTTTTAGTATTTGTTAGATTTATATTTATTTTAAGTTTTCATTTTTTTTTCTTCTTTTAAATAAATTTATCTATACTAGAAGGGTACCCGCGCAATGCAGCGGCGGGTACCCAATGACTATTTTGTAGCGAACAAATGTTTTGAGGTGGTGATGTGATGAGATGATGGTGACAGCGGCGGCAATAAGTATAGTTATATGTGTTTGCTTACCCGTTTAGTGAATTCGTTTCACAACACTTCGAATGTATATGTGTTAGTTGTAAGTGTTTGTTTGGGTTACCCGTAACTTTCACGCGACATCATTATTCCCGCATATAAAAATACCTTCGCAATCTCTTACGCGTCAAACACTCCCCCAAAAGTATATGATTTTGATGAATCAAGATTATATTGATTGGAATAAATGAAATAAAGGTTAAAGTTGTAAAAATTTGAATTAAAATAAAATAAACCCACTAAAAATATAAAAATTAAAAACTCATAAAAATATATTAAAATGCATGTTGAATTAAAGAGCATAAAATTTTAGAAAATATGGTGAAATTAGATTATAATATAAATAAGTAGATAAAAAGATATTTTAATTTGAAAATAAAGATGAATTTTTAGTTGAAAAGTGACACATGTCATTTTATAATTGGAGCTCCTTATCTTAATTTTTGGTGGTTAGGAGTTAGGCTTGGAGTTTGTTAGAAGTTAGGCTTGGAGTTTGTTAAGAAGTGACACATGTTATCTCATGATTGGAGCTTCTTATCTTAATTTTACATGCATTATAATATATCTTTCCATAATAAGCAAGTGAAAAAGTCTGAATTTTTAAGCCTTCTAATTTTAGAAGGCTTAAATGCATTATAAAGTAGTATAGATTTGTTTTTTCAGACTTGAATTTATATATATTTTTTGTATGTATGCTTGTGATACCAGAAAATCTGCAGCCGAAATTCGGTATTGCCAGAGTATGTGTTGCTGCCGCCATCAGACTTGTGTTTGTTGCCGGTAAATGTGTTATTTTTAAAGTTTGTAAAGGTAACTTTTGTTATAAAGCTAGTAAATTCTTATAAAGTTTATTGAATATAATTTTTGTTGGTAATTTGTTATAAAGTTTATTATGTGTATTTGTAAGTTAGTAATTTGTATGTTTGTTGGTAATTTGTGAGTATATGTAAATTTATGTATTTTGAGTTATAACATTGTTTTGTAAATAAGTTGCAATTTAGATTTTAATCTGTTTGGTGGTTTCGTTGCGGTATAGATGCCAGAGGCTTTCTAGAAATTGAGATTTGGCCATAGAAGGGGCAGATCAAATCAATGTGAACAGGATAGTGTGGTGATAATGCTCAAAATGAACATGTTTTTAGTAGCGTTATTGTTCGTTTTGTGTATGATAATCGGCTATATTTACTCATAACTGTTGCAAAAGTGTAAAAGATGCATATTTGTATGTGAATGTAGCCAGGTATCGAAAAAGATGAAGAAATGAAGATTCCATGCACATTTGGAGAATTCCCGAGGAAGGAAGTCAAGTAAGGAAGCTCTTGGACTCAATGATTAGGAAGTACAATGATTTCTAAGTATTCACAACAAGTAAAGATCAAGTTTCGTCTTGGAAATCATCAGCGAAAACAAAGAAAAAGGCGCGAATCAAGAAAAGTCAACAAAAGTCAAATTTGGGAGTACAAGAGGCGCCCAACGGATCGGTTGGAGCCCGCAACCAATCCGGTTGGGCTAGTGGACAACACGCAACCGATCCAGTTGCTCCTCAACTGATTCGGTTGCCTAACCTGGAGTTACACCAATTGTCATTTAATGTTGCCTTAACTCCCCATAATCATTGGAGGCCGATCTTTTCCTGTTATTAACTTGTATGGGACGTTTTTAGCCAGTTATTTAAGGTTCTTTAGCTATAAAATGAACCTAGACTTAGTAGTCCAGGTGTGACACAACCCAAAGTGTAATAGTTTACACCAAAGCTATTACCAACTCTTATTATTAATCCCAAAAGTCTTGTTACTGCTGTAAAACGTCCAGGAGGTTGGAGAGACGAATTTTCATCCATTGTTTGATCATTCGGAGTTGTACGGTTAAGACTAGACGATTGGAGGCGTGTGGTTGCTATATTCCACAATTTCTAATTCTTGTAATCCAAAAGCTTAGGTATTCTATGGAACTTATGATGAATTTCTATTCTCTTGAATTATTTGAATTACCTTGTTACAACTTGTGTTTTGTTATGATTGTCATGGAGTAATTCTTGAATATACTTGTGTGTAATGATGTAGGAAATCATACTAGTGTTCATATATGTGATGCATGTATATGATCTTGTTTAAATGAGTTTGTTGGAAAACTACTAGTCTTGTTTGATTTGTCGGTAAAACATGTTTTAAGAAAAAGGACCGAAAGGATTTCTCTTGTGTTTTATTCCAAAAAGTTAAGTGACAAACTAGTATGGGGATATGGTGATTGACACCCACCATGTTTACTTATTGAAACAAGAGTAGAAACATTTTCATCACGAAAGGTCGAAAGATTCGTAGGAACGAGTTTAATAAGAACATTTTGCAAACAAATGGATTTTCTAAAGGATAATCATTAGGATAAGGACCGAAAGGATTACCTATATGTTATTGTTCTTAAAATGATTTTACAAAACATAAACCATGGGTTGGAAATCATTTGCTTATGATTTGTGCATCACATCAAGAGTTTACACCAAGCCTTCATGAGCACTTTCTATGATTGCCTATAGACTACACACAAGTATATGTTTCTTAATATTGATTTTCATTAAACCATAATTTTTGGAGAGAGCCTTGGCAAAGCTTTCTTGTTACCAATCTTTTAAAACCAATTCAAAAGCAAATCTCTTGGGACGATCTCGACTTACCCACATTTGCTATCGCGAACAAGTATACTTGCTCGTATGTGTTTATAGTAATTGCCGGGTAATTCGTGTTTATAAATTTTTAAAACTTGCACACGGAAAGCAACATCAAGTTTTTGGCGCCGCTGCCGGGGATTTGAGTATTTTTGATTTTGTTACGTTTCTGTAAAATTGGTAATATTAAAATTAGATTTCATATTGATATATATATATATATATACTAGTGTCAAAACCCGTCCGATGGACGGGTATGACTTGTGGTGTTTATTTTTAGGATTTAGTAGAACAAAATATATACTAAAAAGTAATTAAAAGTTAAATGAAACGGTTAAGATCTTGATGTTACCATAATCTATAAAACGACTAAAAGGTGTAAGTATTTTGATTTGTGGTTTTTATTTTTAGGATTTAGTTAAACAAATATATTGTAAAAAGTTATTAAAAGTTAAATTAAACGGTTAAGAACTATAATTGATATTACCATAATCCATAAAACGGCTAAAAGGAGGTAACTACTTTCTAACATTTTGTTCTAAACGATATTAATCATGAACATCTTTTACATTTGATAATATTATTAACATTTATTATTATTATTTTGTTTTTGTTAATTATGTTTATTTAGTTATTGTATATAGGTGCTTCCAGCTGTTATTTTACCAAATTTAGATGATGTTGACGAATTTGAATTATCTATGAATGGATTTATGGTTTTGTTTGATGTTTGTTGTGATGAGAATATGTACGTATTGTCGGGTTACAAGTGGAGTTTTGTTGTTGATACCCTTTGTTTGTTAAGTGGTGATGTTTGTGTGTTTACCAGGGATAGGGGAAAAAGGTTGTGGTTATATGCTTTTGATTATGATGGTAAAATCCTTACATAGGTGGTATTCAAAAGGGTGGCTTCTTTAAGGAGTCTTCAACTACCATTTACTTAGTTAGAGCAGTGTTAGTGTTTTTGTTCAGACTTCTTAAATTTTATTGTTTAAATTTGATTTCATTAATTTCTTAGTTTACATTATAATTATATTTTGGTGTGTTACGTGTTTTAATTATTTTTTTGATGACGTAGTTAGTAGTTATATAAGGTTTTATTTTCAATAAGTTTTTAAACGAAATCTTATAAACCAAGATACACGATTAAGATAGCTCGAGTATGTGTTTTTAGAATTCTCGTAAACTTATGATGTTTTTTTATTAAAAAAAACAAAAATTATAATAAATAAATGTTTTTCCTTATTTGCTAAATCTTTTGGGTAAATTTTGATTTAAATAACACATGTCATTTGTATTGTATTGTTGATAGTTTTGGGTGTAGTTTGTAAATTGTTTTTAAAAAGCTAAAGGTATCCTTCCATTAATCATCATAGACATATGTAAAAACATATCTCACAATATCTCTCTATTACATCATACACAAAAATTAAGTATCAAAGCATAGCCCTTTAAATGGGCGATCAAGCCTTATAAATATTGTTAAAAAATTTAAGTTATAAGGAAGGTGTGCATGACTTATAATTATCGTTGGAAGATATTAGTTATCGAAAAATAATATATAATGGAAATATCTAAAAATAAGTTAACGAAAAATAAGATATAAACGTACCAAATTTTTTAATGAATGCATTAAGAACAAAAAGAAATAAACAGTTATTGAATATGAGAGAAAAAAAGTTTAAAAGTGGTACGCAAGAATAAAGTATCAAAGCATACCCCGTTCGATGGGCGAGAAAGCCATATAAATATCGTTAAAAAACTTAAATTAACAAACAATAAGCTATGGTATAACCAACACTTGAATGAGTCTTTCCAGGATGTGCATATCTGGCTATCTGAATGCGAACCATTCGGCTATCTGAATGCGATCCATTCCTCCCGGTACTTGTTGCGTTTGTATCCCTTTGTTCTTCTAATTCAAGCTTTACTGTGATGTTTCTACTCTATGCATTCACACATATTTGTTATTATGGAGTAATAAATTAAAACAAAAAAGGTAATTATAGGTCACAATATATATTTCAAGTAGATTGTAAATATTTATAGTGTTTGCATTATCTTAAAAAGCAATAATTACATCTATTTTATAGGTTAAATTACTTAAAACTTATTACACATTTAGATAAATTTGATCAAATAGGTTTTTATCAAGAGATCATGCTGACAATGTGGTTTTGAGTAACGTATGTGTTGAACGGATTAATCGGAGCAAAATTATGACCAATTTGTGTTGATTTTTTTTGTTTACACCATCAAACACTTTCAAATGCAGAATGAACTAACTTGCCGACTTGCCCCTTTTAATATTATGAATCAAATAAATCCAATTTACCTCTAAGTTAGAAATCAAATCTTAAATCTAGAAGAAAACATATCACAGATGCATTATAACTACGTAAGCTAGTGATGAACTGTTTGAATGAGTTCAATACAACACATTCCACTCACTATTACTGATATGATATAAGCAGTTTATACAGGCAATCGCAAACATCCCAGAAACTACGTACTTGTCTCGTATCAAATTACAATAAGCAGATAAAGCAGTTCTAGAAAAGCAACACTAAATACCACTAATAAACTTGGTAAAGGGCTTGTGACTATCACTCTTAAAAAATTAACCACTTAAGGGTGGCCTAGTAACAAAAGGACTTGTGACTATCACTCTAAAATGTGTGAGGTCTCAAGTTCAATTCCTGCTAGGTGTAAACAACCTTAAGTGGCCACGCCAACCTCCTTAAAAGGGATTGCTTTACCTTGTTTGATTCTGTGTGGCAGTGGGTTCAAAACCCCGTGAATTAGTTGGCTAAAAAGTCGGAAATCATGGTTACCAAAAAAATAATAAAATAAAATAAAACTTGCTAAAAATCTTTGGAAAAAGTTGACCCGTTAACAAAATTTTGAATACACTTGTTTAAGTCGCCGTTGTATCTTGTGATACCACCGGATAAACTCTTTCAAGACCTCGCTGCCAACCAAATTTGGCCACGAGAATATTTACGAATAGAAAGATACGTATATACAATTTTGTATTTTTGTAGTTTATTAATATGTTCTACAATGAAATTATATTTATAATAGGAAAATGTTAGTTTTTTATTTATGTTATTTTTTTTAAAGAAAATTTACAACGTGTTAGTGTTATTAAGTTTTGGGACATCATGACAAAGTTAGTTAGATACGAATATCGTTGTATAAAGACACAGTTTGTGCTATATCTTTTTTTAAAGTCTGTATTGTATAATTTTTTATGTTCATTTATATTAAAACAATGTGTTAGTGTTATTATAAGTTGTGACATAAAATTTTGAATACACTTGTTTAAGTCACCGGTGTATCTTATCATACCACCGGATCAACTCTTTCAAGACCTCGCTTCCAACCAAATCTGTCCACGAGAATAACTACTGGATTTCGAAATCTGGAGTGTTAAATTTATAAAATAACTGATTCTACTGTTCGCAACCCTGATAGACAAAACAAACATTATATAATTCAAAAGGTTACAACTTCACCTCCATATTTAAGAAGGGAGATTTCTTATATGTATATTTGAAAGTGTTACATAAGATATTACTATGTACTATTATAGTTTTTGTTATGATTCAGTCCATTGATAAGCACGCTTTGCAGCTTCAACGGTATTGGAAAGTAGCATGGAGATAGTGACAGGCCCAATACCACCAGGTACAGGGGTGATTATGGATGCTTTAAGCATTGTTTCTTCATAGCAAAGATCTCCAGTAACACGGGAACCATGTTAACTATTGTTATCCTATTTATAATCGGAGCATAAAGCCATTGATATATATAGAACATAAAAAATTGCATATGACAGAAATGAACCAAAAGAGAGTGGGGGCTAAACTTTGATATTATGCACGAGTGTCAGTGACCAATCAAAAGGCCCTAACATTGCAGTGACTATACGTATTAAAAAAGAAGCTATTGAGTGGGTTACAGGTAAAACCAGATAATGCTTTGGTCAGTTTGCATCGAAACACTTTTTGTTCAAGTTTCTTTGAACTTTATAATTAGTGTGGCAAATGTAATATTCGGAAACTTTCTACCCGTTTTCTAATGGCTATTTTTTATTATATTTTACCCGTTTTAACCTTTATAGATATAACATAACACTAACTTACCCATTCATAACTAAATGGGTCAGAATTTCCATCACATGCCATAAGTCCTAACATGTGTGTGGCACTTTGTATGGACTCCCATTAGTTAGTCAAGCTAAAGGTGAATTAGGAACTATAAGAAGAGACATATATATAAACGATCGGTTTTCCCAGAATAAGTTCTCCATCGTCTTCTTTTAATTATCAGGCCTAAGAAAGGCAGGCATTCTAATACCAAGCAAGGGGAAATTCCTCCACCCAAAAAGGGTAGAGCCTTGGTGACCCATGTGTCGGACATGCTGATTAAAAAAAGAAGAAATGTAGGAGATAAGTGACAGAAATAATAAGTAACATACAGATTCTGGTGTCAAATACCCGTTGCTTTAGCAAATGCTTTACTAATGCCAAAAAAATCCAGTGATAGGATTTTCATCAGTCTGCTTATGGTGGCCACTATGATTTCAGATTTAAGATGAATGCGTTCATCCTGAGTTATCTTTAGATGTTCTTACTTGACCCAAGTTTAAAAGAAGAACTTGTATATTTCCAAATTTTACATACATTAATGGGGTGTTTGGGTGAGCTTATTTTTACGCGTTTTTTGTGCATTTCAATCCTGCCATCCAGTGACAGACTAAAATGAAAATCAAAGGGTTATAAATCGGTTTAACACTACTACAAAAGTGTAAGTGTTCTTTTAAAATATTCATATAATGATCAGTTTGACCAACACTCGAGTCAATTGTGATAACACTAATCTCAAAGGGCAGAAATGGATCTAAATGCTACGTCTTGCAGCCCATCATGTTATCTTTCTCTACTAATTTCAACTACTGTATATATTATTTCAACCGCCTCTAAGTGAGATGCCACCTACTGAAAAGAAGAAAACCTCTAACGGAAAACTATCTAATTATACGTATTGTATTATCGTAGAGTTACTTTGTAAAAGCACATCCGGACACTCCTATATCATGTAACGACACATTATATTAATGAATCATGAAATTATACTGAAAGAACATAATCAAAGTTTGAAAGGAACTCTTAGGAAAATGTGCTCGTGATCCAATGGCCAAATAATCATGAGCTTTATACTATGACAATGCTAATTTTATACATTAGCACCTGTCCACCATTCTTATGCATAGATATACTTGGACTATGGCGCGTCCCCTTTGCCTCCAAACCACGCACCAACTGCGTCCCTCGGCCTATCATTAATCATCAAACCCATCAAACAACAAAAAGATTTCAGTTCCCATAAGACTATTGAATATCTATGGTTGCAAAGTAGTAACGTCTTAGTACCTAAATTATATATGTCAAATTATGGAATATTAAGTGTACTGGTCTTTAAATCTGTTGTTGTACTTTCAGCCTAACAATGTTACAGCAACCACTATTGCAGCAGCAATACCAGCAGTGTAACTGTCCCTTATTGCAGTCGAGAGAAGCTCCAAGTGACCCATCATTCCACCTATATTATTGCAATGGTGAGAAGCTCTAGTTTCCTAATACAATAATTGCAAGACGATCAGTCACAAAGTTTTAAAAACTTACAGATTTTTACCAATGGTGTAAATATTACCTTTTCCAATTGCTTTTGAATATTTTGTTAACTAATTTAAAATATTGATGATTGCTAATACTTGTAATTACCTAATGTTAACAGCTTAGAATTGTTTCCCTGTGAGCGCATGCGACTTGTTCCAGCACCTGTGGCAGCATCTGCAACAAATAAATAAACAAATGTTAGTATACCACTATTTTTAGCAATCCAAGAAAACAAAAAAAACAAAGGTGAGAACGCGCAAGCCCAAGTACTTAGACAACGGTGATGGTGCGTACCTCGAGGGACCTACCGAACACGATCATTGTTTGTTTTTGACCTCATGCTACTTGCCCCAATGTTGCTACTAATACCAATGATAAATAATTCAGGAAAGGCTACCATAATTTTAACCATCAAGCGATTAAGCATTAACGACAAACATGCCTTTCAAATCGTAAGTATATAATTATCCATTCCAAACGAGTGGAAAGTCTGTTTAGAATAATCAAGAAAAGCTAAAGGATATAAGCATGAGATGTCACCAAAACTCATTCACTAAAACTTATGGTCCATCCAACTTCCAATATCATTTTTAACTGTTCAATAAAAGATTTAACATCTGTTGCTACTGGCACGAGTTTCGTTAAGCTTGAGGAGGCTATCCAATTTAAAACCAACAGCAGCACCTAAAAAAACTAGATTATTTTAGTTTTTTGCAGTTACAAATGGCAATGAGCTTAACATACTTAAAAGTCATAAAGACTCACTTCTTACAGTACCCAGGTTCAAAGCGTTTCCAAGGGAAAGTATGTCTGCATGATTCTCCCAAACTTGACAGAACTCCTGATCTGATATTATCAAAAAGAGTAAAAATTCGTATATTTGACTGCAATAACGGAATAAGACTAAACTTACATTTCAGAATAAGACACATACACAAATTAGCAATACCAAAATAATATAAACAGGAAGCATGTGTCACATGGTATATTTGGCCGGAAAACGGATGTGTGGCAATTTTCGTCATTTAGTGTGGCATCTGGTTTTTTCAAGACCATCGCTAGATGATCTCAGTAAATGCAAAAATCTACTCAAGTATTTTCCATCTTGTTTGAAAGCAATGGATCCGTTGCTTGCAACGTTAAGTGGTTCTGGAAATGTTAGAGAATCAACTATATCATCATGCTGGCATTCACGTTTAAAGTCTAAAGTTATACTTTGCAGTTAATGAGTGTCTATGACTTCTTGTGGGACGCTCTGTTAAAAAAATGTACATGAGCATGTCAAAAAGACAACCCTCGATCCTAGGCTCCTAACGTCTAAAAAAACGGCAACTCTTTAAACATAAATAGTTTGACAAACCTCAAGAACCCATCCAACATGGGTAACATTATTGACATGCTTGTTCATATCTAGATCAGCTCTTCTTGGCTATATATTGTGTACAAGCAATGTTATTTTAATAGTTATATCGTGAAATTAGACCTTGTACAAGGCAAAAAAATGTGGCCATACCATAAGTCCTAGCCTCGAATATGCAACTGGATCTTCCAGTTTCCTTATTTTCTTCAGGTTGTTATTACTATCCTCAGGAAATGGTAATCTGAAGCCACAACGTAACCAATCTTCAATAATATAAAATTTCCAGGAATAAAGAAATATCTCCAAGAAGAAGAACTACCTCAATGCCTTTGGACAACATGCTAAGTACTTGTTTATGACATCATCGCTGACTTTCTGAAGTATTCTAGTATCTACGTTCATCATCACCCACTTGCTGCAGATTCAATAGGAAATTGTCAATCCATAATTCTAGTGCAACATTAAAGTTCGTGTGCTCAAAAATACCAGAATTCTGGAGTTGAAGTAACATTTGTGATCCAACATCTTCATCCAAATCCTCATGAATCATAACATGTATACAATTTATGAGACAAAGAAAACGAAGAAACATTGTTGTAATGCACCTTGTAGCCCTTCCAAGGACCTCGCCATAGGCATAGTCTTTTATAATCCAATCGCGTTTAATTCCAATCCTTCCTTCACGCTGGCACCATGTCTCAATTTCTACCACATCACCCCTGTTACATACGTCAACATGTTGGAAGATATTAGCTTTTATAATGCAATAATCCATGCCTAAATCTCTATAGTTTAAAAAGTAATTACCAAGAGGGGTATCTATAAATTTCGATATACATTCGCGTAGTCACCCATGTGAGATGCAATTTTCTCATTGTGGCTGTTCTGGCAACTACATTGCTTGAAAATCCATAAGACTTACCATTAACCTCCTATAATATGTAGGTCAAGAAATTGCAATAAAGACATTAAACATTAACATTCAATAGAGATGGAAGATTTGAAGGACCAAGACCCTAAAGAAGTGCTAACTTTAAGAATTAAGGTATGCATAAACTATTTCATTTTAACCACATTTAGGTGGTTATCATCAATCATACTGACATGGTTAGGCTAACGTACAATATTTCATACACGTCTTTATTTCTTAAACATAGCCCTTAACTAGGACAATTCATAAGCCAGTTGATCACCTATTCATACTTCACTTTTCAAAATCATGTTAAAAATATAAGAAAAACAATAAAATTTGTGGAATATATCAAACCTGTAAGAGATCAGAAATGGTTTCAATGGTGGTAGTTTGGTTAAACCCTTTTTTTTTAACAACATAAAATTTTATTGAAAAATCTAGCAAGAAGCTAGAAAAAGGAGTAAAGGCTACAATGTTTTAATACAAGCTGAAACAGGATCTGTTAACCAGGTTACCCAAGTAGGATTTAGACTCTTATTACGGTGACAAATCCATGAATGAGATAAGATCTGAATCTCTTCCATTAGAGTGTCTTTGCGTGGCGGCTTCGGATCAAAACAAACTCTATTACGATATCTCCAAATAGTCCAAGTAGTTGTGCAAATGACAACATCAAAACAGACCTTTTTCAATGGTTCAAGGGGAACCGAATGGCTCCATGACAGAAGATCGTGAAGTTGTCTTGGGTATTCTCCTATGCCCCACCACGTTTTAATCATTGTCCATATATCCTTTGCAACCATACATTCAACAAAAAGATGTTGCGCTGTTTCGAGGGCTTCATCACATAAAGGACATCGGGTCGAATGTAAGTCTATACCGCGAGTATCAAGGTTGCAACGTGTTGGAAGACGATCCAATCTAAGGCACCAATTGTGAATATTAACCTTGATTGGAACATATTTATTCCAGTAAACAGTTTCCAGTTGGGATCCAAACATGGAATTTTCAATTTTGCACCTCATGGAAGCAACTGTGAACTTGTTGGAATTGTTGAGCGAACACGTCCAAGAATCAGGGAAGTCAGAGGGTACAAAATTGTTTAGCAGGCCCACTAAGTTGTTGTATTGCTCCAGCTCTTGACCATCTCTTATGGGCCGTCTCCAAGACCAAACACGATTAATGGACCCATTAAGTAAGTAACATTGATCCAGTATCAAGCAATCCTTGAAATTTTCCAAATAATACATTCTGGGGAAAATGGATTTGAGATCTGTATTGCCAATCCAAACGTCATTCCAGAATTTTATTGTAGAACCGTTGCCTACTTTTTGTAAGAATATGGAATTTAAATTAATGTTGAGCTTATCGAGTGAGTTGTGCAACTTAATAATAGTCCACCAAGGGCTTAAAGAGTGTCCCCGAGATGTAGAAGCAGCCCCAAGACCTCCATCTAAACCATGTATGGAGACAATAATGTGTCGCCATAAGGAGTTATGATCCGTGTGAAACCGCCACCACCACTTAGTCAACATGGCAAGGTTAGAAGCTTGAAGGCTACCTATTCCTAAACCACCATTACAAGAAGGGGAACAAACCTTATTCCAAGCAATCCAAGCCATTTTATTCAACTCAAGGGTCCCTCCCCAAAAGAATTTCCACCTAAGTTTCTCAAGATAATTGATGACATGAATAGGTGCTTTAAAAAGAGAGAAGAAATAGATACCAAGTGCTCCAAGAACCGATTTAATGAGGGTGAGTCTTCCACCATAAGAGAGCGTTTTAGCTTTCCAAGAGGTTAATCTTTTGTGAATTTTTTCAAGAACAGGTTTCCAATTGCATCCTTTGGTCATGTTTGCGCCAATGGGGAGACCAAGGTACGAGCACAGAAATGAAGAAGGTTGACAATATAGGATGGATTCTAAAGAACTTACTTCCATGTTAGAAACCCCGATGCGAAAGAGCTTACTTTTTGAGAAGTTTACTTTTAACCCGGATGCCATATGGAAACATCTCAAGATCCGACAAAGATTTTTTGCATTGTCGAGTGACCACTTACCTATAATAAGTGCATCATCCGCAAATTGGAGATGAGAGATATCAATGTTGTTTGAACCCACTTTGATTCCTTCGAAAATGTTTTTGAGGTTGGCATCTTGTAAGGTGACATGAAGAGCTTCAACGGCGATGATAAAGAGAAATGGTGATAAAGGGTCTCCTTGACGTAGCCCTTTTTGAAGTTTGAATTCTTTGGTAGGTGAACCGTTGATGAGAATGGAGCTATAAGCCGAGCTAAGGCATCCATGAATCCATTTTCTCCACTTAACACTAAACCTCATTTGTTCCATAGTGTGATCAAGAAATTTCCAATCTAATGAGTCAAAAGCTTTTTCGAAGTCAACCTTTAAAATGAGAAGTTGTTCATTCTTTCTAGTAGCCCAAAAGATCACTTCATTGACAATAAGAGGCCCGTCTATAATTTGCCTATCCTTGATAAAAGCCGTTTGAACCTCACTAACCACTGAGTGAATAACTTGAAGAAGTCGATTGGTTAGGACTTTAGCAATGACTTTATATTGGCATCCGATGAGGCTAATGGGTCTAAAGTCATTGATGAAGATGGGGTCTTGTTTTTTGGGAATAAGAGCAATGAATGAAGAGTTGCAACCTCTTGGTATAAAGCCATCAATTTCAAACCTCTTGACCATATCAATGAAGTCTTTGCCAACTACTTGCCAATATTGCTTGATGAACTTAAACGTGAATCCATCAGGTCCCGGTGACTTGTCACCACCGAAATCCCAAACCGCATTCTTTATTTCTGTGGAAGAAAAAGGCGCATCTAGAAGAGCCACTTCAAAATCGGAGAGGTTTTTGAACAGGTTGTTTGTAAAGTGAGGCCGTGGAGGTGAATTGTCTTCAAATTTGTGCTTGTGATAGTCGAATATATGAGAAATAACCAAGGGTGGATCTGAAATCCAAGAGCCATTGATGTTGATGCCATTTATTCGAGTTCTAATGTACTTGTCATTGATCATCCCGTGGAAAAATTTCGAGTTTTCATCGCCTTCAATAGCCCATTTTACTTTAGCTTTTTGCATGAGATCCAAATTTCTGGCGTGTTCCATGTCATCAATTGTTTTCATAATGGTGAGACGATTATGAATTTCTTGATCATTTAACCCGCTGTTCTCAGCTTTCAATTCCAACAGGTGAACCTTGGTTTTCAAATTGGCAATTGAATTCTCATTTTTTAAGAGGACAGAGGACCTCCAACACCTGATGTTAGTCTTCAGACATTGAAGCTTCCGTTTAAGTGTAACTGCCTGATGTTGTATTGGTTGATTGGGACACAAGTTAGTAGCTTGTTCTGACCCAACAACAGTTGACCAAGAATCAGTAACAACTTTTGTGAAATCTTCATTCAACATCCATGAATTGAAAAATTTAAATGGGTAGGGACCATAGTCCGCGGAATGGGTTTTAAGGATAAGTGGGCAATGATTAGATAGTTCACGTGGTAGGACAGTTATGTATGAATTCGGCCAAGTTGAGAGGAAGTGTTGAGTGACAAGAAATCGGTCCAGTTTGCTCAACTTAGTACCAATTGTGTTCATTCTTGTGAAGTTCCTGCCTCCTAATGGAAGGTCAATGAGGTTGGAATTGTCTATGAATTTATTGAACAACTGATCTCCTCTTTTACAAAACAAAGAACCCATTCTTTCAGATTCATCCCGAACTTCATTGAAATCACCAAGGACAACAGTGGGGGCGTTGAACCCGTTGATAAGAGTATTGAGAGTATTCCAAAGAGAGCATTTTTTTTTCATCTCTTGAGGAGCATATACAACAATCATCAAGCAAACGGTTTTGAAGTGGATCCATTCTCCGTAGATCGCAAGAAATGCATCACCCTCGATGACACGGTGATTTTTAAACATGGTTGTGTTCCATATAGCAATGATACCACCCGAGTTGCCATCCGCCTTTTTTATAGCAAAATCACAACTTTGATTTCCCCATAAAGAATGAATTAAAGAGAGGTCATCCTTATTATATTTTGATTCTTGAATACCCAGGAAGTGGAGGTTGTTGTTGAGACAAAGTTTTCGTACCCATTTTTTTTTCGCAGCGGTACCCACTTCGTTTATGTTTAAGGATCCAAGATTCATGAGTCCACCATGTCAGCACCGATTATTTGCCTCACAAAAGCTTCTTTTCCAACCATATCATAACCAAGGTTTAAACCGACCTCCAAAGTTTTCGAGATTTCATTGTCTCTAGTTAATGTGGTGGATGTTATGTTGTTTAAGAGTCTATTGTTGCAACGTTGGATGTTTGAGTCGTTATTTGAGATTGTGGTGTCTATGGATCGAGTGGTATTTGAGGTTTGGTTTATATTAGATTTCTTTTTGCCAATAAGAGGGTTGATGCCACATATGGGATGGATGAGTTTGAGTGAAGTGAATTTGCCTTTGCTTGTTTTGGAATTGGGTTTGAGAGAACTTATATTTGGGCTTAGCCCAAGTGACGAAAGGCCCAAAGGGGATGAAAGAATGGACGCTGATATGGGCTTATTTTTAGAGTTGGACTTTCTGTAGTAAACTTTGATGGGGCTCGTAGGTGAATTAACAGGTAAAGTAGGGTCAATAGAGACATACCTATTATCACGTGTGGCAAAGTTGTCATCAGCAGCATCCTTTAGGTGGTCAACTCTGTCACCCAGGCTTTTGTCAGGAGAGATCTGAGCACAAAGGGAAGTTTCACCAATTTGGGTATCTCGGACAGTGTGAATGGGAGAGTACTTGTCACAGACGTTTTTATTTGGGGATCTTGTACCAACGGTTTGACTTCCAATATCCATTGCCGGATCTTTTGAATTTTCCGGTGAATTCAACCGCAGATTTCCATCACGTACATTATCAAATTCAGAACTTTTGATTGATTCTGTTTCCCTGTTTTCAGCTTCCTCATGAATCCAGCCACCCTCCCCAAATAAATCTCCAACTGAGTCCTCGTCGTCAAATTCATCTTCTTCCCCATCTCCTTGGTCATCATCATTGCTCATCATAGATTCTTCATTTTCCTCATCTGTACTTGACTCTGCTGGCAGTTCAGGTTTGAATATCTCATCGCATTCTCCCAGAATTTCACGTATGCGAACACAAACATGTACATCTTCGACTAATACAGGTATGTTATGTTGTATGAGTTCCATACACTTGGTACGAATGCAAACTTTACCCGCAACTAAGTTGTTATTGTTGGGTTCACACTTTTCCGGAAAGATTATTTCCCCCCAAATACCAGCTATGCGTGTGAATGCGGCCTCGTGCCAAGCGTTAGGCGGAAGTCCTTCAATCGATATCCATGTCTACCTATTACGTAACTGAAAGTTTTTGGTCCACCTTGTTAGGGTTTTGAAGCAATTTTGAAGAGATGGGTTAGAAGTTAGTTTTTCTAGTGGTGTTTCTGGGCTTGGTTCAAGGAGTACATGTAACCCTCCTAGATATTTGACTCGAATTTTTCCAGCACCTAGCTCATTACAGATTGTTTGAAGGTTCGGAATAGTGTCCATGGTAATCAGCTCGCCAACCAAAGAGTGAGATAGGGTAGTTGTGATGTCAGGGAAGGGGTGTATCGTGATTGGTGTTGGAGGGGGAGATTTTTGTTTGACGAAGGTTAACATGTCGGCATAAGTGTTAAGGTTTGGATTGGGTAATAATGGTGGCTTGAATGCAGGCTGCAAGGGTGGTCGTGGGTTTGAAATGTTTTGATGTGGTGGTTTTACGGTAGCATCTTTACGCTGGTATCGTGCAATGTTAACTTTGAGATGGCGTGTGCCAACAGTGATATTATTTAGTGTGAGTTCGAACGATATTGGGTTTGGGACGTTGATAAACCTTGCAAACCCGAAAGCCTTTCCGGTTATAGTTGGTTTTTTCGCCATGTAAACGTCCGAGATCCTCCCATATCTCGCGAATGTCTTCCAAAGAGCAGTTTCGTTCCAGCCTGGTGGGATGTCAGTGAAGAAGTAGGAGGTTGTTGTAGATTGTTTTCCTTGTCGTTGGTTGTTTTTCCGGTTAACAGTTGTCCAGCCGTCTTCGTGATGGTCGTTGTCCATAGGTTTATGTGTTGATTGTGCTGGGTGAGATTGGTGGTTGAATGGTGGGGCTTCTCTCTCCATTGACTCTTGGGAGGAAAAGTCAAATACCTTTCCTTTTAAAACTTTTGAACCTCTCTTGGTTAAACCCTACTTCATAACACCTTATTTTGAACCTCTCTTTATACGATGATCCATCGTCCCTCAACCTCTCCAACTGGACGCTCTCCTTCTCCGCAGCCTCCGTCAAACAAACCATAACAGCGTTATAAAATTTTCATGCATAAACTCCCACTGATTTTAGTTCTATGTATACGCAAAAAAAATCAGTGACAAAAAAAATCTAAACCGATTATTATAACTAAAAGACTTGAGTAGATCGTATAAGAGGTTGGTTTATCAGGTTTCGGATCCAAACGGTGCATCTGCAGCCCGTTATAAGCATTTTCCATTCCTTTTCTATCATGATCCAAACACTCCCTATTGATGCAGTATCCTAATCGAAACACACCTTATTGCTGTAGTTGCCTAATTCGAGTACAACATATTTTTAAAAAAAAGGAAAAATTTCACCAACTAAACGGCCCCTTACCTTTTAAATTAATGTGACATCATAGATTCATTAGTTATGTAGCGAAAAGGGACGAGCACCTCATTACGGTATGAATAGAAGTCATTGCCACCCAAAATTGGGATATCAAAACCTGTTTAACTAATTGCATATTAGATATCTAATAGCGAAAATAAATTTCGTCTATGTATATAAACACAAAAGAAAACACCAAAACTTACCATGCAAAAACAGTTTATGCAGTAATTCCTTCTTGTCATTACCTAATGCAGTGTATGATCTGCAAGACATATTGCACCGCATATTCCACAAAAGGGTTTATTGATTCACTAAAAAAACATAACCTAAATGTTGTTAGTTATTCATAAGAGCAAGTAAAATGATTTCTAAACTCAACTTCCAAAGGTAAAATATGCAGAATGATACTTGCCTCGAAGTGCACTGAAGAGTAAAGTGCTTTAGTGACATTTTGTACATATTTTCTCACCCCATCTGAGGAGAAGTTAACTTCTGATATGTCCAAGACTGAAAAGGGACATAAGAAGGATAAGTACTGAGAATGTATATAAACATGTCCAAACTGGCTTTGCAAATAAGTGAAAATCACATATTGAAATTAGTTAACTACGCATATTTGCTACCCGGAAAGTAGAAGAAAATCGCCATTAATCTGAGTTGATAGAACTTTACTACAATAAAGAGAAGTTTTATACTTGGTGATTGTTAAGAAATAACATATGTAAGACTATCACCCTATACGGTCTGCTAAATGGGCATGCTATGAAACATGGTCTATTCATTATACTAATGGGAATAAGGGAACTCGCATAAGTGGTTTAAATATATCATTATCGTAAGTAACTTAGAAAAATACTTAAGTACCAGGAAAATATACGCACCCAAAGGCAAGAGTCGGTCTAAGTTCATCATACGATGGTTTAACGATTGCATAAAATCGAGCATTTGTACTTAGTTTGATCCTTGCAAAAAAAGTCCATATGCGGATAATGAAGAACCGTACTGAATTACGGGATGCTAAATTGACAAAAAAAAAAAACTTTTAGTACGGGTCAAAACCAGCCGGGTTGAGTTGGGTTGACCCACAGAAGCTATTTCGTCCAAATTTATAATACCTGTATGGAAGATTAGTTCATGGCATATATTTACAAAATTAATATCATTACAGTTATAATCTAAAATCGAAGAATAAAATTGCTTAAGGAAATTATTTGCATTGATATTAGACTTCAGGCAACTTGCAATCCGTTTGACCCATTCCACAGTTAGCTAACTTTATTGATTTGGTTTGTTTGAGGTAAAGGACACAATCGAGCGACTACATCATCTACAACAGACTCGAAATTGACTTATATAAAAACAACTATACACCTTAAATTTTCACTATTGTATACAATGAGCACTTGATTTTGGGAAAGGGACAACACATTAGCAAACACATATCGTGGGAGTCTTTCGAATAGGGTCTGATTTGAACATCTCATTGCACGGTCGTATACAATTTCCGTTCAAAACAAACTATGATTATAATCAAACTGAAAAATTAAAATCGAACCTGACTTGGACACCCCAAGAATATATGTTCCAGGAAATAGTTTTACACAGTTTCGGTCTATATCATTGGTCGTAAAAAATAATAACACATAAATAAAAAACATAATAAACTTATACGTACTTGTAGCCATATGAAGGGAAATTTGGCAGGGCAAGCATGTAAGGCCTTCGTGAGCGAAATCCATATGGTCTCGGACGCCTCACTCTGAATTTATTCAACCTAGGAACATTGGTTCTTTTAGCACCAACCTGTATCGATCAAAATCTACAAATGAGAATTCATAAACCAAATGTGTAAAGACATCGAACTGGGTATAACAGATATAGTTAGGACCTTGAGTTGACGCATGTGCAATTCTGATTCATTCGAGAGCAAAAATTCGAACATAATCTACCATATTGCCATCCTTCATGTCATAATGTGCTATAATGTTCCATAATCATTATATCTTATAAGTCTAAAGTTTTAGACTCAATCAGATTCTAAATGTAATTAAGAACAATATCTGGTCAAATTTTAAACGTGCATCATTAAGAAGACTGAACAACTCAACCTGAACCAAGTTAAGTTGCTCAACCATGAATCATACAATAGAGGTGGCAGGTAAAAAAGGGTTTGGGTCAAAACAAGTAAATTTTGTGTGCGGGTCTGGTTGACCAGAATCACTTTTTGTTCAAGTTTGTTTACTAATCAGTTAAATAGAGCAATTTGTGACTTAGGAGGATCTATGCCTTAAAACAATACATTGTACAACTTTCAACCTCGATATATTTGACCCATAACATTTTTAGCCCGTAATATTTAATTTCCCCACCTCACCCGTTAGATATACTCCTACAACATAACCCAAATCAACCCATTAGTAAGTTAATGGGTTTGAATTTCCACCTCTAACAACATCGAATTTATAAAACAAATAGTGATGATAAAATACGTCAAGAGCACGTGTTTCATCATCTAAAAGTTGTTGCCGAACTTTCATGGGTTCGGCTAGGATTTCACCATGATCTCTAGTCTCTGAACTTATTGGTTCCATTGACTCAAGACTGTTGCTAAGTGAGATACATTGGTATATCATTTTGGTTTCTTCTAGGCTTAGCTCGATTATTAGCCTCTTGAAAGCACACAGCTCTAACTCTCTAAGTTAAATTGTGATGTCACTGAATGAAGCTTTTCACTTACGATCCAAACCTGAAATCAAAGAAACATAAATGTAATGGAAAGGAAAAAAAATGGCACTTTAAGAAGTGTTCTAATATTCACTTTGTTAATGATTGTCTTTAGGCCAAATAACCAGATTATAGTCTTTGGAGGAAGTGTAACTATTTGTTACAACTTCATGCAGCAAAATAGCAAATCCAAAAACTACCACCTACAACACTTATTATCACATGACCCTTTCAAAATGCAAACCACGTCCAAATATGGATAAAATGGCGAGAAAAGCTATATATACCACTCCACGTAAATGTGCAATAGAGCATTAGCATTGTTACCCCTAATGCCACCAAGCCAGCCCTTTGAGTTCACTTCTTCATTTGAAATGCTAGTCTTGAGAACAACGATGTCATCTTTTCAAGATTTAACAAAAATGCTAACCTGCAAGTCTTATATCATATAACGACCTCCTTTTGGGAACAAACTATATCATAATTCAAATAAAGGATAGCTTTTAAATCTTAGTGCATGTTCGATGTTGTCCCTCTCCTCTCCTGTGGTACGGTTAAGTTCAACATAATTCTTCCTATGTTCTATCAAAAACTGTGCTGCTAACTTATTTTTCTTCAACATCAATATAACTTTCTTTCCGCAGTTACAACTCACATAGTATCTACAAAAATAAAAATGCAAAGTACTGATGCCACTTACTTGCTCTTCGGCCATGACATCATATTAGTTGTTTGGAAATATGCACGAAGCAAAAGAAGCAATCTTACCTGAAAAGTACTCGCTCGTTGTCTTGTTCGGTTGCACCAATGGCTGAGGATAGATTGCAGCAGAAATGCGTCCCTTCACCTCCTCCCCTATCCCTGTCCCGAACACGATGACCGTTAAACGGATACGACAGTTGCACATTAGCATCATGCATTACTTGCACATTATGTAAACGACCCAACGGTACTAGACTAAGCTTAGGCGGCCTACCCAACTTCCGTTTAGCCAAACTCGACCCATTAACCCCATTAGTTTTGACTTATTAAATGGTTCCATTGATTCCAATCTAAGGCCACGATATCTTTTGTGAAGAAGACAAATTTATCCATTGTTTCAAAGAGGTTTGTATATGATATGCTACTTACAGTTGAAGAACATACCATAATGTGCATTAGTTTTTGAGTTTTGTATCGACTGACCACGCCGGCATCCCATTTTTAGTATCAATTTGATGCCTGATCATCAACATAATGACGATATAAGAAGATGCTGATATGAATAAAAAATGGAATTTATGAAAATAGCTAAGTAAAAATACCTGACACATGCACTTCGTTAGCAAACTGAAAGACTAATTAATGATTTTAGGCGATTGTTTTACCAGAATAATGTAGCCACCTATGATAATAAAAACACAACATGTAATTGAATTATAGTTAATGATCAAAACTTGAAACACACTTGTAAACATATAAAAAAGTATTATGCAGATTAATAATGAATTATGAATACTGAAAACAAATTCTAAATCGACTACACAATAAGTGAAGATCGTTAGAGGAGATGCTGAGGAAAAGATTATATTAGGGTTTGGAGAACAAGTATATTACGAATGAGCCGTGATTTTTTTTACATAATATCAGGGTTTCATATGTTGAAAATACATACCTTTATCAATAATAACTTGCAAAATAAATCACAAGTAGTGGGTTGGTGTAGTGGTAAAGATACATTGAAGTATTATTCAGAGACCCATGTTCGAATCTAGATTCATGATTTTTTTTAAAAATACATCCGAATTTCACATGTAATCAATGATGACGTGGAAATATGACATGGCATTATGGGATGCCAAGTGGCATTTTATGTGGCATGCCTCCTCTTATATAATATATATATATATATATATATATATATATATATATATATATATATATATATATATATATATATATATATATATATATATATATATATATATATATATATATATATATATATATATATATATATATATATATATATATATATATATATTGGTTTTAGGGACCAACCGAATCGGCTGCGCGAGCAACCGAAACGGTTGGTGCTCTCGGAAAAATATAATCTTTGATTTTTCTAGTTTTTAGTTTATCTATTGTTTGTGTTATAGTTTATAGCTTATTTCTTGTCATTTCTGACTTTTAGAATAGCTTTATAGATTGTTTATTTTTGTTTTAGTAATTTTTAGATTTTTGGTATTAAGTCATTTTTAGTTTTATTTAACTTTTTAATTAATCTTGTCTTTATTAGAGTAATTAATTTAGTTAATTTTCAGTTTTATGAGTTTAGTGGTTTTAATGATTAGTTAAGTTTATCTAGTTAATGTAGTTTTTGGTTAATTAGCATAATTAATGTTTTTAATTAATAAGGATAATGAGTAGAAACATTTATTTAGAGTTTAAGTATAATTAATTGTCTTTAATTAATTTATAATTATTGGGTTTAATTAATTTCAGTAATAAAAAAAAATGGAAAATCATTCCAACCGTTCAGTTGCAACCCGCAACCGGATCGGTTGGGTATTTTGGTCTGAAACTTACCACCAACCGAATCGGTTGGAGGGCCAACCGAAACGGTTGGAGCTCTCGGTAAAAATTTTTCTAGTTTTTCTATCTTAGGTTTTAGCTTGTGTTTTTAGTCTTAATTAGTGTCTTTACTTGTTTAGAATATGTTTCTGTAGTTTGTTTTGATTTTTACTAACTCTAACGCTAATGATTTGGATGTTTGTCTTTGGTTTTGTTTTGTTTTGTTAGATAGTTTGTTATGGATAGTTTAAGCGGAATTTCTGAGTACCTACGTAGCTTGGATGAGATGTTTAAGGACACCGGAAACTCGTTGGAGAAGATTGGGAATATTTTGGAAGAAAGTAAGAAGGAGTTGGCTATTGATTCGGAATGTGTGGAAGAAATGGGAGAGAACAAGGTTCAAGTTCCTAAAAAGAGTAGAGTCGTGATATTCACGCAAGCACTTCTCACGGGGTACGATTCACCACTTATGAGGTTCGGGACACCTTGTAGTGTCGAAGGGGTGAGCGCGTGGGATGCTCAATTGAACATGGCTTATGGTGAAAATTATATTGTGGACAAAGTTCTTGATCAAATTTGCCACCTTCGTTTGGATTATAAAGCTTATGGGAGAAAAATGGTTAAGAATCTTCGGATTAATATCCATGGTCATATTTTCGAGGCGGATTTTGTTGTCTTGGAAGAAGGAAACGCGGATGAGCCGGACGTATGCTTTGGGCGAGATTTTCTTGTGACAACCAAATGTCAAGTGGATTTTGCTTTAGGTGAGATGAGAATCAACATTACCGACTTGGAAGAGGAGAAGGAAATGAATGAAATGCTTGTGGAATTATATGCTAACATGGAGAAGGAGAATGTGGAAATTGTGAAGATGGGGAAGCCTAGTAGAAAGAAAACCTCATCAAATAAATTAACTCCTACCACATCTACCACCAACAAGACCCATGATTACACACCATCGCCACCCAATTCACCAAACACCTTCAAACCTTTAACCCAAGACCAAAAGGAAGCTATCTTAGCAAACCTTGAACAAAAATTTCTCGAACTTAATGAGAAGAAGCCGGTAATTGAAGTGCTACAAGATTATGTTCTATACCGCAAAAAGCTAGACGCAGTTATGTTAGCAAGAGCAAGGTTGGAAGATAAGGATCTATCGGATGAGGATAGGTATAGGATCTTATTTCAGGGTATGCCACGTAAGGAGAGTGACCCGGGTAACTTCGTTTTGCCTATAAAAGTTAACGGGACCACTCCGGTGTATGCTTTGGCGGATATGGGATCAAGCGTCAACGTTATGCCTTATCCACTATTCAAGATGTTGGGCCTAAGCAAACCCCAACCAAATCATTCCAAACTAACCATGACGGACAATTCCCAAGCAAAGGCGATGGGGGAAGTGAAAAATGTAAGGGTGCAAATTGGCTACCAACCTTACTTGGCCGATTTTCTAGTCTTAGACACACCGGTTGATAAGAGTCTACCTCTCCTACTTGGAAGACCTTTCTTATGCACATGTGGAACAATTATAGATATGGGGAGGGGGACGATGACAATCGATGATGGGATCTCAAAGCAAACTTATTATCCCAAGCCTAGGGGTAAAGTGTTGGAATTTATGGAGGATTTGGAACTCTTTGATGGGGAAGATGACTTAACTTGTTTTGAAGTTGGACGTGATGTCCATGGAAACCCTATGTATGGACCGCTTGCTCCACCATATTTTGATATTGATGATGAAATGGAACGTGCACTCGCAGTGGAAGCCTTCTACAATCCATTTAAGAACATCCTTGTTTACAAGAAGCTCACAGATTTCTTAGGTTCTCTACCGGTACAACTTAAAAATTTGGAATGGGGACCCGAGGGGTCAAGTGTGTACAAAAGATAGGATGGAGACGGGGAATGGCACGTCAAATTTGATATACTATGCCCGGATGGGAGAAGATTTGTTAGGAAATTTAAAACTCATGAAACATACCGTGAATTGACCGGAAAATTCCAAAGTGAGGATATTTTAAGGCATGAGTATTTTGAGGAGTGATAAGGAGAAGAACAATGCAACAATAATAACAAGCAATTGTTTGCTTGATTTTTATCTTTTGATGAAATTTTATTTTATGCACTTAGGGGATTTTGTTTTTCATTTGATTTTTATTTCTCTTATTATTTTAGTTTGAAGTTATTTTAATAAATGCATTTTGAGTTTTAGTTTAAGTGATGATGATAATTATGATGATTTAGTTTTTGAGTTAGATGTTGTTGAAATTTGCAAATGGTTGGATGAATGTTGTGTGCATCTTTAATCAAATTTTTGAGTAAACGATTGTTGCTTGGAAGGTAAAATGCCCAAGTAAAGTTAAAAAGTCAAAATTTTGCAAAAATGCAAACCGAAACGGTTGTGTCCATGACTGAATCGGTTGGATGCAAGTATAAATACCAAAAATTCATTTTTCCAGAAAAACACACACACACACTAATCCTCCATCTGGGTTTCACAAAATTCGACCATTAGAAGTTGTTTGAAGATTGTAAGAGTTTTAGAAGATCATCATGGCACCTAAACAAGTAAGCATCTGCAATCAATTAACTTAATTAATGTTTAATTAGAGTATTTGATTCGAATTGCAAATTAGGTCACTAATTTGGGGGTTTTTGATAGAATTCGAATTAAGTTGTAATCTTTTAGAATTAAGTGGGTAATTGATATAGGAATGCATTGCAAAAAGAATTATAGTGATTGATTCAACATGGAATGAGTATTAGATGATTGAATTTTCGGATTTAATTAGGTTGTTCTATTGAATCAAATTAAGTTGCAATTGATGATTCCTAGTTGGTAGATGATGCATTTTTAATGAATTTTAGATGCCACATTGTTGATTAGAACAAGTGATTAAGAATTGAAGTTAAGATTGTTAGTTCTAAGCAAGATGAACATGTGATGATTGGAAGTTTTGAATACGAATTAAGAGCAATTTGAGGATGTGGGAATCATTAGTGATGTTAGAATACAGTTTAGGAGTGAATTGGAATTAGAAGAATCTAGTGGGAAGTAGATTGGAAGGCCAAAGCCTTCTTCAGTTGAGTAACCGATTCGGTTGCGAGGTGCAACCGAACGGTTGGAATGAGGTCGGCAGAGGAGCCGGATCGGCTGCTCCTCAACCGATCCAGTTCCACGTTCTGTTTTGGAAATTTTCAGATTTTTGAACTAGACCTTAGAGGCTTCTACAAACCTTATCGTTTGTTCTAACACTCTTATATTGTCTTATATTTATGATTTCTACAGAGAAATGTTGTAGGTTGTTCAAGTTCGACACGGGTTCCACTAAACCCGATTGTTACCAAGTATTGCTAAAGGAATGCGAGGAAGAAGGTTACGTATAGCTTGAAGGCTGAAGGGAATGCAAACTTGAAGTTCAAAGATCTCACCAATGAGGAGAAACATGCTTTTAGGGAACGTTTGTCAAAGTTGCAAAATATGACAATTTTGGTTCCAAGGTTGATATATTGGGATTTGTTTGCCAAATATGAGTGTGAAAATGAGTTGCGGAATATGATGCGGATGTCTTATGTCTATCCGGTTGATGGGAATTCGTTTGATGATTTATCATGGGAAAGAGCTTTTAGCATAAATGAAGAGGTTTATCGTGAATGGTGTATGGAGTTCTTTTCGACTATGTACTTTGAAAGGAAGGTCAATGTTCGGAACATCATGGATGAAGTTTGTGTTTGGTTTAGGCTTTGTGGGCAGGATCACGCATACACTTTGCCGGGTTTTCTTGGTTGCTCTTGGCTTGTATGAACCGGATGAGATTAAGCATCGATTGTTTGAAGCTCATTTTTCGAGGCTTAGGAGGTTTGAAAAAGATTACCTTAGTATCCCCGCATCTTTGGAATCGCATGGGAGATCCTTCTTGTACTCGAAGGAATGCTGCAACCATTAGGAATCCATTGATGAGAGTGCTACACAAGTTGTTAGTATGTGGGCCGTTTCATAGAGTTGGAACTAGGGACAAATTCCATAAGCCGGACTTGTGGGTTATGATGTTGTTATAAGAAACTAAGGATGGGAATGCGGCTTGGCTCATAGCCGAGTATTTGTCTAGGAGAGCCTCGGGAATCAAAGGTAATAGCAACATTTGTGGAGGCCATTATGTGACGAGGTTGGCTAAGTCTGGAGAGCCAAAGATTAGTGAGATATGCAATGTAATCAGTTTTGGTACAGCTTTGAATAGGAGGACGAAAACGTTGGGAGCATGGATTGAACCACAACAACAACAACAACCACCACAGCAGCAGGGAAATGTGCCAATGGGCAATGTACCGATGGGGAACGTGCAAACGGGTACGTCTAGTAGTTTTGACTCAGGTTGGGGAGAGTGGAACCAACATTTGAATGAAATTGAGTGTAGGGATGTTTGGAGAGATTCGATGATGTTTAGGAACAATTACATTAATGATTATTCGATTCCGTTCTTTCAACACATGGCTCAAGAAGCCAATTATGAGTTGCCTCTCTACAACCCACCCAATGTTCCACCATATCCTTTCCCCTACACCTCGTATCTCGTATCTTGGACCATATTCGTACCCATATCCTGGCTATGCACCATTTCCTGACCCAGTGCCTGCATATGGTAGATTACCCGAGGTTGGAGGATCTAGCTATGATGTTGGAGGATCTTCATCGGGAGCTGCAAAGGAGAAGAAGAAGAGGAAGGTTTACACAGTCTTTGATGAGGAGGAGAACTATGAGACCGAAAGCGATGATGATGAAGGTGATGATGATGAAGGTGATGAGATGAGTGAGGATGACTTGGATTGTGATTTCAAAAACAATGCTTATTGTGTGTCGAACAATATTATCTCTATCTCTTAACTATTTCTTTAGGATGATTATCATACTTTGTTTATTTTTATTTTTAAGTAGCGTTTGGATTGTTTGTTTGTTTTGTTTTGTGTATTGTGCATATTTTTCAGTTTTGTTTGCAGGATGGATGTGACGGAAGCTTATTGTTGGTCAATATTTGGACTTGGATAACTCACATGCTTACTTATGACCCAATATGCATATTGCATATTCTATCCTGTGGTATCTTTTTGACTATTTCTTTTTCCCATTTTCTTTACTTTGAAGTTCAGTTTATTACATTGAGGACAATGAAAAACTTAAGTATGGGGGAGGGAAGAAAATAGGAAAAATGATACGATTTTTAAATTTTTTAGTTTTTAGTCTTATTTTTGATTTTTAGGTAAAGTTTTTGGATTTAAGTAATTAGTAGAAAATCGCCCTTGGTTGTCTAGTTGTTTTCACACGTTATTAAGGTATATTAAAAGAACAACTTGGGTATTTCAATGGTAAAATGAGGTTTTTGAAAATTTTTAACCAAATTATGGAAGTAATTCATTTTGGATTCGATAGCATTTTCTAGCACGCATTATAGCTTTTTTTCCACTAAATTGTGAGGTTTCTTTTTGTATAAAAAACATCTTTTGTTTTATATTTGCTATGAGTGTGCCGGTGATTATGTCGATTCTAGAACTTGTACTTGTTATGCATCATGGTTAAAATCACTTTCGAGTGATAAAAATATGTTCAAATGATAAGAGGCATCGTAGGATTTAACCCAAATGGCCTTCCATTTTACATTTAATGTTTTTTGCTAACCACATCGGTTAGTTAACCACCCATATGGACCCATTTGTTAGTGCTCATTTTTAGCACTAGATACCCTTAGTTACACCCTTCGAGCCAATCTTTTCATTTTTGTTTAAATCCATAAAAATACAAAAATATTTTACACCTTAAACCTTAGCCAACCCATGTCATGTCTATTGGTTTGTTGCTAGTTGTTTGGAGTGTTGGATTGTTCCAACAAAGATGAAGGAGACGTCTTTCTCGTTTGTATTTTTTGTGGTGTATGCTTATACTAAGTATGGGGGAGCTAAAAAAAATGGTTATAGCCAATGTGCTATATGAAGAATATCGGTTAGCCAATGAGCTAAATTGAGTTATATATGTTTGGAGATTGATATGTGAAGAAGAGGAAAATATAATCATTTTCGGGATTGTGGTTTGTATGATGGCTAGCAACATGGAGGTTTAGACTTGACTTTATTTTTCTTTTAACACCAATTTCATAAACCATCCCATGCCTTATGCATACCATTTATAAACCCAAAGCCTTAACGTTATAACCCGAATAAAAGCCCTCTTTGATGAATTTATTTTATTTGTCTTGATACTTGTACAAGCTTATGGTAAAAAACATTAATCATGACTAGGCATTCTTGATTTACACATACCCATCAATATATGAGTGTTGAGTGAATTCTTAAAATCATTCGTGAGGTGTTTAGTTGTGTTGTCTAAAGTTATTTGGTTCATTTTAAAGTTTTCACATATTAAAAGCAAATTAACAATTATTTCTTTTGAGATGATTGTTAAATTTTCGGAACCACGGTATCGAGACCATTGAAATCGATTTTTGCAAATGTTAGACCTACTCGAGGGCGAGTAGAACTTAAGTATGGGGGAATTTGATAACGCTCAAAATGAACATGTTTTTAGTAGCGTTATTGTTGGTTTTGTGTATGATAATTGGCTATATTTACTCATAACTGTTGCAAAAGTGCAAAAGATGCATATTTGTATGTGAATGTAGCCAGGTATCGCAAAAGATGAAGAAATGAAGATTTCATGCACATTTGGAGAATTCCCGAGGAAGGAAGTCAAGTAAGGAAGCTCTTGGACTCAATGATTAGGAAGCGCAATGATTTCTAAGTATCTACAACAAGTAAATATCAAGTTTTGTCTTTGAAATCATCAGCAAAAACAAAGAAAAATGCGCGAATCAAGAAAAGTCAACAAAAGTCAAATTTGGGAGTACAAGAGGCGCCCAACCGATCGGTTGGAGCCCGCAACCGATCCGGTTGGGCTAGTGGACAACACGCAACCGATCCGGTTGCTCCTCAACCGATTCGGTTGCCTAACCTGGAGTTACACCAATTATCATTTAATGTTGCCTTAACTCTCCATAATCATTGGAGGCCGATCATTTCCTGTTATTAACTTGTATGGGACGTTTTTAGCTAGTTACTTAAGGTTCTTTAGCTATAAAATGAACCTAGACTTAGTAGTCTAGGTGTGACACAACCCAAAGTGTAATAGTTTACACCAAAGCTATTACCAACTCTTATTATTAATCCCAAAAGTCTTGTTACTGCTGTAAAACGTCCAGGAGGTTGGAGAGACGAATTCTCATTCATTGTTTGATCATTCGGAGTTGCACGGTTAAGACTAGAAGATTGGAGGCGTGTGGTTGCTATATTCCACAATTTCTAATTCTTGTAATCCAAAAGCTTAGGTATTCTATGGAACTTATGATGAATTTCTATTCTCTTGAATTATTTGAATTACCTTGTTACTACTTGTGTTTTGTTATGATTGTCATGGAGTAATTCTTGAATATACTTGTGTGTAAGGATGTAGGAAATCATACTAGTATTATTATATGTGATTCATGTATATGATCTTGTTTAAATGAGTTTGTTGGAAAACTACTAGTCTTGGTTGATTTGTCGGTAAAACATGTTTTAAGAAAAAGGACCGAAAGAATTTCTCTTGTGTTTTATTCCAAAAAGTTAAGTGACAAACTAGTATGGGGATATGGTGATTGACACCCACCATGTTTACTTATTGAAACAAGAGTAGAAACATTTTCATCACGAAAGGTCGAAAGATTCGTAGGAATGAGTTTAATAAGAACATTTTGCAAACAAATGGATTTTCTAAAGGATAATCATTAGGATAAGGACCGAAAGGATTACTTATATGTTATTGTTCTTAAAATGATTTTACAAAACATAAACCATGGGTTGGAAATCATTTGCTTATGATTTGTGCATCACATCAAGAGTTTACACCAAGCCTTCATGAACACTTTCTATGATTGTCTATAGACTACACACAAGTATATGTTTCTTAATATTGATTTTCATTAAACCATAATTTTTGGAGAGAGCCTTGACAAAGCTTTCTTGTTATCAATCTTTTAAAACAAATTCAAAAGCAAATCTCTTGGGACGATCTTGACTTACCCACCTTTGCTATCGCGAACGAGTATACTTGCTCCTATGTGTTTATAGTAATTGCCGGATAATTCGTGTTTATAAATTTTTAAAACCTGCACACGGAAAGCACATCATGTGGTTTTGGTTGATGGTTTATGTTAGGTGGTTTTGCTTATTGGTTTTTGGTCGATGGTTTTGTCAATGTGATTTTCCTGAATATGATTATTACAGTACTTTTATTGTTAAAAAAAAAGTTCAAACATAAAAATTTGTAAAAAATCATTAGTTTCAAGAATACTAGTCATATAGTGATATTATTTGAATGTAACCAGACAACAAGCAAAGTTGAAATTTTGATGGCAAAATAGTATTTGAATGTAACTGGATAAACAATTTTAAGCAAAATGTTGGGAGCCTATAAAACAATATAGTCTTTGTCATTAATTAAAAAAGTGTGAAAGACTTTCATTTAACTTACTCAAATTGAGAATATTCTTTTTTTGGTAATGGAGCTTTATTCAGAAATTTAAACGTTCTAATTTTAGGGATGGATTGTGGCAATATAATTATGTTTTTTTCTATAGCAAACCAAAGCATACATTCGTTGGTATAACAACTTGACTATCTTATCAGACAATAGATGAGTATTTTTTTTTGGAACGGCGACAATGTATAAAAAGCTAGCAAAAACTAGCAAACCAGGAAATACATAGGATGAGTATTAATAGGGTTTCCTAACCAATCTATCCAACTTAAGTTATACTTAGGATTTCTAGATGAAATCCACAAGAACGAATGAAGAACAATACAATCCCAAATGGTCGCCTTTTTAGGCTTAGTCGCCGAGAAGATCCAAGCATTACGAAAATTCCAAATGGACCACATCAAAGTAGAAGCCACCCCTTCAATGATAGTTTTGGCACGTTTGGACATTTGAACAGCATCTAACCATGCCTACCAATCTTGAATGGATGAAAACACCAGAAAATCCAAAGAACACCATCTAGCCAATAAACCCTAAAGGTCCTTAGCCAATAAACTAAAGCATACATTCGTTGGTATAGCAACTTGACTATCTTATCAGACAATAGATGAGTATTTTTTTTTTGGAACGGCGACAATATATAAAAAGCTAGCAAAAACTAGCAAACCAGGAAATACATAGGATGAGTATTAATAGGGTTTCCTAACCAATCTATCCAACTTAAGTTATACTTAGGATTTCTAGATGAAATCCACAAGAACGAATGAAGAACAATACAATCCCAAATGGTCACCTTTTTAGGCTTAGTCGCCGAGAAGATCCAAGCATTACGAAAATTCCAAATGGACCACATCAAAGTAGAAGCCACCCCTTCAATGATAGTTTTGGCACGTTTGGACATTTGAGCGGCATCTAACCATGCCTACCAATCTTGAATGGATGAAAACACCGGAAAATCCAAAGAACACCATCTAGCCAATAAACCCTAAAGGTCCTTCGCCATCCCACACAAGAAAAAAAGATGATCAATGCATTCCACATGCTCATTACAAACGGGACATAACAAGGAATCAACATCAATGGCCCTCTTATCCATGTTAACCAAAGTAGGAAGTTTGTCAATACACAACTTCCATATGAAAACATTGACCTTGATGGGAATACAACGCACCCATCTAGTAGACGTGAGACTGCCAAGAAGCGTTTGTTCATCAACGTATTGCCTCGTGGAAGCAACTGAAAAGCCAGAAGAAGACAACTCCCATTTCCATCCATCACCAGAATTAGTAAGCGTAACCTGCTGAATGGACTGAATCAAATCAGAAATTGATTTGACTCAGCTCCACCCCGAGGAGTCCTCCTGAGCACCTTTGGACTAATCCTCAATTCCAAGGCGCTGAGCAATAGAACATGTTTTGTTTAAATCCAAGGCATATACACGCAGGTACTGATCTTTTAGAGGACGACCCCCACACCAACTATCACCCCAAAAGCTGGTCGAAATCCCATTTCCAACCAAGCGACTACACTTTCCCAGTAAATCAATACCCTTATCCGGAAGCTGAGAGACCAATTGAGATATAGAATACCAAGGACTATAAGAAGATTTCCCAATCCTACTAGTACCGAAACCTCCATCTTGGCCATGAATTTCTTTGACCACATTAACCCATAGAACATTAGAACTAATTCGAAATCTCCAAACCCATTTAAAAAGTAAGGCTACATTAAACGCATATATGCTTCCAATTCCAAGACCGCCCGTAGCCTTACTAGCTAAGCACGTTTTCCACTTAACCCAAGTTATTTTTTTGTCGTCCCGATCCCCACCAATGAAAATCTATTATGCATGGATTCTAAGCGAGTTTGAATTGTAATAGGCCTCGAATACAAAGACATATAATAGGTGGGAAGGTTACCTAAAACAGCCTTGATGAGAGATAAACGCCCACCAACGGATAAAAGCTTTGCCTTCCAATTAGACAATTTTGATTCAAACTTCTGGATGATACGGTTCCAATTTTCACAACGCCTCATGTTACAACCTACTGGCACTCCTAGATATGTCATGGGCAATTTTTCAACCCCGCATCCAAGACAATAGATGAGTATTATTTTTGCAAACAAGTAGGCACTTATTTACAATAATAATGATATGACACTTTGAATATTTTGTAATTTTATAAAATTGAAATTTTTGAGCATAAGTGACTGAAATTGCCAAGTGATAAAAGTGAAAATGTTTATAAAAAAACAGGTTTGACCCTGAAAATAAGTGAGCGTAATTCTACGGTTCTAATACTTGATTATTTAATAATTTATAAAAGTTTATAAAACACTTGAACTAGACTACTCGGCTAGATATCACTGCTGCTATGCGCGAGTATTCGGCTAGAACCCGTTATTACTAGACGCGGATACTCGGCTAGTACTACTTAATACATGTATATCAATGGATAGTTTATAAGTGTTATAATACTACTTGTTGTATGTATTAATGGTTGGCCTATATTTGTAAATTGTAATGCAAATAACATCTATTGTTGTAATATATATATATTTTTTTCTATAACAGATTACAACTTGTAAACATGTTATGTTCATATTCTTGATGTTTAAGAATTCAATTTAATATTTTGAGTTAATATGGAATTGCAGTGTAGATTACTTCATAGTCTTTAAATCGTCACAATAGATTAAGATTTGACTTCATAATTTAATAACTTGTAATAAGCACTTCGGAATCTATTCTAATTTATTTATTAATTAGATCATCTTAGACTGTTTACGAAAGTCGGTGAAATCCACGTTCTAATGAAATTGAAGAATCAATCAAGGTTATTTTGGGAAAAAAAGTATTTTATATGAAGACAAATAGACAATATATTGGAAAATGTTGTTGTCTTTTCTTTGTTATTTGTTTAAAGTAAGTAGTTGATAGTTTATTGTAGCACGAGTCAATTTATTTTGCATACTCTTATTTTGGTGTTTACTAAGATATAAATTTTTATTATTTATTTAATTTGATTTAATAATAGGAAGTGAGGATAAATCTAAGATTTAATATAAAAACTTAAGTTCATGTATATTTTTTCTCTCATTTTTCTTTGTCTTTTTTTCTTTTTTATTTACTTACCTTTTTTTTAATTCATTTTTTTTTAATGTAATTCAAGTTCTTATTTTTTTTTTCAATTCACGTTTTTTTATTCTAGGCTGTTATTTTTTTATTATTTTTTTCAAGTTTTTTTCTTTGCTTTCAAAAGTTTCGCCTGTTTTCGTTCGTTTTCGCACATTTTCATACATTTTCGTCCTTTTTGTTTTACGTTTTTGTCGGTTTTCAGACATTTTCATCATTTTTTATATGTTTTCGTCCGCTTTTGTACATTTTCATACGTTTATATACGTTTTCGTCCATTTTCAGACGTTTTGTCCATTTTCATACGTTTTTGTCCGCTTCTTACGTTTTGTACATTTTTAGACGTTTTCATCTGTTGTCAGACGTTTTCGTCTGTTTTTTTATACATTTTCGTCCGTTTTCATACGTTTTCATCAGTTTACGTCCGTTTTCATACGTTTTCGTCTGCCTTCTTACGTTTTCGTTTGTTTTCGTCCGTTTTCTTAGGTTTTCGTTTGTTTTCAAATGTTTTCGTCCGTTCTCTTTCGTTTTCATCCATTTTTCATATGTTTTCGTCCGTTTTCAGACTTGTTTTTACGCTTTCATACGTTTTCTTACGTTTCCTTTCGTTTTCTTACGTTTTCGGCCATTTTCATACGTTTTCTTCCATTTTCTTATGTTTTCATTCGTTTTCATACATTTTCGTTTGGTTTCATACGTTTTCGTCCATTTTCATCCGTTTTCTTTTGTTTTCGTCCGATTTCATACGTCTTTTTACTTTTTACACTTTCATACGTTTTCGTCCGTTTTCACAAATATTTGTTCGTTTTCTTACTTTTTCGTCTGTTTTCATTCATTTTCGTCAATTTTTAAATGTTTTTGGCCATTTTCAGACGTTTCTGAATATCACAATTGATATTTTGAATATCAAAATTGATATCTGAATACCACAAGTGATATTCTATGACATTCAGAATACCACAAGTGGTATTCAGAATATCACTTGTGATATTCTGAATATCACAAGTGATATTCTGTGATATTATATCACAAGTGATTTTCAACTAATGTTTTGTAACACGAAAATCACAAGACATATTCAGAATATCATAAGTGATATCCAAAAAATCACAAGTGATATTTTGAATATCATTGAATACTATTTGTGATATTCAGAAACGTATAAAAATGGATGAAAACGTAAGAAAACAGACTAAAACGTAAGAAAACGGACAAATACGTATGAAAACGAACAAAAACGTAAGAAAATCACAAGTGATATTCAGAATATCACAAGTGATATTAAGAAAATCACAAGTGATCTTCTGAATATCACATGTGATCTTCTGAATATCACATGTGATCTTCTTAATATCACATGTGATATTTAGAAAATCACAAGTAATATTCTGAATATCAAAAGTGATATTTAAAATATCACAAGTGATTTTAAGAAAATCACAAGTGATATTCTGAATATCACCTGTGATATTTAGAAACGTATGAAAATGTAAGAAAACGGACGAATAAGTATGAAAACGGACGAAAACATATGAAAGCGTAAAAACACGTCTGAAAACGGACAAAAACGTATGAAAATTGGACGAACACGAAAGAAAAAGGACGAAAACGTATGAAAACGGACGAAAACGTATGAAAATGGACGAAAACATAAGACGGCAAAAGCGTATGAAAGCGTAAAACACGTTTGAAAACGAATGAAAACGTATGAAAATGGACGGAAACGAAAAAACGGATGAAAACGGACGAAAATGAAAACGAAAACGTAAGAAAACGGACAACGTATGAAAAAAAAACGTAAAAAGCGATGAAAATAGACGTAAAGCGCGTAAGAAAACGGACGAAAACGTATAAATAGACGTAAATGTCTAAAAATGGACGAAAACGTAAAAAACGGACGAAAACGTATGAAGACGGACAAAAACGTCTGAAAACGTATATAAACGTATGAAAACGGACGAAAACATCAGAAAACGGATGAAAACGTACGAAAACAGACAAAAATGTCTGAAAACAGACGATAACGTAAAAAAGCGGACGAAAATGTATGAACACGGACGGAAACGTATGAATATAAATGAAAACGTGGGAAAGCGAAAAAAAAATCTTGAATAAAAAAAAACGAATTTAAAATTTTTAAAAAATTAAAAAAAAAAACATGAATGTATATAAAAACGTTAACTAAAAAAAATGATAATAAATAAGAAAGACAAAAAAAAAAGGGAAAAAAATGGACTTAGGTTTCCATATTAAATTTTATGTTTATCCATACCATTAGATCAAACTAGATGGATAATGAGGATTTATCTCTTGGTAAGTATCAAAATAAGAGTAAACATTTGAAATTTTCTCATTGTAACACATGAGGTGATATAGACATTTATATTTTAATTTAGATTATAACATGTAAAAAAATACTTTTAAAATCATCATAAATTCACAATTAATTGGATATCATATAAAAAGCTATCTAAATATATAACTAATTTGATATTTTTTAATGTCGACGTATATTCAACACTTTATTTTTCTCGCATTATATACCACATCTTTTAAGTTTTACGTTTGTGTATGTCAGTATATGTGACTATTTTACCTTTACGTTTTCTAAATATCTTACTAATAGTAACATGGTAAAAAAAAAAAAAAACATAATTTGAAATACAAAAAGTTGGTTATACAACATTAAAGAAAAGGCAAGTCACTTACATGACACTCAAAATTTGAATGTTCTTTACATAAACCGAATATGCATCTTCACACAGTTACAAACAATTTAAGCATGTGAGAAATTTTTAAACTTATCTTTAGCGTTTTTAAAAATTTTTTAGTCATGATTTTTGATCTTTTTATCGACTAATTCACCAAGTTTAAACCCACTAACACACAAACTCAAATCAAATAATGCACTTCCGTTTCAGAAGATTAGCGTGGCCACCCTCTCGGCTTTATGATAACGTCATAGGAGTTGACCAACAAACACTTCCATATGAGGTCCCGTTGACCGTTTCATTTCCTGCGTGGGTGCCTTCATGAGGACATGATTCTTTTATTTATTTTTCACTTATTATATTGGCATAAACAATTGCTTAACAAATCTTTTATATCAGCTTTCGATTTGAGAACTAGCTGTTTGAAGGTTTTAAACATAATTCGAGTTTAGTAAGAGAAACATGATTTTTCATTAATTTTGTTTGGCTAGTTCACCTAATATTCATTTAGGTATATACACGCGGGTACTGATCTTTTAGAGGACAACCCCCACACCAACTATCACCCCAAAAGCTGGTCGAAATCCCATTTCCAACCAATCTATCCAACTTAAGTTATACTTAGGATTTCTAGATGAAATCCACAAGAACGAATGAAGAACAATACAATCCCAAATGGTCGCCTTTTTAGGCTTAGTCGCCGAGAAGATCCAAGCGTTACGAAAATTCCAAATGGACCACATCAAAGTAGAAGCCACCCCTTCAATGATAGTTTTGGCACGTTTGGACATTTGAGCGGCATCTAACCATGCCTACCAATCTTGAATGGATGAAAACACCAGAAAAATCCAAAGAACACCATCTAGCCAATAAACCCTAAAGGTCCTTAGCCAATAAACTAAAGCATACATTCGTTGGTATAGCAACTTGACTATCTTATCAGACAATAGATGAGTATTTTTTTTTGAAACGGCGGCAATATATAAAAAGCTAGCAAAAACTAGCAAACCAGGAAATACATAGGATGAGTATTAATAGGGTTTCCTAACCAATCTATCCAACTTAAGTTATACTTAGGATTTCTAGATGAAATCCACAAGAACGAATGAAGAACAATACAATCCCAAATGGTCGCCTTTTTAGGCTTAGTCGCCGAGAAGATCCAAGCGTTACGAAAATTCCAAATGGACCACATCAAAGTAGAAGCCACCCCTTCAATGATAGTTTTGGCACGTTTGGACATTTGAGCGGCATCTAACCATGCCTACCAATCTTGAATGGATGAAAACACCGGAAAATCCAAAGAACACCATCTAGCCAATAAACCCTAAAGGTCCTTCGCCATCCCACACAAGAAAAAAAGATGATCAATGCATTCCACATGCTCATTACAAACGGGACATAACAAGGAATCAACATCAATGGCCCTCTTATCCATGTTAACCAAAGTAGGAAGTTTGTCAATACACAACTTCCATATGAAAACATTGACCTTGATGGGAATACAACGCACCCATCTAGTAGACGTGAGACCGCCAAGAAGCGTTTGTTCATCAACGTATTACCTCGTGGAAGCAACTGAAAAGCTAGAAGAAGACAACTCCCATTTCCATCCATCACCAGAATTAGTAAGCGTAACCTGCTGAATGGACTGAATCAAATCAGAAATTGATTTGACTCAGCTCCACCCCGAGGAGTCCTCCTGAGCACACTGGACTAATCCTCAATTCCAAGGCGCTGAGCAATAGAACATGTTTTGTTTAAATCCAAGGCATATACACGCGGGTACTGATCTTTTAGAGGACAACCCCCACACCAACTATCACCCCAAAAGCTGGTCGAAATCCCATTTCCAACCAATCTATCCAACTTAAGTTATACTTAGGATTTCTAGATGAAATCCACAAGAACGAATGAAGAACAATACAATCCCAAATGGTCGCCTTTTTAGGCTTAGTCGCCGAGAAGATCCAAGCATTACGAAAATTCCAAATGGACCACATCAAAGTAGAAGCCACCCCTTCAATGATAGTTTTGGCACGTTTGGACATTTGAGCGGCATCTAACCATGCCTACCAATCATGAATGGATGAAAACACCAGAAAAATCCAAAGAACACCATCTAGCCAATAAACCCTAAAGGTCCTTAGCCAATAAACTAAAGCATACATTCGTTGGTATAGCAACTTGACTATCTTATCAGACAATAGATGAGTATTTTTTTTTTGGAACGGCGACAATATATAAAAAGCTAGCAAAAACTAGCAAACCAGGAAATACATAGGATGAGTATTAATAGGGTTTCCTAACCAATCTATCCAACTTAAGTTATACTTAGGATTTCTAGATGAAATCCACAAGAACGAATGAAGAACAATACAATCCCAAATGGTCACCTTTTTAGGCTTAGTCGCCGAGAAGATCCAAGCATTACGAAAATTCCAAATGGACCACATCAAAGTAGAAGCCACCCCTTCAATGATAGTTTTGGCACGTTTGGACATTTGAGCGGCATCTAACCATGCCTACCAATCTTGAATGGATGAAAACACCGGAAAATCCAAAGAACACCATCTAGCCAATAAACCCTAAAGGTCCTTCGCCATCCCACACAAGAAAAAAAGATGATCAATGCATTCCACATGCTCATTACAAACGGGACATAACAAGGAATCAACATCAATGGCCCTCTTATCCATGTTAACCAAAGTAGGAAGTTTGTCAATACACAACTTCCATATGAAAACATTGACCTTGATGGGAATACAACGCACCCATCTAGTTGACGTGAGACTGCCAAGAAGCATTTGTTCATCAACGTATTACCTCGTGGAAGCAACTGAAAAGCTAGAAGAAGACAACTCCCATTTCCATCCATCACCAGAATTAGTAAGCGTAACCTGCTGAATGGACTGAATCAAATCAGAAATTGATTTGACTCAGCTCCACCCCGAGGAGTCCTCCTGAGCACACTGGACTAATCCTCAATTCCAAGGCGCTGAGCAATAGAACATGTTTTGTTTAAATCCAAGGCATATACACGCGGGTACTGCTCTTTTAGAGGACGACCCCCACACCAACTATCACCCCAAAAGCTGGTCGAAATCCCATTTCCAACCAAGCGACTACACTTTCCCAGTAAATCAATACCCTTATCCCGAAGCTGAGAGACCAATTAAGATATAGAATACCAAGGGCTATAAGAAGATTTCCCAATCCTACTAGTACCGAAACCTCCATCTTGGCCATGCATTTCTTTGACCACATTAACCCATAGAACATTAGAACTAATTCGAAATCTCCAAACCCATTTAAAAAGTAAGGCTACATTAAACGCATATATGCTTCCAATTCCAAGACCGCCCGTAGCCTTACTAGCTAAGCACGTTTTCCACTTAACCCAAGTTATTTTTTTGTCGTCCCGATCCCCACCAATGAAAATCTATTATGCATGGATTCTAAGCGAGTTTGAATTGTAATAGGCATCGAATACAAAGACATATAATAGGTGGGAAGGTTACCTAAAACAGCCTTGATGAGAGATAAACGCCCACCAACGGATAAAAGCTTTGCCTTCCAATTAGACAATTTTGATTCAAACTTCTGGATGATACGGTTCCAATTTTCACAACGCCTCATGTTACAACCTACTGGCACTCCTAGATATGTCATGGGCAATTTTTCAACCCCGCATCCAAGACAATAGATGAGTATTATTTTTGCAAACAAGTAGGCACTTATTTACAATAATAATGATATGACACTTTGAATATTTTGTAATTTTATAAAATTGAAATTTTTGAGCATAAGTGACTGAAATTGCCAAGTGATAAAAGTGAAAATGTTTATAAAAAACAGTTTGACCACGAAAATAAGTGAGCGTAATTCTACGGTTCTAATACTTGATTATTTAATAATTTATAAAAGTTTATAAAACACTTGAACTAGACTACTCGGCTAGATATCACTGCTTTGCTATGCGAGTATTATTTAGAACCGTTATTACTAGAGCGCGGATACTCGGCTAGTACTACTTAATACATGTATATCAATGGATAGTTTATAAGTGTTATAATACTACTTGTTGTATGTATTAATGGTTGGCCTATATTTGTAAATTGTAATGCAAATAACATCTATTGTTGTAATATATATATATATTTTTTTCTATAACAGATTATAACTTGTAAACATGTTATGTTCATATTCTTGATGTTTAAGAATTCAATTTAATATTTTGAGTTAATATGGAATTGCAGTGTAGATTACTTCATAGTCTTTAAATCGTCACAATAGATTAAGATTTGACTTCATAATTTAATAACTTGTAATAAGCACTTCGGAATCTATTCTAATTTATTTATTAATTAGATCATCTTAGACTGTTTACGAAAGTCGGTGAAATCCACGTTCTAATGAAATTGAAGAATCAATCAAGGTTATTTTGGGAAAAAAAGTATTTTATATGAAGACAAATAGACAATATATTGGAAAATGTTGTTGTCTTTTCTTTGTTATTTGTTTAAAGTAAGTAGTTGATAGTTTATTGTAGCACGAGTCAATTTATTTTGCATACTCTTATTTTGGTGTTTACTAAGATATAAATTTTTATTATTTATTTAATTTGATTTAATAATAAGAAGTGAGGATAAATCTAAGATTTAATATAAAAACTTAAGTTCATGTATATTTTTTCTCTCATTTTTCTTTGTCTTTTTTTCTTTTTTATTTACTTACCTTTTTTTTAATTCATTTTTTTTTAATGTAATTCAAGTTCTTATTTTTTTTTTCAATTCACGTTTTTTTATTCTAGGCTGTTATTTTTTTATTATTTTTTTCAAGTTTTTTTCTTTGCTTTCAAAAGTTTCGCTTGTTTTCGTTCGTTTTCGCACGTTTTCATACATTTCCGTCCTTTTTTTTTTACGTTTTTGTCGGTTTTCAGACATTTTCATCATTTTTTATATGTTTTCGTCCGCTTTTGTACATTTTCATACGTTTATATACGTTTTCGTCCATTTTCAGACGTTTTGTCCATTTTCATACGTTTTTGTCCGTTTCTTACGTTTTGTACATTTTTAGACGTTTTCATCTGTTGTCAGACGTTTTCGTCTGTTTTTTTATACATTTTCGTCCGTTTTCATACGTTTTCATCAGTTTACATCCGTTTTCATACGTTTTCGTCTGCCTTCTTACGTTTTCGTTTGTTTTCGTCCGTTTTCTTAGGTTTTCGTTTGTTTTCAAATGTTTTCGTCCGTTCTCTTTCGTTTTCATCCATTTTTCATATGTTTTCGTCCGTTTTCAGACTTGTTTTTACGCTTTCATACGTTTTCTTACGTTTCCTTTCGTTTTCTTACGTTTTCGGCCATTTTCATACGTTTTCTTCCATTTTCTTATGTTTTCATTCGTTTTCATACATTTTCGTTTGGTTTCATACGTTTTCGTCCATTTTCATCCGTTTTCTTTTGTTTTCGTCCGATTTCATACGTCTTTTTACTTTTTACACTTTCATACGTTTTCGTCCGTTTTTACAAATATTTGTTCGTTTTCTTACTTTTTCGTCTGTTTTCATTCATTTTCGTCCCATTTTAAATGTTTTTGGCCATTTTCGGGCGTTTCAATATCACAATTGATATTTTGAATATCAAAATTGATATCTGAATACCACAAGTGATATTCTATGACATTGAAATACCACAAGTGGTATTCAAAATATCACTTGTGATATTCGAATATCACAAGTGATATTCGTGATATTATATCACAAGTGATTTTCAACTAATGTTTTGTAACAAAAATCACAAGACATATTCAGAATATCATAAGTGATATCCAAAAAATCACAAGTGATATTTTGAATATCATTGAATACTATTTGTGATATTGAGAAACGTATAAAATGGATGAAAGCGTAAAACGAGACTAAAGCGTTCAAGAAAACGGACGAATATGTATGAAAACGGACGAAAACGTAAGAAAATCACAAGTGATATTCAGAATATCACAAGTGATATTAAGAAAATCACAAGTGATCTTCTGAATATCACATGTGATCTTCTGAATATCACATGTGATCTTCTTAATATCACATGTGATATTTAGAAAATCACAAGTAATATTCTGAATATCAAAAGTGATATTTAAAATATCACAAGTGATTTTAAGAAAATCACAAGTGATATTCTGAATATCACCTGTGATATTTAGAAACGTATGAAAATGTAAGAAAACGGACGAATAAGTATGAAAACGGACGAAAACATATGAAAGCGTAAAAACACGTCTGAAAACGGACAAAAACGTATGAAAATTGGACGAACACGAAAGAAAAAGGACGAAAACGTATGAAAACGGACGAAAACGTATGAAAATGGACGAAAACATAAGAAAAACGACGAAAACGTATGAAAGCGTAAAAACACGTTTGAAAACGAATGAAAACGTATGAAAAATGGACGGAAACGAAAGAAAACGGATGAAAACGGACGAAAACGTAATAAACGAACGAAAACGTAAGAAAACGGACGAAAACGTATGAAAAAAAACGTAAGAAAAATTTAAGGCAACGATATGAAAATAGACGTAAACGGGCGAAAACGTAAGAAAACGGACGAAAACGTATAAATAGACGTAAGTGTCTAAAAATGGACGAAAACGTAAAAAACGGACGAAAACGTATGAAGACGGACAAAAACGTCTGAAAACGTATATAAACGTATGAAAACGGACGAAAACATCAGAAAACGGATGAAAACGTACGAAAACAGACAAAAATGTCTGAAAACAGACGATAACGTAAAAAAGCGGACGAAAATGTATGAACACGGACGGAAACGTATGAATATAAATGAAAACGTGGGAAAGCGAAAAAAAAATCTTGAATAAAAAAAAACGAATTTAAAATTTTTAAAAAATTAAAAAAAAAAACATGAATGTATATAAAAACGTTAACTAAAAAAAATGATAATAAATAAGAAAGACAAAAAAAAAGGGAAAAAAAATGGACTTAGGTTTCCATATTAAATCTTATGTTTATCCATACCATTAGATCAAACTAGATGGATAATGAGGATTTATCCCTTGGTAAGTATCAAAATAAGAGTAAGCATTTGAAATTTTCTCATTGTAACACATGAGGTGATATAGACATTTATATTTTAATTTAGATTATAACATGTAAAAAAATACTTTTAAAATCATCATAAATTCACAATTAATTGGATATCATATAAAAAGCTATCTAAATATATAACTAATTTGATATTTTTTAATGTCGACGTATATTCAACTCTTTATTTTTCTCGCATTATATACCACATCTTTTAAGTTTTACGTTTGTGTATGTCAGTATATGTGACTATTTTACCTTTACGTTTTCTAAATATCTTACTAATAGTAACATGGTAAAAAAAAAAAAAAAAACATAATTTGAAATACAAAAAGTTGGTTATACAACATTAAAGAAAAGGCAAGTCACTTACATGACACTCAAAATTTGAATGTTCTTTACATAAACTGAATATGCATCTTCACACAGTTACAAACAATTTAAGCATGTGAGAAATTTTTAAACTTATCTTTAGCGTTTTTAAAAATTTTTTAGTCATGATTTTTGATCTTTTTATCGACTAATTCACCAAGTTTAAACCCACTAACACACAAACTCAAATCAAATAATGCACTTCCGTTTCAGAAGATTAGCGTGGCCACCCTCTCGGCTTTATGATAACGTCATAGGAGTTGACCAACAAACACTTCCATATGAGGTCCCGTTGACCGTTTTCATTTCCTGCGTGGGTGCCTTCATGAGGACATGATTCTTTTATTTATTTTTCACTTATTATATTGGCATAAACAATTGCTTAACAAATCTTTTATATCAGCTTTCGATTTGAGAACTAGCTGTTTGAAGGTTTTAAACATAATTCGAGTTTAGTAAGAGAAACATGATTTTTCATTAATTTTGTTTGGCTAATTCACCTAATATTCATTTAGGTATGCATGAAACTTGTTAGTGTAATAATTATTCCTATTGTTTTCTTAATTTATGAATGCGATTACTTGGTTAAAAACTGGTTAAGAACCACTGATTTGTCAATTATAGTTTAAAGAGCAACTAAAACGTATTAGGTTTGAGTCCGCGGATTGTTCCTAGCGAAGGATGAATGGAGTTTAATAACTTACGTCGCGTTTAACGGGTTTTTGAATGGGAAATAGGGTAGAATAATGGGTTTCTACACTACGATAATGAAACATAAACTAAAACGAACTTATTAAGCATATAAAACAATAAAGTAAAGCAAAATTATCCTAAAACGCAATCTAATCCTAAAAACGCAACTACGGGATTATTTAAAAACGCGATTTAAAATCAAATAATGCAATTTAAACCCTAGGAACGCAAACCTAATTTTCCTAAGTGCAATACGACAAAATAAAATTTTAAGAACAAGCGGAATATTTTTTTGACTTTTTATTTAATTATTATGAATTAAAAACTAAAAACGTAAAAACTAATTATTAAAAATACTTAGACTAATTGGAAAATTATGAAATTTTGCAAGAAATTACTTTAAACTATTCTAATCCTAAGAAATAATAGATTTGAAAAAAGCAGAAAACAATAAGCAGAAATAAGCCAAACAACTTATTAAGCATTAAAGTGAAAAATGTGTTTAAAGCAATTGTCTGTGCAAGGTTTAGCAAGAAAAGTCCCAAGGGCATACCTGTTATGGTGTGTGGTCTGTGTGGTTGCAGATTGTGGATGGTCTGACCTAGGTTCGAATCCTGACAGTGACCTTTTGCTAATTTTTTTTTTTTTTTTTGAACTTTTGCTTTATCTCTTGAAACCACTTAATAATAAGCTAACTAACAACTTTTTATTAAAACTAAACTTAAGCAAAGTACTAAAAAGCAGATTTAAGACAAACTAAGGAACAGATTATAAGAATAAGCAAAACTAAACACAAACCTTAAATACCTAATACACTAAAAGCTAAACGGAAACTATATAATCCTAAAAATAAGCTAAAGGAAATTAAGCAACCTAAATTATACTAACTATTCTCAATCTAAACTAACTTGAAATGATTAAATAAGCTGAAACTTGAATGAAATAAGCACTTGGATTTGACTGCTGTAACAGCAGACCATAAGGCACTAAAAGGGGGGGGGGTTTGCAAGCTCAAATAAGCTATACAATAAGCTACTAAAGGGCTATTAAAGGTAAATCAGATGAAGCTTATACTAAGGGCTATTTAGGGAACCAAAAATCAAGCACTAACCTCCATTGGATAAGCAGCAAAACAGCTTATAAATAATCTAAGTGGACAGGAATGGGACTGATGACAGAAAAAGGGAGCAGATATGGCATCTTTGGACCCCTAGCAGCCCTAGCAAACAATTGTTTTGATTTTTTTTCCTTTTGTGAAAAGTTAAACAAGCTAATTAAATTGCTATTTTTAATTTTTAAATTTTTTTATGACAAACTAAGATGACTCAAACAGCTATGTGAAAACTGACAAAAACCACTTTTTGGGACATTTTGACTTTTGAGAAAAATTATAAGTTTGACTAAAATGAACTTTAATTGAATCTAGATTACTGAAAATGAAATACTAAGCTATATGCAAACCTAATTATGCTAAGTAAACTAATATGTAACTGTATGAGATGATTTGAGCAAACTGATATGAATAAACTATGCAGAAAACAAGAGATTTTGACTTTAACTAAAGTGACCTATGTGTTTGATGTTAAAACTATCCTAAACTAACCATATATGACCTAAGTGAACACCTTATACTCACTGAAACAGATATGAACACCTAATAAGCAACTGATCCAAACACACCTATTAGTGACCAAAATTCAATTAACTACATGAACCTAATGAAATTTAACCAAAACTGAATCAGACTTGATAAACAATCATAAATATCAAATAAATAACAACTTAAAAACAGAATTTAAACAAAAACTGAGTTGACTTTGAAGTTTGACTATTGTTGACTTTTTATGAAAATGAATGAAATCAAAGTACAAGCTCAGAAAAAGCTATTTATAAGCTTCTCTGAGCTTATCAAAATTTTAATAAACCTTTATGAAGCAATATAAACTGTTTTAAACTTAAAGAGTACAAACTTTTAATAAACCTTTGAGAAAATGCTAAAAGTAAAATTAACTTGTATTGAAAACTTAAAGAGTACAAACTTGAGAATGAAATTACAATTGAATTAAAGGACAACTTAATTAACTAATTGAAACAGTAAATTGACAATAAAGAAAAGATGGTAACAATTTTCTAAAACATGAAAACTGGACGAATTTGCACTTGTGACTGATGAGGGTATTTATAGCTGAGTGCTAGGGTTTCAGGAGCTCTTCTGATGCTTCTGGAACAAATGCCACTTCTAATCTTAGCCCTTGATTGATAGATTCATTTGTAAGCATGATTTGTGGTCGTAGGATCAATTTCATTCACTAGTTTCACATGGATTGCCAGCGTGGCATCTGTGCACGTGTCAAAGAGGGTGTCAGGCTTCTAGAAGATCCAATGATTAGGTAATTATTTAGATGGGAGCAGGGTAAAAGCTGGGAGAGTGGTGAATGAATAGTAGAAGTAAAAATGGCGCGTTTTTGGTTTTGAGGATTTTTTATTTGTTTTGACTGGGGGAAGGTATGTGTTTGACTGGGAATAAAAGAAAGGGTCAAAGGTTCACAAGGCCAGGGTCTTTATTTATGTATTGGCTGGGGTCAGTGGGTAAAAGGGTAGGGGTAAGGAGGGATGGGGTCAGAACAGGTGTTGGGTTGGGCTTTTAGAAGTAAATGGGATGTAATAGTTTATGGATTTGGATTTGAATTTTTGATACTTGTATCCGATTTTTACTATAAAGACCCAAAATGTAATATTTTTGTAATTTTAAGGACTAATGTTGTAATTGTGAAAGGTTTAGGGTAAGAATGATACATGGGTAAAATGAGGGGTACAAGGGTATAAAGGGTAAATAGGGGAAAGTTGAGGGGTAAATTGGGTAAATATGGGTAAATGGAGGGTTTGATTTGTAATTTTAGATAAGTTAAGGGTGTAAAGTGCAAATTTGGTAAAGTGAAGGATTTGATGTGATAACTCCCCGAACATGACCCGAGATCCGTATTTTGCACTTTTGAGCATCTCAAACCCTTATTCTGATTCCCCGGCTGCGGATTTTGCTCTCTTCTCTTTCCCGTGCTCGGTTTTCTTATGTTTTGTCTTTCTTTTGTCTGTTTTGCGATATCCGTACCTGCACATGCATAAACTCAAGAAACAAACAAATATTAGGCATTAACGGCTCGTTTCCGGTTATTTTTGGGTCTGTTGGAATCACTCCTAAAGCATATTTCAAGTGTTAGTGATTCATATGTAATAGTTAGCTTAATATGGCTTTTATGTTAGTAATCAAGGCTAGGCTTATGTAGAAAGCCCATAAGCCTAGGCCAAGCCCAATAAGTAAAAGGATGGGAACTTGGAGTGTTGCCCTAGTTCCCTCCTATAAATACTCTTGTAAACCGTCTCTTGAAGGTTGGTTGTTCAATTCATTTCTCTTTCATACGCATAACATTCTTATATTCATACGCATAAGTGTTTGATTGTTCAACCGATCTCTCTTCTCTATATTTCCACATATTGATGCTTGTGTTACTAATATGGTGACCTAACAGTGGTATCAATCGCCAAATAGTTGAGTGCAAAGAAGTTGTTTTTGAAGCTTTTGGTTTTACGCGTAAGTCACGGTTCAAAAACTTGTTCACGTTTAAAAACTCATTTTTTACACTTTTCAATCCAAGATTCTTGTACTTTCAACGTTTTTAAGTGTTAAAATTTCAGTTTTAAGCATAAAGTTTCGAGCTTTACGTGTTTTTCCTTAGTTTTAAACTTGGTTTTATATGCGTGTTCATAGTTACGCATAAGGTATTTTGAAGTTTTGGATCATCAAGTTTCACACTTTTGTGTTATTTTGGTGATATTGAAGCTATTTCATTCCTAAAATCTGGTTTAGAAACATCGATGGGCAGAAATCAATTTTGGTTGCATTCTACGTGTAAGAAAACCCTATTCTTACGCGTAAGTCATCCTTGGTTTGATCTTCAGTTTTCGTGGTTTACTCAGTGTTTTCTTGCTTGGATAAGCCTGAAAACACTTCGACTTTGGATATCCTTTACACTGTGATAGTGTAAAATATTTTTGGGCAAAACCCTAATCAACCTTACGCGTAGAACTCTTTCCGCATAAGATTTTCTTACGCCTAAGCCCTGTCTTACGCATAAGCTAATCCTACGCCTAACTTTCAGTTTACGCATAACTTTAGTGTTTCTCAATTCTTACGCGTAAGCTAATCCTACGCGTAAATATCAATTTTACGCGTAAGTATTGGTGTTTTTACGCTTAAGTATTACTTTGCCTTCACTTGGTTTCTACGCCTAAGGATACTTCATCAACAACGTTTCATTCGACTACAAAGATCCATTTAACAACACAAGTTTTCAACATGTCACAACCACAATACTCTAGCTATTTTCCTTACACTTATAATCAACAACAACAACAACAACAACAACAACTAAGTCCACAACATCAACAATTTAACCATCAACAACAATTTAATCAACAACATACTCCACAACTTGGTGCAATTCCACAACCACAAATGGTTCAACCACCACCTAGTCTTCAAGTACAACCTTACACAAACTTCTACAATCAACATCCATCCAGGAGTACTATGAAGGAACATACATGGTTTGGCAAGATGTGTGAAGCCTTAAGTAGCCAACAATCAATTCATGAAGCTGGCTCACTTGATAGACCTCCAATGCTCACTCCCGGAAATTATGATCAATGGGTGATAAGGTTCTTTAGGTTTTGTGATCTAAAGCAGCCACATGGAAAGTTCTTAAAGAAGGTCATTATGGAAGGTCCATTTCAGGATGCCTCTTGTTGTCACACCCATGAGATCCTAATGCCAATCCACCAAGAGATCTCACCAACATTGCAACTATCTTAGACCTCACAGGTGATGAACTTCTACGTTTTGAAGCCGATGAACTAGCAATGCAATACATCCTTTTAGGATTACCCAATCCGATCCTTCGAAGTGTTGATGCTCAAAAGACGGCTAAAGCAATGTGGGAACATATTCATCTTCTTATGGAAGGCACAACACTCAATCAGGAAGACATGGAATCCAAAATCTACTTAGCTTATGAACACTTCATGATTGAACCAGGAGAGACATTAGAGTCATATCATCATCGCTTTTCCGACATCATCAATGATTTGGACAAACACAACATCATCATGCCACGAATTCTTTGTCAACACTAAGTTCCTAAGTAGTCTTGGTACGGAATGGGAGAAGTATGTCATTTTTCTCCGTCAAGCTAAGAATCTTCATCATGCTACATACGGATTGTTGTACGACTATTTGAAGCCTCACCAAAAGAAGTTGACAAAGAAAGGGCTATCTATGGACTCCGGCTCCACAGTCCGGACAATCAACAAATTGCTTTGTGGGCTCAAACTAGTGTTCCTCCTCAACCTGCTCCTCAACCAACTGCAACAGTTACACCATATAATCCATCACAGCAACAATCTCAAGAAAATCAATTGGTTCCATACAACAACAACACTGATCAAGCACTTTACAGTGAATCCAATGAGGATACTGAAGCTTTTGATGCCCTGCAGCAAGGATTTGTCATGATTGCTAGTGTTAGGTCACAAGGTTTACCACACAAGCTTATAAAAAAGAGATAAGGCGATTGAACAAGTAAAACCCCCACACACACACGATATACTATAGACGGTTAGGCGTAGGTATGTGAAAGAGAAAATAACTTGAACAACCAACCTTCAAATGAAGGTTATTACAAAGTATTTATAGGCAAGGAGCTAGGGCAACACTCCTACTCCTTCCCTTTCTCCTATGGGCTTGGGCCTAAGCTCATGGGCCTTCTACATAAGCTTAAGGCAAATAACAAACATAAAGGCCATAATAAGCTAACTATTACATATGAGTAACTAACACTTGAATAAGGTTTAGGAGTGATTCCAACAATCTCCCCCTCAAGTGTTATTACATATGAGTAACAAACACTCAAGTGTTGGTGATGAAAAATGGTGAAGGCGTTGATGTAATAGTAGCTTTGACGTCTTCTGACATTCTTCTTTCTTGTGAGAAGAATTGCCTTGATTTGAACAATCTCCCGAGTGTAGAGAGATAGTTTACTTTGAACGGTTATGCTTTGACGTCATCTTTAACTTTGTTCTTTGATCATTGTTCTTTGTGATGAAAGTGATAGTATGTTGTTGTCTGCATCAAATGCCTCAGTCCGCTTCATGCTACAGTGTCTCCATGTCATTCTTCAACATGCTCACACGCTCTTTTGACGTTGGAATTAAGTACTGATGGAGTTCTTTAAGTCTTTAACTTTGTAGATTCTCTGTATTGACGAAGAATCATTCTGACTGTTGTGTTGCTTTTGGATAGAACTTCCATTAGTGATGATGTTGGCGTGAGCATGAGAAGAAGAAAACATTTAAACGGTTAGTAATAAGCGGATTCCGGCACTTACAAGTTTGAACTTCGAGAGTGTTAACAGCATAGTGTGAAAACACAACTCTAATTCTTACAAAGGCCATTCCTGAATCGGAGTCCCACAAGTGAGATAACACGATGTACCGAAGTACACCTACGATTCAGATGAGTCGCTGAGGTACACCGAAGCATCACCTCACGACTGTAGACCGTTTGAGACCACTAAGCGCAATCCACGGGGAGTTGCCGAAGCCACCTGCTGTCAGGGCTGTTTGATGTTGACCCGGCAGGAGTTTCCATTCAATCACTGAGGATCACAAATGTGAACCTCTCATAAATGTTCTCGACAGATTGCTAAGATCTGTGAAGGACTCGATAATGTACCACTGAAATTCTTATTGTTGAATATCAAGTGATGAAATGTCAAGTGTACCTAAGAGATCTTTTGATGAATCTCGTGGCTCTAGACTCAATAGTGCGTTTTGGTTTTCCTGAGCGGAGACTAGGGAGAGGGTCTCCTTCTTCAATACCAGCAATCTCTAAGAGAAAGCCGATAGTTTACTTAGGGTTCCCTGTGAGAATGAAACAAGCTTCTGTTGAGAGAAACTTGAGTGGATAAGAAGGTTTAGTGCATGCGTCACTGGGTCCATGACGACTTTTAATCTTCAATACCGGCGTCACTAAGTGACAACCAGTAGCATATGAATTGAACCCTGTGTCTGCCCTAAGTTGAATAATCTGGAGGGCTATTTCTTTTCACCCTTTTCTTTGCATTTCTTTTTAATTCTTCAACTCCTTCTTTCTCCGATTCTCATTTTCTCCTTTTTACAATCATACCTAAGGACTTCTAAATACTAACTATTTGTGGTGTCCTGGGGTAGATCCATCCGACTCTGGCGGATCATAGGACGGTTATTCCTAACCTTAGTCACCTTATAACTCCATGACTAACCTATGTTGCCATAAAACCACTGATGTGAAAAATCTCTCAAAGTGTTTGTGAATGAAAAACATTTTAGTACCACTGTTGAGATAAGATTTTGCATAAATACTCCCCATCCACATGTGCTTAAGAGTTTTAATGGTTAAAATGCACAGTGAGGAAAGAGCGCACATTTTGAATTGATTCACTCAAGATAGACATTCCCCGCGAGACACGGTTACGTGGCATAGTTAAAGAGTTGCATTGTCAGCTTTTAGGTGACAACTAGCTCTAATAACTACCTTGAAGGTGTAGACAATCCTCGAAAGGTTGTCAAACCCGTCAGAGTTCATGTCTACCAAGAGTTTCTCGAATGGTACATTCTACTCAGACAAGTCCTTTGCGAGACACGTTTACATCACTAGCGAACTAGCTTGAAATTATTACCCTCCCCGGACAAGTCTTTTCGAGTTACTAACAGTTAAGATCTCGTCAATTCATGGGTTAAGTCTATAGCACAAAGATTCATTTGCATTTACACAACATATTTCTTATCACGTATTTTCTCCCCCTCAAAAATGGCATATGTGATGTTATTTTTGAAAAGTTGAGAATAAATATGACCATTTCGAGTGTTGCGGGAAGAATGACCACTGTGAACAATTTTTGAACAAAGTTTTAATTCAAGTACTCCCCCTCAACGAGTGATATAAACGGTTGAGGTTTTGAAAATCATAAGGGAAAGTACTTGTTCTTTTGAGCAAAACCTTGAAAAGTGAAAGGTTTGATAGGTTTTACTCAAAAGTAAGAAGCTTTCGCTCCTTTTATAAGGATTGTGGCACTGACCACGGGGTCCTTTATTTACAAGTACGGGTTGTACACTGTAATGTGTGCACAAGCCATTAACATAATCAATCAAACATCCAAAATTATATGAAGGAAGCAATTCAAGGGGTACCAGGAAGTGCGGTGATGTTCCCAGGAGTGTGCACAGGGCGTTGAAAGCCGGTTATGTTAATCCTGGGTCGACCACCGACATAACTCTCCAATCGTCTGAACGGATCCCTTCGAAACAACCGTTCATCAATCATTGTGATGATCCGTCTCACATCCCTCCTTTCACGAGAATTCCAGCTTAGGAGACCCAAGTTTCTGGCGTATATCCTTCAACCTGTATGCCATTCCATCCCTAACCAGCTTCAAAGTATGATCCCGAACTTGTGGAGTTCGCTACACGCCATTAAGCAGTTTCTTTGAAGTTCACTACGGTAAACAACGCCGAAAGGTTTGCTGATGAGTGTATATTGAGATAGCTGGTTGATATCGGGAAGATCAAGCTTTGGAGGAGTGAAGTTGACACGCGTCGGATAAGATTCAACAGCCAGCTGGAGATCTTCTACACGTTCCTTGATGACAATGCGTCTTATGAAGATGAGAAGTGACTTGATAAATTCGCGTTGTACTGCTGTTGAGAATTGTCTCATGCGACCCTGTACTTTGGCAAGGTACATGTCTTCGATGTCATTGAGAGACAAATTCTCAAAGTCACCTTCAGAGAAAGCATAGTCCCGTTCATCTTGTCGTTTGACTACGATCTTCTTTAGGAATGTGTAGTCCCACTTAGACGAAAGGTCAACGCGTATGATGGCAACGATATCCTTAGAACTATACACGCATGTTGAGACTTCGAACCTGACAGCTTCGTAGTAGATTCGTCGGCGTTCGGCCGATGATGAATCCCATACATTGCATCTCGGTCGTATGCTTCCACTGTGTTGGAGAACAAGTGATTGGCACGTTCCTCAATGGCTATGCAGTTTGAGTAGACAGCTGCTGGGAATGGAAGTGTCAATGATGTAGCGTATTTTCTTGAATCATCGCCACCGTGTAGAAGAAAATCCAAGTCTTTGTTGAAGAAATATCTGAAAGGAATCCTTGGTTCATCTGGTTGGCCAATGGTCGGTAGAGGTTTGGTCCAATCGGTGTAGTATGGAGGGTTGTCCCTTTGTGTGAAGTCAATGTTTGCTTCCGGGTTGAGCCAATCCATGTTGTTAGACATAGCTCGAGCAATGTTTTCAAGGTGATATTCGACCTCGAGGGCACTTTCAGAGCTGTCTTTTAGAAGTTGAAACGCTTCATTCTTGATTCGCTTCAACTCAGATTTCGTCATTTTCTTCACATGGAACTTTTCTTGCAGAATTTTAGCATGCTCCAATGTAGAACCGTCTCTTCTTCAGGGTAGGGAGTGTTGTTAACAAGAGTAGCAAACCATTCAAATTCCTCTGTTTTATCGTCATCTAGCCATGATACGACGTCAGTCTGAGGCGTCTTCTTCTTCTTCTTTTTCGAAGGCCTAGATGATGATTCTGGTTTCGGAACTTGTTTGGGAGAGGTGGGTTGTTGTAGGGGCTCAAGGACCTCTTCATCGTCACCACCGGTATACTCAAAGTGATCATCGGTTTTCTGAGTCAGGGGTGGTAACTCGGAATCGTCCTGAGGTTTTTCAATAGAAGAACGAGGAGGAGATTTTTGTTGAGCAGGAGGCCGTTGGGGAGGAGGTTGCATAGATGAAGATTCACCAGACTGCTTTTGACGTTTAGGTGCAGAGTCCTTATCCTGATCCTTATCTTCATCGTCTCTAGGACGTTTAGACCTTTCTGCTTTGAATTTACAAGCTTCTTGGAGTTGGTAGTCCGGCAATGCTTGAAACAATTTTCCTTCCTCAGAAGTAAACATCGCAGATCGTAACGACATTTGTGTTACAAGCTTGGCCACCAATTCACTATTCGAGAAAACTACCGGATCGGTTGGATTGATTGTGACGGTTAATGGCGTTGATCGAATAGTTTGCTTGGCGATCTGCATAAGATTTGGATAAAGTTGTTTGGTGAACAACTCCTTTGTGACTTTAGGAACGTACTCGAAGGTACTTTTTAGTGTAGCCTTCGATCATTTCATTCAGTTCCTCTTGACGGTGATTTTTCATGAATTCCTGAACAAACTTCCTTTCTCCTTGCATCTTTTCATTCTCGTCATACAGATTCTGTATGTGATCAGCAAAGAAATTCAACTTCTTGTTGAGCACGTCTTTCTTTCGGACTTGTTTGACAGCTTTCACAATTCTTTTATGAGTCTGAGAAATCCAAGATCGAGGTGGCTTCTTCACGATCGGATGATGATTTTGTTGATCTTTTTGATGGTGGTGGTGAAGAGTGAGAAGACGAATCGGATGATGAAGAGATATGAGGAGACTCTGGATCCTTCGGAGGTTCAGAGGTTTCTTCCTTTGATCGTGCAGGACTATCTAGAAGAAACGTATCATAATCAACATCTTTATCTTTTTGGACTTCTCAATTTCTGGTTCCTCAAACTCATATTCGATAGTATCCTCCACAAGCTTTTGTTGTTGCACAAGAGTGGTGGCACCAGCTCCCTTATCGGGTTGATTAACCGCATCGAGATGGTTGAGTGGGCATCACCACTTGATCCTCCGGGACCACCCATTTGGTCTTTAGCAAATTCTTGAGCTTTGTGTTGGTGTATAAGGAATTTGATCGTCTTCTTGTAAACATTTTCCGGTGGCTCTTTATCACTCTCTGAGCTTTCATCATAAGGTACAAGTACAGGAGTCTTCCCTTTTTCTTTATCAGCTTGAGGACTTGGAGGTTTTGGTACTGAAGGATTGTCATCCTTTGCAGTTTCAGAGTAGGTAATCTCTTCATCTGTGTCGTACCTTGAGCTTTCGTCCACAAACTTTCTTTGCGGTTCAGGTGTGGGAATAGGTTCAGCTTCCTTTACGGGAACAATCCTTTTACGAGGAGGATTCCTTTTGGGAAGCTTCCTATAAATATCTGTACTTGTGACACTTCCAGCACTGCCTCTTCGGGTCCTCCGAGTAGGTGTACCAGAAGATTTTTCATCAAGATGACCAACTTTGCCTTCTTTTACGGCTAACCAATACCTTTTGTATGTTTCAAGCTTTTTGATTTCGGTAGTTAGAAGGTGATCAGGTAATACCGTACCCTGTTTCTTTGTTGACGATTCTTTGATTCGGACAGATAATATGGGTTCAGTCAATATGTCGTGATTATCTGGGTCATTGAGCCTCATGGGGATATCGGGATGAAGTCCAAGAGCTCTCTGGATCAACAGTTTGGTGTATCAGACATAGGGAATCTTGGAGCCAAGCTTCTTGTGAAATAGCATCATGTCCTCCCATATCGGTGCTTCGATTTCAATGTCCTTCTTGTTGATCAACGACCAGAAAATTTGCAGTTCCATGAGCTTGGGATGCTCATAGCCACTGTCACGACCGGAGACCGATTTGGTGATGATCATGTAGAGTGTTCTCCATGGTTGAGGAATATTCTTCAGCTCCACGTGAGAGTGCTTAGTAATGATTCCTGCAGCTTCATCATAACCAATGTCTATCAAGAATTGCAGGACAGTCTCTTCAGTAGGGGTAGCAAAGAAGTCAGTTGGGGTGATGTCCGGAATGATGAGAACAGCCCGTAAGTCATCAGGAGTGATAGTGACTTGTTTGTGATTAAGTGTCACATTCACTGCACTTTGACCAGTGATCCTCTGCATAGAATCCGAGAATTGTTGAATGTAGACCTCTGGAACTGTGGCAGAGTGTGAGATCATGTTCTGATAGGGATGATTCCTGAGAATATCCACTGCAATGAGACAGGAAGATTCTGAGCATGTGAGGGTGTCAAAGTCAACAACCAACATATCGAAAGACATAGTGTTAGTCAACAGAAGGTCTTATTGTCTAGTTATTGAATGTACAGTGTCAATGATTGTTACGAGTCCTAAGTCACTTGTTTGTTCAATAGTCCAATGACGTCGTGAAATGTTTCGTGAGTTAGTTAACTTTAAGTTTTAAAGTTTATGTTATCACTTATTGTTCACAACATATCAAACGATTAAGTTTATTAGTGACATTATTGGATTCGTGACGATATGATTAGTTTATTAACAAGTTTGTACACGTAACAATTCATAATGAAGGTCAATCAAGGCTTAGGCGTAGTTTTGGCAAAGTTAAGCGTAAACAGTAATGACATACGCGTAGACGAAAGCTTATGCGTAGGATCTTAACTTACGCGTAAGAAATGTTACGCGTAGGAAAAGGGGACCTTATGCGTAGAGCTTACGCGTAGGCGTATTTATACCTTACGCGTAAGGCTTACTCGTAAGAGTAGACCTTATGCGTAGAGGTCACTGTTTACGCATATCCTTCACAGGATACGCGTAGTCCCATTGTAGAACCTTATGCGTAGTAGTTATGCGTAGGATTACTCTTACGCATAACTGCCTACGCGTAAGGTGATCCTTATGCGTAGAGTAACAATCGACCTTGATTCTGAATTTTACGAGTAGCAAGCCTGAAATAAAACCATCATATCATCAATCTTAACATGTATAGTCATATTAAACACACATCATGGCATGAAAGCTTGTTAAACATTTATGCGTAGAAAGTCATACGCGTAGGTCAAAACCCTAAGGGTTAAGAATTACGAGTAAGTTTTTTAACCATAGGATTTGCACCAAACTTATTCTGGTAGTTCTAAGATGTTGTGTGAGTTTATAAACCAAGTATTAACATCTAGTTCGTGATGAATCAAAAATACCCAAACTCAAGAACATTAAACCCTAATTCCTAATTCTGATTAAATTAGTGTTTCTGGGTTGTTATAGGGCCTGGAAATCATCAATTCATCAACATATGAACATAACACAACAATCTTTATAACCAAAACCCTTCACATTTGAAAACACCCAATTCGACTCAAGAACCCTAATTATCAAAAACCATCAATTCGTGTTTCTGGGTGGATTTAGATGGTTAAAATGTTATCATTTATGTATTAGGAACGTTTTGACACTATCCATTTAACCACAAACACACACACAATGATTGTGTGTTCATACGCTTATGCGTAGAACACATAATCACGCGTAACAAAAGTTTTAGCCGTAGGATTTACTAGAAATTCAAAACCTTAGCTTGTATTACTGTTAAGATCATGAAAACACTTACAGATTGATGATCAGAAACACAGATTTCTTGAATAAATATTAGGCGTAGGATCTTTTAGGTTAGAAGTAATAAATGTGAGGGTAATGTTAGGTGGAGGATGTTTTTATTAAAATAACTTTAACATTTTGACAGTTTTGGTCCCTCCACCTTTTCCTTTTTCAAACAAAACCATTTAACTTCCATTTTGGTTACCAAACGAAGATTTTAAGAAAGAAACTTTGACGACACTCCCCCCTCGACTTAATAAATGATGAAAGGTTATAATTTTTAGTCCGAGGAGTGTCAGTGAACCAGAAATATTTACCACCATTGATAAAAGAAACAACCGGGATATGATAACATGCAAGTACACAGATGTTTTGAAACAGTTAAGTATTAATTTTCTCCCCCTCAACACTTGATCGAAAAAATACTGAATTTTGAAAGATTAGAGTGTTGACGAAAGAAACGTACTTGCCATGTTGAAAGAAAATTAGATTAGAAGAATATTTTTGTTGTTTTATCAGGTTTTATATTTTTGTATTTTGTTTTTGAAAAATTATTTACAAAAGAGATTTTGGTGTTTGACAGGTTTTTAAGACTGTTTTAGGAGTTCATCCAATTCCTCTTGAGTCAAACACCTCATACCAATCCGGTGGACCAACTCATTAAACCTAGCGGGAGGCAAGGCTTTGGTGAGAAGATCTGCCAATTGGTATTCTGTACCCACAAAATATAATTCAATAGTACCCTGTTCCACGTGATCCTTGATGAAATGATATCGAAGATCGATGTGCTTTGATTTCGAGTGCTGAACTGAGTTGCACGAGATCGCAATGGCACTCCGATTGTCGCAGTACATCGGGATTCTGTCAAATACGTAACCATAGTCTTTGAGTTGTGTTCTCATCCAAATGACTTGAGCACAACACGCCAACATGGCTACATATTCTGCTTCGGTTGAGGACAGCGATGTACAATCCTGCTTCTTCGATTGCCATGACACCAGTTTATCACCAAGAAATTGTAAAGCTCCTGAAGTACTTTTCCGTGAGTCTAAGCATCCTGCGTGGTCGGCGTCTGAAAAAGCGATTAGTTCAAAACCAGAATCCTTCGGATACCAGATCCCCAAGTTAATGGTTCCCTTTATGTATCGGAGGATTCTTTTAGCCTCGGAGAGGTGGGTTTCAGTTGGTCGCGACTGATAACGAGAGCAAAGATATACGGCAAAGACAATATCAGGTCTGCTAGCTGTTAGATACATGAGAGACCCAATAATACTACGGTATTTTGTAGGGTCCACCAATTTCCCATGTAAATCAGCGTCTAGCTTCTTGGTATGAGCCATTGGTGTGGCATAGGTGTCACAGGTTTTCATTCCAAATTTGTTTAACAATTCAAGGGCATATTTGGACTGACTCAAGAAAATACCACGGGTGATTGATGAACTTGCAGTCCGAGAAAGAACGTGAGTTCACCCATCATGGACATTTCAAAATTTTTCTTCATTAGTTTTGCAAAAGCGATTGAAAACTTTTTATGTGTAGACCCAAAAATGATGTCATCCACGTAAATTTGAACAATTAAGATATGTGCCCCGTGATATTGTATAAAAAGAGTTGGGTCAACCGAACCTTTGGTGAAATTATTAGCAATGAGGAAGGATGATAGCTTATCGTACCATGCCCGAGGAGCTTGTTTGAGACCATACAGAGCTTTGTTCAGTTTGTAGACGTGATTCGGAAACTCGGGATCAACGAATCCATCTGGTTGGCTGACATAAACCGTTTCTTTAAGTTGTCCATTGAGAAACGCAGTTTTGACATCCATCGGATAGACCGTCATATTCATATGAGCCGCGAACGCTAGAAATATCCGAACGGCCTCAAGACGAGCAACCGGAGCAAAAGATTCTTCAAAGTCAATACCCTCTTCCCGACGATAACCCTTAGCCACCAGACGTGACTTATTTCGGATAACATTTCCTTCAACATCCAATTTGTTTTTCCAAATCCATTTGAGACCAATGACGTAGACTCCTGTTGGTCTTTCAACCAGTTCCCATACTTCAAGACGTTTGAATTGGTTGAGTTCTTCTTGCATGGATTCAATCCAGTTGTCTTTTGTCATTGCGTCTTTGATGTTTTTAGGTTCAGATTGGCAGACAGTGAGTGCATAAATGCAATGTTCACCGTCTGTGTGAAGACGTTGTCTCGTAACGACTGGTTGATTCGGGTTGCCAATAATATTTTCCAGAGGATGGTCTTTTGTCCATCTATGTGTGGAGGATTGAAGAACGCATTTGGATCAAAATCTGCAGGTGGGGGTACTACATTCAGAATATCATCAGCCGCTTCATCATTGTTGGAAGTGGTTTGTTCAACTGTTGTGGTGGAGTCAACTGGTGTAGGTGCATTTGCAACAGTAGTTGTTGTAGCAGGTGTATCAGGTATAATAGTATTATCGGTTGAGCAGGCGGAAACAACGGATACACCTAGAGCACGTTCATCAATATCGTCACTGAACAGTGGAGCAAATAACCTTTCCATTTGTTGACGAGTAAGCGGGGCTTTGTTCACCGCTGATGATGGGGTTTGGGGAAGTTTAAGCGGTTGTGTCCGGGTTCCAAGCTGTATACTCGAAGCCATTTCCGTAAATTCATCAAAATGAGCATGAATCGTTTCCATCACCTGTTTTGTACGACGATTCCAGATTCGGAAACCTTTTGAATTATCACAATATCCGATAAAGACTCCAATGTCAGCTTTGGCTTTGAGCTTTCCAAAGTCATCACGATCATTATTCGGATAGCAAAGAGATCCAAATACATGAAAGTGTTTGAGATTCGGTTTTCTGTTGTGGACAAGCTCAAAAGGTGTTTTGTTGTGGCGTTTTGTAATCATAGAACGGTTTTGAGTATAGCATGCAGTAGATACAACTTCTGCCCATAAGTAATCTGGAAGTTTAGCATTGATTAACATTGTTCTTGCAGCTTCCACTAACGTTCGGTTTCGTCTTTCGACAACTCCGTTTTGTTCTGGTGTACGTGCAATAGATGTCTGATGCTGAATTCCCACTTTCTCATAGAATTCACGAAGAGTTTGATTAACAAATTCAGTGCCTCTATCTGTTCTGATTAGTCTAACGGTGTTTCGTAGCTGAACTTGTATTTTCGTGAGAAAGGTGATGATCAGTTGTGGAGCTTGATCTTTGCTTCGAAGAAAGTAGACCCAAGTCCAGCGTGAATAGTCATCAACAATTACTAAGATGTAGCGTTTGCCATTGATCGTTTGCACGCGCATCGGGCCACACAAATCCATGTGAAGAAGATGAAGCACATGCTGAGAGCTGTGTTCCACCTTTGAAGGAAAATGAGCACGAGTGCTTTTGCCTTGTTCACAAGCTGAGCAAAGGTGATCTTTAGAATACCGAAACCGTGGGAGTCCTTCAACTAGTTTGTGTCGAGCAAGGTTGGTGATGGTTTGAAAGTTTAGATGTGAGAGACGACGGTGCCATAGCCAGGATTTTGTTGATGTTGCCTTTGAAAGTAAGCAGATGGGAGATGAAGCAACCATGTCTTTCATAGAGATAGTGTAGAGACTAGAATTACGCGATCCAAACATAAGGTCATTTCCTTGTAGATCACGAATGAAACAAGTTTTCTCCCGAAAAGCAACCTCCAAATCTCCATCACAAAACTGACCTACTGAAAACAGATTATGACCGAGGCCTTCCACATAGTAAACCCTGCTATTTTCGATGTTCCCATTGACATAGTCTCCGTAGCCCATGATAGCTGCGAAGTGATCATTCCCGAACCTGACAGTGCCAATGAACTTTGCAATAAAGTTTGATAACAGTTTAAGATTGCCTGTCATGTGTCGGGAACATCCGCTATCAACAATCCAGAGAATGATTTGTATCACCTGCATTACACACAGACGACACAGATGGAATAGAAGTAGATGTGGAACCCGAAATGTTAGAGGGTTCCGTAGCAGTTATAGTAGATATACACACATCAATAGCTTTAGGTATCCACTTAAATCCTAGTGTGTTATATATCCATTTCTGCCATCTCCAACTAGTGTTTGCTTTAGTCTTAGTGAATGCACTAGGTGGTACTACATTCCTAGGAGGTGAAACTGGAGCTACAGGGACAGCAATGCGTTTCTTAGAATCTAAAGAGGGCGGTCTACCAAGCACAGACTTAGAAAGATTAGTGGGCCTAGAGGTATTCCGGTTCTTAGGATTCCTTAAACGAGAGATGATAGCTTTAGCAACACATTTATCATGACAATCAGAATTCATACTTTTACGACAAATAACACAAGGTGCATCGGACTGAATATCAAACGTACTTAATGGTTTAGCATTCGTTACATCACTATTTCTATTACATTTGCGAGACGCAATATCTATAGTGGAGGCAACGTGAGTCTTATTCATAGTCCTAGGGTGTTCTTCTACTTTAGCATTCTGATTGATCTTTTCTTAGGGCGCAACTTCCTATTCTTCGATTTAGTGCTCCTAGGCTGTGAAGTGCGGACATTTGGAAAAGATGCAACTATTCCTGTTTCAGTAGAAGGAGGCACGTTAGCAACTTGTGATTTGGCAGTAGGGATTCTAGGTTCATGAGTACTAAGTGTTACTGGGGCTAATCTCTTAATGATGGTTGGCGGAAGTTGTTCATACTTTCCTAACATTTCTCTTAACTTGAAGATAGTGTGAATCGGATCTTGATTTTCAGACCGAACATTTCCAGCAAAATGCATAACTTCTTTAGTGTGTGCAAGATAATGATCAAGTTCATTTGATGCTTCATCACGAGTCTTTTACAAGTTCTTGTTCATATTTTGAGATTTGACACTTAAAAGACACGTTTTGATCATCCAGTTGCTCAATTTTAGGATCAGAAGATTTTGCACGCAACTGGGCGATTTTGTGTTGAAAAACAAGTTGTTGATCGTGAATATCTTTTTGACACCAATTAAGACGACGAATTGCATTTGAAAGTTCGTTTGACAATCGTTTGTTTTCAACTTTTAAGGACTCGATCTGAAGCACATTATCAGTGTTCTCAACATTTATCACAGAATCAACAGTATTAGCAGAGATATAATCAAATGCATATGACAAAGAATTCTCTAGCACAACATTATGGATATCAGCACAGATGACATCTTCCAAGAGTCGATCAACATCTTTTCTCAACAGTTTCTTTTTACGTTTAGTGTTAGAAATAGATGTTTCAGTTTTCTCGAAAACGACCTTCATTAATCCAAGTTCCTTATGAAAGTCCCTTTCCCAAGACAATGCACAACTTTTCAAATTTTTAACATTTGGTAAAAGATTTTTCTGAAAAATGTCTCTTTGTTCTCGCGCTAGAGGCGATTGAAAGTGTTGAACTTTGATTTCAGAATGATATTCTATCTCATGTTATAAAGTTTTGAGGTCAGCCATGAAAAAGTCAAAATATCAAAGAATTTTGCGATTTTCAGGTTTTGAGTTTACTTCACTGATGGAAGGTAAAGGACCATAAGTTTGTGCATAATCTGGTTGGGGATTAACATTAGAAGACTCAGGTGTTTTGATGATTACCCTTGGTGTGTTAGAAGAATCCGTTGGTGTGACGAAAGTGACCGCTTTTGAATAGTTAAAAGGTTTGTTGTAAACAACTTTTTCTAATTTTGATCGACTCTCGTCTTCTGCATCTAATTCCTCTTGACGATGATATTCAACAACACTCATAACAGAATTATCAACTTTATATTCTGCACTGGAAACTTCAGGATTTGGTTTGAATGCTTTGGTTGAAAGCTTAGGTTTGTAATCAGCAAGATTCGGTCCATATCCATTTGGATTGGGTTTTAAAGTAAACTTTTCAATGGCTGTGACCGACTCGCCATGTTTGTAAACAACAGTTTTAAACTCTTTAAGTTTGTTTTGCAAGCCGATGATTTCTTCAAGATGATCATCTATTCGTTTCGTTGAATGCTTTTTGTATGCAGAGAACTGTTTTTGACAAGTTAACAACTCAGCCTTAGCTTTTTGATTTTCCAAGGTGAGAGCGTTAATTTGCTTTTTATGTTCATGTTTCAGTTGTTCTATTTCAGACAACAAAGCATTCTTCGAAGCGGCTAGATCACGCATCTGTCTTTCTAAATATTTTTCGTTTTGATAAGATTTGGCAAAGGCTGCTTCAAAACCGTTTTCACGTTTTTCTTGAGTTTTGAAAAAGTTGAGTTGCTTTTGTAAACATTCAAAATCCTTGGTTAACAGTGCATTTTTGCATTTCAAGTCCTGATTAATGGCATGACATTTTTCCACTATGGTCTGTTGGTCTTGTATTAACGAGCAAAATCTGGATGAGGCAAAAGTTCGGCGTGTTCAACGTGAGTCTCAACATGATCATTACTGAGATCCTCAAGTATAACCACGGAGTCAATTTGATTATCAAGGGAAACCGGTTGGTCATCTTGATCGTCAAATATAACTACGGGTCTAGTTGAAAATCGTCGGAATGAGATGTGGACGACGCATTTTGAACATTCCGAGCCTTGCCGGATTCAGATGTTGGCGTAGATATGAGATCAGAGATAAATATGGTTTGTTCGGGTACCTGAGACAAGCCATCAGTGTCATACACTGGGCCTGTGTCACTCATGTGTAACTCATGCATATTAGCCATCAACATAACAGCTGCATTGGCCTGCAAGTCCTCCATATCATCATCTGAGTCAGCATTTGCCATAAAGCTCTGTTCTTTGTCTGTGAGAGTTCCACCAGCTTCATCCTTAAGAGCCAAAAGAAGAGCCTCTTTGAAATAAGCACTGCCCCTAGTCCTTGGCTTTGGGCATGCATTAGCCAGTGTCCCTTCTCATTGCAGTTGTAGCATCGAAGACCATTCAACCCATTCTGAGCATTTCCTTGTTCCACCACTGGAGCTCGATTGTTATTCCTACCCACAGCATTAAACCCTTGACCACCGCCCATCTGACGACCATAACCACGATTCTTAACTTCAACTCGTCCATTGTTCACAGCAGCTTGATTCCTTGTGTTAGATGAGGAACGAATACGGTTGTTGGATTTGTTGGTATAACGGCTAAAGGCATTAGCAATCATAGCAAATCCTTGTTGTAGTGCTTCGAACGGATCAGATTCCTCATTAGCTTCAGCTTGAGCAATGTGGTTGTTGTATGGAACCAATTGAGTTTGAGATGGAGGTTGTGAAGGATCATGTGGTGTGATTGTAGCAGTTGGTTGAGTTGCTGGTTGAGGAGAATAACTATTTTGAGCATATAAGGCAAGTTGTTGATTTTTCGGATGTGTCGGTGGAGCAATTTGAGCACGGAGAATCCTTTCCCTATCAACTTCCTTTTCATGAGGCTTCAAGTAATCGTACAATAATCCATATGTAGATTGATGCATGTTTTTAGCTTGACGGAGAAAAATGACATACTTCTCCCATTCAGGACCAAGACTACTCAGGAACTTAGTATTCACCGCAATTCTTGGCATGATGATGTTGTGTTTATCCAAATCATTGATGATGTCTGAAAACGGTGATGATAGGACTCTAGTGTCTCTCCAGGTTCAATCATGAAGTGTTCATAAGCCAAGTAAATTTTGGATTCCAAATCTTCCGATTGAGTACGATCCTTCCATAAGAAAATGAATATGATCCCACATTTTCTTTGCAGTCTTTTGAGCATCAACACTACGAAGAATTGGGTTTGGTAATCCTAAGAGGATATATTCCATTGCAAGCTCATCTGCTTCATAGTGTAGAAGTTCTTGAGGATTCAAGTCTGCAACAGTAGCAATGTTCGTTTGTTCATCTCTTGGTGGAATGGCATTTGGATCTCCGGGTACAATGACAGTAGGCATCTCAAATGGACCTTCCAAGATAACCTCTTTAAGAACTTTCCATGTGGCTTCTTTAGATCACAAAACCTAAAGAACCTTATCACCCATTGATCATAGTTTCTGGAGTGAGCATTGGAGGTCTATCAAGTGATCCAGCCTCATGAATTGATTGTTGGCTGCTTAAAGCTTCAAACATCTTTGCAAACCAAGTGGGTTCCTTCATAATGGTCCTTGATGGATGTTGATTGAAGTCATTTGTGTACGGTTGAACTTGAAGACTTGGTGGTGGTTGAACCATTTGAGGTTGTGGATTTGCAGCAAGTTGTGGAGTATGTTGTTGGTTAAATTGTTGTTGATAAATTGCTTGTTGTTGATTCCATTGTTGATGTTGTGGAGTTAGTTGTTGTTGACGTTGAGGATGAGGATAAGTGTAAGGGAAATAGTTAGAGTATGGTGGTTGTGACATGTTGATAAACTTGTGTTGGTAAAAATGGATCTTTGTAGTCGAATGAACCTTTGTTGATGAAGTATCCTTAGGCGTAGAAATCACAATAGCCAAGTAACACTTATGCGTAAAAACACCAAAGTTACGCGTAACAATTAGAGGTTACGCGTAGAATTTAGCTTACGCGTAAGTAAGGAAAAGACGCTAAAGTTATGCGTAGACAAAAGTTAGGCGTAGAAAGTTAGGCGTAGGATTATCTTAGGCGTAAGACTAGGCTTAGGCGTAAGAAAAATCTTATGTGTAGGATTTCTACGCGTAAGCTTATGCTTATGCGTAATTTTAGGGTTTTATCCCAAGTGATCTTTTACACTTCACAGTGCAAAAGATATCCAAAGTCGACGTATTTTCAGACTTATCCAAGTAAGAAAACACGGAATAAACCACGAAAATGAAGATCAAACCAAGGAAATACTTACGCGTAGTTTTAGGGTTTTACTACGCGTAGATCTACTCGTAAATTGGATATTGCTCAAAGATGTTTCTAAACTAGTTTTTGTGTGATGAAATAGCTTCAAGATCACCAAATAACACAAGGATGTGAAATTTGATGAACCAAACCTTCTAAAACAGTTACGCGTAGAACTATGCCCACGAACAAAAACAAGCTTAAAATCTTAGATCCACACGTAAAGTTCGAAACTTTTTTCCAAAAACACGTATTTTAACACCTTAAAACGTTGAAAGTACAAGAATCTTGGATTCAAAAGTGTAAAAAAGACGTTTGTAATCGAACCAAAGTATCACCCACTTTTACGCGTAAGACCAAGAACAAAAATCTTCAAAAACAAAATGTTTCACCCAACTATTTGGCGATTGATACCACTGTTAGGTCACAAGGTTTACCACACAAGCTTATAAAAAAGAGATAAGGCGATTGAACAAGTAAAACCCACATACACACGATATACTATAGACGGTTAGGCGTAGGTATGTGAAAGAGAGAATAACTTGAACAACCAACCTTCAAATGAAGGTTATTACAAAGTATTTATAGGCAAGGAGCTAGGGCAACACTCCTACTCCTTCCCTTTCTCCTATGGGCTTGGGCCTAAGCTCATGGGCCTTCTACATAAGCTTAAGGCAAATAACAAACATAAAGGCCATAATAAGCTAACTATTACATATGAGTAACTAACACTTGAATAAGGTTTAGGAGTGATTCCAACAGCTAGAGCCTTCGGCCGATATTCCAACAAATCCAACAATCGCATTCGTACCTCATCCAACATAAGGAATCAGGCTGTGGTTAACAATGGAAGAGTTGAAGTTCAAAATCGTGGTAATATTCGTCAGATGGGAGGTGGTCCAGGGTTTAATGCTATAGGAAGGAATAACATGGGTGCTCCGCAACAACAAAGGGCTCAAGTGGTTGAACAAGGGAATGCTCAGAATGGGGTTAATGGTCTTCGTTGTTATAACTGTAATGAGAAGGGTCATCAGGCTAATGCATGCCCTAAGCCGAGGACAAGAGGCAGTGCTTATTTCAAAGAGGCTTTGCTCTTGGCTCTCAAGGATGAAGTTGGTGGAACTCTTACCAACAAGGAACGAGCTTTATGGCAGAATTCGATGATGATATGGAGGACTTGCAGGCCAATGCAGCAGTGATGTTAATGGCACAAATGCAAGCACTACACATGAGTGACACATGCCCAGTGTATGACACTGATAGCTTGTCTCAGGTACCTAAACAAACCATATTCATCTCTGATCTAATATCTCCGCCAACATCTGAATCCGGCAAGGCTCCGAATGTTCAAAATGAGTCGTCCACATCTCATTCTGACGATTCTCAACTAGACCCCGTAGTTACATTTGACGATCAAGATGATCTAATGGTTACCTTTGATAATCAAATTGACTCCGTAGTTATACTTGAGGATCTGAATAATGATCATGTTGTGACTCACGTTGAACACGCTGAACCTTTGCCTAATCCATATATTGATCTGTTACTTAAAGACCAACAATCCCGAATGGAAGAATGTCGTGCATTAAATCAGAACTTACACAGTAAAAATGCACTGTTAACCAGGGATCTTGAATGCTTAAAACGGCAACTCAATTTTTTCAAAACTTAAGAAAACCGTGAAAAAGGTTTTGAAGCCGCTTTTGCTAAATCACATCAAAACGAAAAATCTTTAGAACGCCAGATTCGTGATCTAGCCGCATCCAAGAATGCTTTGTTGTCTTAAATAGAACAACTGAAACATGAACAACAAATTAACGCTCTTACTTTGGAAACTCAAAAAGCCAAGGCTGAGTTGTTAACTTGTCAAAAATAGTTCTATGAGTACAAAAAGCATTCCACGAAACGAATAGATAACTATCTTGAAGAAATTGTCGACTTACAAAACAAAATCAAAGAGTTTCGAAATGTTGTTTATAAACATGGTGAATCAATCACAACGATTCAAAAGTTTACTTTCAAACCAAATCCAAATGGATATGGACCGAATCTTGCTGATTACAAACCTAAGTTTTCACACAGAGCATTCAAACCAAATCCTGAAGTTTATAGTGCAGAACATAGAATTGATGATTCAATTATGACTGTTGTTGAATATAATCGCATGGAGGAATTAGATGCTGATGACGAGAGTCGGTCAAAAATGGAAAATGTCGTTTATAACAAACCATATAACTATTCAAAAGTCGTAACTTTTGTCACACAACAAGATACTTCTAACAAACCTTTGGTTATCACACCAGTTTCTGAAGTTAGTTCCCAACACAATGGTGCACAAATTAATGGTCCTTTACCTTCACTTAGTGAAGTAAAAACTAATGCCGAAAGTTGTCGTGTTATCAAATATTTTGACACTTTCTTATCTGACCTCAAAATTTTGGAACGTGAGATTGAATTTCATTCTGAAATAAAAGTTCAACATTTTCAATCGCCAATGGCGCGAGAACAAAGAGATATTCTTCAGAAAGGAATTTTACCCCATGTCAAAAATTTGAAAACTTGTGCACTATATTGGGAAAGGGATTTTCACAAGGAACTTGGTCTCATGAAAACAGTTTTCGAGAAAACAGAAACATCAATTTCAAATACTAAACGTAAAAAGAAACAGTTGAGAAATGATGTTGATCGACTCTTGGAAGATGTTATCTGTGCTGATATCAATAATCTTGTGTTATTACAATCTATTGCATCTGCATCTGATTATATCTCTGCTGATACTGTTGATTCTGTTGAAATTGTTGAGAATACTGATAATGTGCTTCAAATCGAGTCTTTAAAAGTTGAAAATGAACGATTATTAAACGAACTTTAAAATGCAAAACGTTGTCTTAATTGGTGTCAAAAAGATATTCACGATCAACAACTTGCTTTTCAAAATAAAATCGCCAAGTTGCATGCAAAAAATCTCAATCCAAAACTTGAGCAACTGGATGATCAAAACGTGTCTTTTAAGTGTCAAATCTCAAAATATGAACATGAACTTGCAAAAGTTAAACAGGAATATGGTGTCATATTTGATTTACTCAAACAGACTCGTGATGAAGCATCAAACGAACTTGATCATTATCTTGCACACACTAAAGAAGTCATGAATTTTGCTGGAAATCTTCGTTCTGAAAATCAAGATTAGGTGCACACTATCATTAAGTTAAGGGAAATGTTAGGAAAGTATGAACAAGTTCAGCCTAGCATCATTAAGAGAATTGCACCTGTAACACTTAGCAAACGTGAACCCAGATTGCCTACTGACAAAACACAAGTTACTAATGTGCTTACCTCTACTGAAACAGGACTAGTTGCTTATTTTCCAAACGTCCGCACTTCACAGCCTAGGAGCAATACACGGAAGAATAGGAAGTTGCGACCTAAGAAAAGAATAATAAGGAATGCTGAAGTAGAAGAACACCCTAGGACTTTGAATAAGACTCACGTTGCACCTACTTTAGATATTGCGTCTGACAAATGTAATGGAAAAAGTGTTGTAACGAATGCTAAACCTTTAAGTACTTTTGATATTCAGTCTGATGCTTCTTGTGTTATTTGTCGTAAAAGTATGCTTTCTTATTGTCATGACAAATGTGTTGCTAGAGCTATCCTGTCTCGTTTAAGGAATTCTAAGAATCGGAATACCTCTAGGCCCACTAATGCTTCTAAGTCTGTGCTTGGTAAACCGCCCTCCTTAGATTCTAAGAAACGCATTGATGTCCCTGTAGTTCCAGTATCACCTCCAAGGAATGTAGTACCACCTAGTGCATTCACAAAGACTAAAGCTAAGACTAGTTGGAGATGACAGAAATGGATACATAATACACTAGGATTTAAATGGATTCCTAAAATCATTGATGTGTGTATTTCTACTATAACTGCTGAGGAACCCTCTAACTCATCGGGTTCCACATCTACTTCTATTCCATCTGTGTCGTCTGTGTGTAATGCAGGTGATATAGATCATCCTTTGGATTATTGATAGCGGATGTTCCCGACACATGACATGCAACCTTAAACTGTTATCAAACTTTATTGCAAAGTTCATTGGCACTGTCAGATTCGGGAATGATCACTTCGCAGCTATCATGGGCTACGGAGATTATATCAATGGCAATATCGAAATTAGCAGGGTTTATTATATGGAAGGCCTCGGTCACAATCTCTTTTCAGTCGGTCAATTATGTGATGGAGATTTGGAAGTTGCTTTTAGGGAGAAAACTTGTTTCATTCGTGATCTACAAGGAAACGATCTTATTTCTGGCTCTCGCAATTCTAGTCTGTACACAATCTCAATGCAAGACATGGTTGCTTCATCTCTTATCTGTCTACTTTCAAAGGCTACATCAACAAAATCCTGGCTATGGCACCGTCGTCTCTCACACCTAAACTTTCAAACCATCACCAACCTTGCTCAACACAAACTTATTGAAGGTCTCCCGAGATTTCGGTATTCTAAAGATCATCTATGCTCAGCTTGTGAACAAGGGAAAAGCACTCGTGCTCGTTTTTCTTCAAAGGTGGAACACAACTCTCAGCATGTGCTTCATCTTCTTTACATGGATTTGTGTGGCCCGATGCGCGTGCAGACGATTAATGGCAAATGCTACATATTGGTAATTGTTGATGACTACTCAAGATGGACTTGGGTTTATTTTCTTCGAAGTAAAGATCAAGCTCCACAGATGATCATCACCTTTCTCACGAAAATTCAAATTCAGCTCCGGAACACCGTCAGACAAATTCGAACAGACAAAGGGACTGAATTTGTGAATCAAACTCTTCGAGAATATTATGAGAAAGTGGGAATTGATCATCAAACATCCATTGCACGTACCCCAGAACAAAACGGAGTTGTTGAAAGACGAAACCATACGTTAGTGGAAGCTGCCAGAATGATGTTAATCAATGCTAAACTTCCAGATTACTTGTGGGCTGAAGTTGTCTTAACTGCATGCTACACTCATAACCGTTCAATGATTACAAAATGCCATAACAAAACACCTTTTGAGCTTATCGATAACAGAAAACCGAACCTCAAACACTTTCATGTATTTGGATCCCTTTGCTACTCAAATAATGATCGTGATGACTTTGGAAAGCTCAAAGCCAAAGCTGACATTGGAGTCTTTATTGGATACTGTGAGAACTCTAAAGGTTACCAGATCTGGAATCGTCGTACAAAGCAGGTTATGGAGACGATTCATGCTAACTTTGATGGGCTCACTGAAATGGCTTCTGAGCATAACAGCTTGGAACCCGGTCACAACCGCTTAAACTTCCCTCAAACCCCATCATCAGCTGAACCAAGCCCCCAGCTTACTCGTCAACAAATGGAAAAGCTCTTTGCTCCGCTGTTTAGTGATGACATTGATGAACGTGCTCCAGGTGTATCCGCTGCTCAACCTGATCACACTCTTATACCTGATACACCTGCTACAACAACTACTGCTGAAGAAGCACCACCAGTTGACTCCACAACAAAATTTGAACAAACTGCTTCCAACAACGTTGAACCAGCTGATGATGTTCTTAATGAAGTACCCCCACCTGCAGATTTTGATCCAAATGCATTCTTTAACCCGTTTGCTAATGAAACTGCTGCACCTGATGTTGCGGAATCATCTACAAGCCATTTGAATCCTCAAAATCTGCACAATGTATACCAACATCAACCCTCTACACATCGCTGGACAAAAGACCATCCTCTTGAGAATATTATTGGCAACCCAAATCAACCAGTCGTCACAAGACAACGTCTTCACACAGATGGTGAACATTGCATTTATGCACTCACTGTCTGCCAATCTGAACCTAAAAACATTAAGGACGCAATGACAAAAGACAACTGGATCGAATCCATGCAAGAAGAACTCAACCAATTCAAACGTCTTGAAGTATGGGAACTGGTTGAAAGACCAACAGGGGTCTACGTCATTGGTCTCAAATGGATTTGGAAGAACAAATTGGATGCTGAAGGGAACGTAATCAGAAACAAGTCACGTCTGGTGGCTAAGGGTTATAGACAGGAGGAGGGTATTGACTTTGAAGAATCATTTGCTCCGGTTGCTCGTCTTGAGGCTGTTCGGATATTTCTCGCGTTCGCAGCTCATATGAATATAACGGTCTTTCAGATGGACGTCAAAACTGCTTTTCTGAATGGGCAACTGAAAGAAATGGTTTATGTCAGCCAACCAGAAGGATTCGTTGATCCTGAGTTCCCGAACCATGTCTACAAACTGAACAAAGCTCTGTACGGTCTCAAACAAGCTCCTCGGGCGTGGTACGATAAGTTATCATCTTTCCTCATTGCCAATAATTTTACCAAAGGTTCGGTCGACCCAACTCTTTTCATACAATATCACGGGGCACACATCTTAGTTGTTCAAATTTAAGTGGATGACATTATTTTTGGGTCAACACATAAAAAGTACTCAATCACTTTTGCAAAACTAATGAAGAAACATTTTGAAATGTCCATGATGGGTGAAATTACATTCTTTCTAGGATTGCAAGTTCATCAATCACCCCGTGGTATTTTCTTGAGTCAGTCCAAATATGCCCTTGAAATTCTTAACAAATTTGGAATGCAAACCTGTGACACCTATGCCACACCAATGGCTCATACCAAAAAGTTAGACGCTGATTTACATGGGAAATTGGTGGACCCTACCAAATACCGAAGTATCATTGGGTCTCTCATGTATCTAACAGCTAGCAGACCTAACATTGTTTTTGCCGTATATCTCTGTTCCCGTTATCAGTCGAGACCAACTGAAACCCACCTCTCTGAGGCTAAAAGAATCCTCCGATACATCAAGGGAACCATTAACTTGGGGATCTGGTATCCGAAGGATTCTGGTTTTGAACTAATAGCTTTTTCAGACGCTAATCACGCAGGATGCTTAGATTCACGGAAAAGTACTTCAGGAGCTTTACAATTTCTTGGTGATAAACTGGTGTCATGGCAATCGAAGAAGCAGGATTGTACATCGCTGTCCTCAACCGAAGCAGAATATGTAGCCATGTCGGCGTGTTGTGCTCAAGTCATTTGGATGAGAACATAACTCAAAGACTATGGTTACGTATTTGACAGAATCCCGATGTACTGCGACAATCGGAGTGCTATTGCGATCTCGTGCAATTCAGTTCAACATTCGAAATCAAAGCACATCGATCTTCGATATCATTTCATCAAGGACCACGTGGAACAGGGTACTGTTGAATTATATTTTGTGGGTACTGAATACCAATTGGCAGATCTTCTCACCAAAGCCTTAGCTCCTGCTAGGTTTAATGAGTTGGTCCACCGGATTGGTATGCGGTGTTTGACTCAAGAGGAACTGGATGAACTCATAAAACATTCTTAAAAACCAGTCAAACACCAAAATCTCTTTTGTAAATATTTTCCAAAAACAAAATACAAAATTATAAAATCTGATAAAACAACAAAAATATTCTTCTATCTATTTTTTCTTTTAACATGGCAAGGACAAATCTTCCGTCAACACTCAATTCTTTTAAAATTCAGTATTTTTTCGATCAAAGAGTTGAGGGGGAGAAAGAACATATTTTTCCAGTTTCATAAAAACCTTGTACTTGCATGTTACTTTATCCCGGTTGTTTCTTTAAATGGTGGTCATTTTTTCTGGTTTACTGACACTCCTCGGACTAAAATTTATAAAACTTCATTATTTCTTAAGTCGAGGGGGAATGTTGTCAAAATTTCTTTCCAAATATCCTTCGTTTGGTAACCAAAATGGAAGTTATGGACATTAGATGAAAATGTAAAAGGTGGAGGGGCTAAAACTGTCAAAAGCTTAAAGTTATTTTAATAAAACAACTAACCTAATTCATTAACTCTTCACATTTAATATCCAACCTAACAAGATCCTACGCGTAAAAATCAATCTCCAAATCCGCTTTCTTGATCATCATTTTGTAAGTGATTTCGTAATCTAAACGTGTTTACAAACAATGGTTTTGAATTATATGCAAATCCAACGGCTAAATTTTGTGTTTGGATGATCTTCGTGTTCTACGCGTAAGCATATGAACACAAGATCATCAGGTGTGAGTTTTTTCATGATATAATGGTATTAAAATGTTCAAAACTATATACCAAAACCATTTTTATCAATCTAATCCACCCAGAAACACGAATTGTCCGTGATTCAAAATTAGGGTTTATGAGCCGATTTGGGGGTTTTCATATGTGAGTGTTTTTAGTGAAAAAGATAGTTGTATGATGTTGTGTTCAAGTTGAATTGATCATATCTAGGCCCAGTAATTACCTAGAAACATCAATTGCCTTAAAATTTAAAACTAGGGTTTATGTTCATATGTATTTAGGTATTTTTGATTTGCTTTGATTCTGATGTTAAAACTTGGATAGAACAACTCATTTAGCTTCTAAGACTTACCAGAACAAGTTTGGTGTTAATCCTATGGTTAGAACTGTAATGCGTAATTCTTGAACATTAGGGTTTTGACTTTTACGCATAAGTGTTTTACGCGTAAATGTTTAATGAGTGTTTATGATTTGAACTGAAAAATAATTGAATGTATGTGTTAAGATTGGTGACATGATGAATTTGTTTCAGGTTTCTACGCTTAAAATTTCAGAATCAAGGTTAACTTGAACATCTACGCATAAGGATCACCTTACGCGTAGAATGTTATGCGTAAGAGAAATCTTACGCGTAACGATTACGCGTAAGGTTCTACATAAGGGACTACGCGTATCCTGTGAAGGATATGAGTAAACAGTGACCTCTACGCATAAGGTTGACTCTTACGAGTAAGCCTTACACATAAGGTTCCATATACACTTACGCGTAAGCTTTTCGCATAAGGTCCCCTTTTCTTACGCGTAATATTTCTTACGCATAAGACAAGAACCTACGCACAAGCTTACGTTTACGCGTATACCACTCCTGTTTACGCATAAGCTTGCCATTTCTATGCCTAAGCCTAGTTTAACCTTAATTATGAATTGTTACGCGTGCAAACTTGTAAATAAATAAATCATAACGCCACGAAACCAATAATGTCACTATAAGCTTAAATGTTTAACACGTTGTGAATAATAAGTGAAAATATGGACTTTAAAACTTAAAGTTAATCAACTTACGAAACTTATCACGACATCATTGGACTATTGGACAAACAAGTGACATTGGACTCGTAACAATCATCGACATATCACATTCAATAATTAGACAATAAAACCATTTGTTGAATAACATAATGTCTTTCGATATGCTGGTTCTTTTGGCTAAATATCTTTCAGATCACGACATGGACGCTCAAATGCAGAATGTGGATGCACCAAATGTTCTCACCATTGCTGATATCTTCCCTAATGGCTATCCGATGAAGATTGGAAAGAACAACCTCCGTGTTGATTTTGATACCCTCACATGCTCAGAGTCTTCTTGCTTGATAGCTGTGGACATTCTGAAGAACCATTCTTATCAGAATATGCTCACCAACTCTGCCACAGTTCCGGAGATCTACATACAGCAATTCTGGCACACAATGAAGCAGATCAAAGGGCAAAATGCTGTGACTGTGACTCTCAATCACAAGCAAGTCACCATCACACCAGCAGACTTGCGGGCTATTCTCCTCATTCCTGTCATCGAGCCAACCGAATACAATGCCGCACCAACTGAAGAGACTGTTCTGCAATTCATGATCAACATTGGTTATGACGAAGCTACAGGAGTAATCACAAAGCATTCATACGTGGATCTTAAGAATATTCCTCAGCCGTGGAGAACCCTCTTCATCATCATCACAAAATCTGTTTCTGGACGGGATAGTGGTTATGAGCATCCCAAGCTCATGGAACTACAGATTTTTTGGGCTTTGGTCAACATGAAACATATCGAAGTTGAAGCTCTGATATGGGATGACATGATGTCTTTCCTCAAAAAGCGAGGCACCAAGATCCCATACATCAGATACACAAAACTGCTGATCCAGAGAGCTCTTGGGTTAAATCCCGATATTCCCTTGAGACTCGACGACCCAAACAATCACTCCATGTTGTATGAACCTACTCTAACAGTCAGATTTAAGGAATCAACAACAAAGAAACAAGGTGCTGTGCTGCCGGATCACCTTCTCTCTGATGCAATCAAACAGCTTTACTCATACAAAAGGTATCTGGTAGCAGTTGATGAAGGCAAAGTTGGTTTTCTCGATGACAAGTCTTCTGGTACACCTACTAGGAAAACCAGAAGAGGCAGTGCAGGAAGTGTTGCAAGCACTGAGAGTCAACGAAAGTTCCCTAAGAGGAAACCTCCACTCAAAAGGAAAGTTCCATCTAAGGAAGCTGGTCCTATTCCCATTCCCAAGTCTGAACCGCAAAGAAAACTAGTGGATGAAAGCTCTGAGGATACCGAATCGGACGAAGAGATTATCTACTCTGAAACTGCATTCGATGACACTCCAAAAGTAGCTAAGCCTCCCAGTCCAAAAGCTGAATAAGGCGAAGGGAAAACTCCAGAGATTGAGCATGAAGAAGAAAGCTCTGATGAAGAGCCACTGGATACTGATTACAGGAATAAGTTAAAATTCATTAGACTCCAACACGTTGCTAAAGAATTTGAAAAGGAACAAATGCGTGGCCCCGGAGGGTCAAGTGGTGGTGTCCTATCTACACCAATTCCTGATGCGGTTAATCAACCCGATAAGGGAATTGGTGCCACCACTGTTGAGCAACAACAGAAGCGCGTGGAAGATTCTATTGATTACAACTTTGAGGAACCTGAAAAGGATAAGACTAAGAAAAAAAAGGCTGATGAAGAAGCTGCAGCTCAAGCCAAAGCAGAGGAAGAGGCCCGAATTCAGGCGGAAGAAAAAGAGAAATATGAACAAGATGACGAAGTGAATTATGATAACTTCCTTCTCAACAGTCCAATTCATTCTAAGGATGAAACTTCTGAACCTCCTAAGGACCCGGAATCTCCTCATGTCTCTTCATCATCAGATTCATCCTCTCACTCTTCACCACCACCATCCAAAAGAACAACCAGATCCACATCTAAATCTGTGAAGAAACCAACAGACTCTTGGTTAAGGATGTAACCAACAAAAAGCTAAATCAACTCGCTGACAGAATCAACTTTCTTCAAAAAGGAATAAACGAGTTGTTGAATGAAAGGGAACAAATCCAGAAGTTTATCAAAGGAGATTTCCAAAAGGAATTGGAGAAGATGGCAAGAGAACATACTCAAAAATTCCTTCTCGACACCGTTCCTAAAATGACAAGGGAGTTATATTCCAGACTACTCACTCCAAATATCGTTACATTGGTTAAACATACAATGGCTAAAGAATCTGATCTCTCTGAAGCTGAGTTGATTACTAAATTAGTGATGCAAATGTCAAAAAGAGCTGGAACCTTTACTTCGGATGAAGCTAAATTCTTTGAGACTCTATTAGACTATCAACTCAGGTCTTCATGCAAAGAATCAGCAAGTCAACCAAAACGACCAAGAGATGACGATGATAAGGACAAGGATTCTGCATCTAAACGTCCAAAGAAGTCTGGTGAATCTTCCTCGATGCCACCTCCACCCTAAAGGACTCCATCTCAACCACAATCTCCTCCACGCTCTTCTGCTGACAAACCTCAGGACTCTGAGTTACCACCCTAGACAGAGAAAACCGGTGATCACTTTGAGTATACTGGTGGTGACGATGAGGAAGTCCCTGAGCCCCAACAACAACCCACCTCTCCCGCTTCAACAAAGAAACCATCCTCCTCATCAACGCCAAAGAAGAAGAAGAAGTCTCCAAAGGCTAATGTCGTCTCATGGTTAGACGAAGATGACACCGAGTTTGATTGGTTCTCTACACTTGTTGATGCCACTCCCGCTCTAACTGATGATCCAGATATGGTAGAAGGTAGTACGTTGGAGCATGCTAAGTTATTGCAAGAGAAGTTTCATGTGAAGAAGATGACGAAATCAGAGTTGAGACGAATCAAGAATGAAGCCTTTCAACTACTCAATGACAGCTCAGAAAGTGCTATTGAAGTCGAATATCACCTTGAAAACATAGCACGAGCCATGTCTACCAACATTGATTGGCTCAACCCTGAAGCAAACATTGACTTCACCAAAAGAGACAACCCTCCATACTACACCGACTGGTCTACACCTCTACCAACAATTGGACAACCAGATCAACCTAGGATTCCATTTCGCTACTTCTTCAACAAAGATTTGGAATTTCTTCTACACGGGAGCGATGGTACAAAGAAATACGCTACATCACTTACACTTCCGTTCCCGGCATAGCCATCGAAGAAAAGGCTACCTACATGTTTTCCAACAGCGTGGAACAGTATGACATTGATGCAATGTACGAGATTCATCATTGGCCAGAACGCCGACGAATCTACTACAAGAGCTGCCAGGTTCGAAAGTCTCAACATGAAGTGTTCAGTGATAAAGGGATCGTGGCCGTTAAGCATGTCACCCTTTCGTCTAAATGGGATTACACCTTCCTCAAGTCTATCGTGGTCAAAAGACAAGACGAAAGGGACTATGAATTCCGTGAAGCGGACTTTCAGAACTTGTTTCTCAACGACATTGAAGATCTGTATCTTGCTAAAGTACAGGGAAGAATGAGACATTTCTCGACTGAAATTCAATGTGAATACATCAAGTCCTTACTCATCTTCATCAGAAGCATAGTGATCCAGGAACGTGTAGAAGATTTACAACTTGCTGTTGAATCATATCAGACCCGTGTCAACTTCACCAGACCTCAGCTAGAAATACCTGACATCAACCAGCTTTCACAATACACTCTCATCAGCAAACCATTCGGAGTATTTTACCGCAGCGAACTACAACGTAACTGCTTGATGGCGTGTAGAAATCTTCACAAGTTTGGGGATCACACATTGAAGATGGTCAGGGATGGCTTGGCTTATAGGTTAAAGGAGATACACGCAGGCATTGGGTCTCTAAAGCGATGGAATTCTCAGGACAGACGGGATGTTAAGAGGATCATCACTAGGATCGATGAAAGGCTATACAGAAGGGACCAGTTCAGAACTCTGGAGAGCTTCGTAGGTGGTCGTCCCAGGATTACTCTCACAGGCTATCAACGCCCTGTTCGCATTCCTGGAAAGATTGATGGACTACTTGGTACCCCTTAATCTGTTTCATTTTCATTATTAATTTTGATGTGTGATTTTATAATTAATATGGTTTGTGCACACATAACAGTGTACAACCCGTACTTGTAGTGAAAGGACCATGTGGTACGCTTCAGTGCCACAATCCTTATAAAAGGAGCGAAAGCTTCTTCCTTTTGAGTAAAACTTATCAAACCTTTCATTTTTCAAAGGTTTTGCTCAAAAGAACAAGTACTTCCCCTTATAATTTTCAAAACCTCAACCGTTAATATCACTTGTTGAGGGGGAGTATTTGATCAAAAACTTTGTTCACCAAAATGTTCTTCGTGTAATCTTCTCACAAAACTCAAAATGGTCATATTTATTCTCAACATTTCTTCAAAAATAACATCTTTATATGCCATTTTTGAGGGGGAGAAAAATTATAATGTGATAAGAAATATGTTGTGAATTGCTATTGAATCCTAGTGTGATAAGACTTCAACCCATGAATTGACGGGATCTGAACAGTCATACATTGAACAGATTTGTCTTCCAAGACTTATCCAAGTAAATTGTACCTATTCGAGAAGCTCTTGATAGACATGAACTTTGACGGGTTTGACAACCTTTCGGGGTTGTCCACATCTTCAAGGTAGTTATTAGAGCTAGTTGTCACCTAAAAGCTGACAATGTATCTCTTTAACTAAGCAACGTAATCGTGTCTCGCAAGGAACTGTCTATCTTGAGTCGATCAATTCAAAAAAAGTGCGCGCTCTTCTCTCACTGTGCAGATTTCTGTCAAAACTCTTAAGCACATGTGGAGGGGGAGTATTTCTGAAAATCTAAAACTCTTGAAGTGTTCAAACATGGTTTTTCATTCACAAACACTTTAAGAGATTTTCATGAAAATGGTTTTATGGCAATGGAGTTATAAGGTGATTAAGGTTAGGAATAACCGTCCTATGACCCGCCAGAGCCGGAGGGATCTACCCAAGGACACTACCAATAGTTAGAATTAGAAGTCCTCAGGTATGATTATAAAAAAGGAGAAAATGAGAATCGAAGAAAGAAGGAGTTGAAGAATTAAAAAGAAAAGCAAAGAAAAGGGTGAAAAGAAATAGCCCTCCAGATTATTCAACTTAGGTCAGACACCGGGTTCAATTCATATGCTACTGGTTGTCACTTGACGACACCGGTATTGAAGATTAAAAGTCGTCATGGACCCAGTGACGCATGCACTAAACCTTCTTAGCCACTCAAGTTTCTCTCAACAGAAGCTTGTTTCATTCTCACAGGGAACCCTACGTAAACTATCGGCTTTCTCTAAGAGATTGCTGGTATTGAAGAAGGAGACCCTCTCCCTAGTCTCCGCTCAGGAAAACCAAAACGCACTATTGAGTCTAGAACCACGAGATTCATCAAAAGATCTCATAGGTACACTTGACATTTCATCACTTGTTGTTCAACAATAAGAACATCAGTGGTACGTTATCGAGTCCTACACAGATCCTAGCAATCTGTCGATAACATTTATGAGAGGTTCACAATTGTGATCCTCAGTGATTGAATGGAAACTCCTGCCAGGGTCAACTTCAAACAACCCTGACAGCAGGTCACTTCGGTAACTCCCCGTGGATTACGCTTAGTGTGTCTCAAACGGTCTACAGTCGTGGGGTGATGCTTCGGTGTACCTCAGCAACTCATCTGAACCGTAGATGTACTTCGGTACATCGCGTTATCTCACTTGTGGGACTCCGGTTCAGGAACGGACTTTGTGAGAATTAGAGTTGTGTTTTCACACTATGTTGTTAACACTCTCGAAGTTCGAACTTGTAAGTGCCGGAATCCGCTTATTACTAATCTTTCTTATGTTTTCTTCTTATGGAAGCTCTGGAGCAGACTGATCGTCCAGATTCTCCACATGCTCAAACCAACAACAACACTAATTGAAGTTCTCTCAAAAGGCAACACAAAGTTAGAATGATTCTTCGTCAAGTCACAGAATCTACAAAGTTTAAAGAGTAAGAGAACTACATCAGTACTGAAATCCAATGTCAAAGAGCGTGTGAGCATGTTGGAGAAAGACGTGGAGACACTGGAGCAACGAAGCGGACCTGATGCAGACAACAACAACATACTATCACTACCACCACAAAGAACAAAGATCAAAGAACAAAGTAAATGATGACGTCAAAGCAGAATACTTCAAAGGAAACAATTTCTCTACACTGGAGAGATTGTTCGAACCAAGACACTTCTTCTCACAAGAAAGAAGAATGTCAAAAGACGTCAAAGCTTCTATTACATCCGCACCTACAATGTTTATCACTCTTTCATTCATCACTAACACTTAGGGGGAGATTGTTGGAATCACTCCTAAACCATATTTCAAGTGTTAGTGATTCATATGTAATAGTTAGCTTAATATGGCTTTTATGTTAGTAATCAAGGCTAGGCTTATGTAGAAAGCCCATAAGCCTAGGCCAAGCCCAATAAGTAAAAGGATGGGAACTTGGAGTGTTGCCCTAGTTCCCTCCTATAAATACTCTTGTAAACCTTCTCTTGAAGGTTGGTTGTTCAATTCATTTCACTTTCATACGCATCACATTTCTTATATTCATACGCATAAGTGTTTGATTGTTCAACCGATCTCTCTTCTCTATATTTCCACATATTGATGCTTGTGTTACTAATATGGTGACCTAACAGGGTCAATTTTGATAAAGAAAAGGTATGTGTTTTCACACATACCAACCGCCTAGCTTGAACATTAACTAGAAATATCTAATTGAACATTTAGAATTAGATGTTTAAATAGGTGTATATTTATTGCATGCTTTAGCTATGTTGTGTATATTGCAACTATAAGGCTTGTCACATAGGCTATTGCATAGATGTGTATGTAACACCTTCAAAATATCGCAGCGGAAGATAATGTCACTGGGGTATTACTTCATAGCATAAAGTACAAGTTATAGAAAACGAACTCTAAATGAGACATTTTGAAAAGTTACCATTCTATATATATCAGACTTATAAGAAGGGTTCCCGAAGTATAAGATTACATAAATGTTTTTCAAAAATATTATCAAATGGTGAATTTAGTGCATCCTCGTCTTCAAAACATGTCACGCGACTCAAATACTCCAAGTCAATGCTCTGTCTTACGAAACCCGAGAAAATAAATGCTAAAAGTGTCAACACAAAGGTTGTTGAGTTCATAGGTTTAATGTAAACGTAATAAGATGAAGGCCTTTTTAAGTAAAACCTCATGTCAAGTATATATCAACCTAAGCATTTACAAATTTCGCCCATATAAGACTTGTAACATCTTAGGGTCCACATATAAATTCATGATGATAAATATAAGTGTAAAAGTTAAGTACGGACAACAAGATTTTAGTGATTAATTCAAGATTGTACCAAGTCCGTTAGTTCAAAATTACACTAAGTCCATTTGATCGTGATTATACCGAGTCCGTTAGATCGTGATTATACCAAGTCCATCTGATCATGATTATACTAAGTCCATTAGTTCAAGTTATGGTTCAAGATTGTAAGGGTGCGTTTAGTTGAGGGAAAACACCCTTGTTTTTCACAAAATATTTTGTGGAAAACAAAGAAACCAGAAATCGCGTTCAAATTAATGTTTTCCAATAAAATTCCCTACAAAACACAAAATTCCTATTTTCAACTTTAATACACAAAACTACAAAAAAACTTTTTTTTTGTTTTCACCTATTTTCCTTTAAAATACCCCCAATCCGTTTTCGTCAATTTTTATATGTTTTCGTCGGTTTTATCCGTTTTTATACGGTTTTGTATGATTTTATACTTTTTTGTCTATTTTTGTTCGTTTTCATCTGTTTTTTACGTTTTCGCCTATTTTTTACGTTTTCTTCTGATTTTTTTGCGTTTTCGTCTGTTTTTTTACGTTTTCGTCTGTTCTTTTACGTCTTCGTCTGTTTCTTTATGTTTTTGTCTGCTTTTTTAGGTTTTTGTCTTTTTTTGTTTTTTTAACGTTTTCGTCTTTTTTTTACGTTTTTGTCTGTTTTTCTAAGTTTTTGTCCGTTTCCTTACGTTGTCGTCCGTTTCGTCCATTTTTTACGTTTTTGTTCGCCTTTTTATGTTTTCGTATGTTTTTTATGATTTCGTTCGATTTTTTACGTTTTAGGCCCATTTTTTACGTTTTCGTCCGTTTTCGCTTGATTTTTAACGGTGTTTTTACCATTTTTTACGTTTGCGCAAGATTTTTTACGTTTTTGACCTTTTTAGTCCGATTTTTTACGTTTTCGTCTGATTTTTAACGTTTTCGTCCATTTTTTTACGTTTTCATCTAATTTTTTTACGTTTTCAACTGTTTTTTTTATGTTTTCGAACCTTTTTTTACGTGTTTCTTTTTTTACGTTTTCGTCAATTTTTTTACTCTTTCGTCCGTTTTTTACGTTTTCGCCCGATTTTTTATTTTTTCGTCTGATTCTTTACGTTTTCTTCTGAATTTTTAAGTTTTCGTATTTTTTTACGTTTTCATCTTTTTTACGTTTTTTTAGGTTTCGTTTGACGAAAACATAAAAATTGGACAAAAACGCAAAAAAGATGAAAACGTATAAAAACGGACGAAAATGTAAAAAAACAGACGAAAACGTAAAAATCGAACGAAAACGTAAAAAAACGGATGAAAACACTATAATTTAGAAAACGTAGAAAAACGTAAGAAAATGTAAAAAAGGGACAAAAACGTAAAAGACATAAACGAAAGGACAAAAACGTAAGAAAACATAATTAAACGGGCGAAAACGAACGAAAACGTTAAAAAATGGACGAAAATTTGAAATAACAGACGAAACGTATAAAAATGAACGAAAACGTTAAAAAGGAGACCAAAACTTAAAAAAATCGGGCGAAGAGGTAAAAAAAAAACGAAAACGTAAAAAAATGGGGCGAAAACGGAAGAAAATGGACGAAAACGTAAAAAAACTGACGAAAACGTAAAAAACAGACGAAAACGTATAAAACGGACGAAAACATAAAAAAGGGGACGAATAAAAAAAAACAGACGAAAACACTATAATTAGTGGGTCGACCCGACCCAATCCATCTGACCCATGACCCGTTAGACCCATTTTTAAAACATGACTTGTATGACTCATGGCCCATTTGACCCATGACCCAAACCGACCCGTTTGCCATCTCTAATAAAATGTATAAAACTGTTCAAAACCATATAAAAACGTACAAAATGGATAAAAACATACAAAAACGGATAAAAACCTATATAACGGATGAAATAAGAAATTTTACTTTATTTCGAATTTAATGTTTTTATGTCGAATTGTAGTCGCTGGAAGATTTTTTCAAGTTATTTGATGTTATATTTTACTTTTTTAATTCTTTATTTTCCCGTATTAGATTTTGTTTGTTATTTTATAATTTAGTTTGTTAGTTTATAATATTTGATTTTGTGTTTTGAAGATGTTTTTATAATATTACAAAGGTGAATAGAGAATTGAGAATAACAACACTTAAACATGTTTTCTAGTTTTGCAAAATGGAAAACACAAACACATGTTTTCTCAAACTAAACACGTTTTCTAAATTTTCTATTGTTTTGTGGAAATAAAACTCCCCTCCATTTTCCTACAAAACAAGAAATATGAAATGAAATAAAATGTTTTCCAATTAAACGACACCTAAGTATTTGTGTTCGGAAGAAAATAATTGAAATTGTTTAGGCATGTAATTGGTAAATGAGTAATATATTTCAATAAAATGAACATTGTTTGTAAGTAATAGGAGTATGTAATCTCACCCCAAAAATAGTTCAAAACAAGTAAAAGTGGGTCTATGAAACTCACCGTTAATAGTGAAGAGGCAAAGTGTTAAACAAATAACTAGCGAGCCGCGGAAATATTAACTGTACAGGAAAGTCCCAAGCTTTAACGATGACCTAAGAATATAGTAATCACGTCTTAGGTATATATATATAACGAGAACATACGAAAAGAGTTTTACAAAAGTATTTATATACTTTTGACATTGTACACATTTTTGTAATTTTACGAAAATGTAAAAGTTTAGTTTTTACTACTTTAAAATTATTAACAAACCATATTGGTAATTTACCTAAGGTTCCGGTTTATGTCATTTTTAATAATTCACCTGTTCCGTTAATAACTACGTCTAAGGCGTATTTATGCTATAGAGAGGTAAACGAGTATATTTTTCTAATAGTTGGTTCTACCACTTCGGTTTTTATATAAAAGAGTCAAATGATTTTAAATAATACTAATTGTCATTGCTAAGTTTCTATAATTTTAGTTATCCCAACTTTTACTATTTCTAAACTATAAAATATTATGTTTTGATTTTTATATCTTTGAAAAAGTCTTTTAATGTTTTTATAGATTGTATTAATCTTATAGTCTTAAAACTTTTATAATATATGCCAAACTACTAATATTTCCTTAAGTGTCGATGCAGAATTTTGAACAGCTCACTACAGTCCCGCTAAAATGGCAATAAGTTTAGTTCTAAAAGTTCTTTGGGCCTGGTTTTTACGGCTACTTTTAAGTTAAAGTCTTAGCTACATTTCATAAAATTAGGTCAAGTCTTGAAAATGACCAGATCAGTGAGCTTTTTCCATATGAAATCTGGTGTACAGTTTTCGACATATTTTTACTATTTTGGCTCTAATTTACTCATCTGGAGGAGTTATGGAGTGCGCCACCCGGAAAAAATGACTGTAAGACATAACTCTACAATCCTATCTTTTTACCTAAGGCTCAAATTTCACTAAGATGATCAGTCAATTCAATATTTGGTCATGTTCTAATTTTTAGCTTTATAAAGTACCTAAGGCTTGTTTAAGCTTGTTCTCATAATTAAAACCATATGTATAATGTCAAACAATTATAAAATCATAATTACATTATAAAATACATAAAAGTCGAGTATCTTATTACAACAAAATTGAAAGAAACAAGGAAAATAAATAATATCTAAGGTGATGAAAATTACAAGAACAAGAACTAACAATCAACACTTAGTCCCTTCTAATCTCCAATAACCTTTAACCCTTGTCTTCCGATATTTAACCCAACCTCTTTGAACCCTTGTTAATCTTGATTTCAAAATACCCTAGAACTCTTGAAATGACCCTTGTAAACTTGTAATAAAAAACCTTGAGATGAAGAACTAACACATGAACCTTATAGATATCACTAAGACCTTCAAGTAGAACACAAGATTTAGCCAATTTTTTTTTTTTAAGGAGATAGTGGTTTGGGGCTGTGTAGGAACGGCAACAAGATAGAAAACCAAGGGAGAAGAAACACTTTGGTCTAACTTGCATGTATGAGAGAAAATGAAGTGATAAGTGCTTGTAGATATTTTGTACAAGTTACAAACACAAGCCAAGTGTGTTATATGCATGTGAGCCGTGGCATGTGGTGATGTTAGCAGAAGAGTTTGTGTTTATCTAGAGTAGATATTAATATATAATGATAGTTTAGAGTTTAGAGGGTATAGTTTGGTGCTAAAGTAAAATCTTTAAGTCACGAAATTTATAACGGGGTAACGTAAAAATATAAAGCTTATAAAAATGTTAAAACTTATTAATATACTCTATATATATTAGATGAGTGATAAGTTTAACGAAGTGCGTAAATATTGTTAAAACCTAGAAACGTAGGTTTAACTACGCATAAAACGTACAAGGTTTATGTAAAAATGGAAAAATATCAATAGTATGAATAAAATATGACTATTAGAAAAAATAAAGTGTATAGAACACCTGGACTGATCATAGTCTAGTGTTGGTTACGAGTTAAGCTCACGCGATTGAACTTTCTTGATTATACGTGAAAGTATTTACTTTAAGAAAAAATTAAAGTAATAATAAATAGAAGTAAAAGGTTAATTTAATAACCTGAAAAGTACGAGTGGCTACAGTGTACTTGATTTATACATGACATGGAAGCAAAAATATTAACCATTGCACCAATTAAGGCGTGACAATTATCAATACGTATAGTTAGATAGCTAATGGGGAGTAGTGCATCCTAAGTAAATACGCTTGTATATCTTATTGTCTTCTTCTTTATTGTATTTTCATTTGTCTTAGTTTAATTCAAGAACCAAAACCCTCCGAATCATTGATTTTAATAACTTTCAATTAAACCAACAAAATACTAAAAAGAATCTCCTCTCCTCTTAGATTACCTGCATTTACATCTCGAGCCTACCTCATTATTCCCCTAAAAAACAATCAATCCTTCAAAAATACCTCTACTACACTACAACGGTTAGGTACACTTCTTAGAGTTGTAAAACTTTGGTGTTTGCAACCCACATATCAAGTATTTGGTGCCGCCGCAGAGAAATAGTATAGGTTTCACTTTTTATCTGCATTTGGCTTTTTTCGCAAGATTCCTATCTTGTAGACAAATTTTTTCTTTTTATTTTATTTCTTTTTGTACTCTTTTGTTTTTATTTACTTTTGAATTTTCTTTGTTTATTTTGTCATTAAGTTTGCTTTAAATGGATATATATACTTCACTTAGAATTCTAAGATTGCAATTGACTGAAAGACTAACACCCATTTTTCAAGAAACCACACATATTAAAACAAAGCATCATGTGAGCCTTCACCATGGATGAGATCTTATCAACAACCTTTGTTTTTAAGATCGATTCTTTTTAATGAGTCTCTTAGGAAAATTGAACAATTATACTAAAATTTTGAGAAAAGCTCCCAATCGATGAACCATAAGTTGGATAAAATGATAGAATTGCTTAAGTCACTACCTAAGAAAAAAGGAGGAGGATTTAACCAAACATGATTACCGTGAACAACAAGACCTAGTTTTTGAGAACACGAACTTTGAATCTCAAGTCCTACCATCATTTGATGCATACACACCGCCCGTGAATTACCCGAAAGAAGTAGAAGAGACTATAGGAACCCCGATGGATGTTGAACCTTTGAACCATACACAATTATAGGATGACATAGGTTTAGATGCTTGCAGTCACAACCGTTCTCTTAATTCCAAAGAAGTTTATAGTTCTGATGAACCGGAGCCTCAACCAAAACTATTACCCAAAATTTGATCCATAGATATAAATATAGGAGACGAAAAAGGCCCCAATTCACCCATCAAATCATATAGTCTGGGTAGTTTTAGGATGAATGTAGTAGACTCATTTACCATTCACACACCACCTTCACCTCACATGGCATACTTGCACCTAAGGGTGTGTATCGATACTATCACCCACACTTGACATTAAGTGTAGGAAAAACCTCCTTTTTATTCGTTAAATAAGGGTAGAGTCAAGCTGGCGACTCGAACACAAACAACCGCTTCTCGGGAAGCAACTATCGCTACTGTCGTCACTTGTATAGGAATCATGTTAAAATAAAAAAAATATATCTTTAATAGGAAAAAAAATTAATACATGAATGAAATCACAAATAAATAACATTCCTCGTACAAAACTACACAATCATCAACCATAAGAGACGAAACAGAAAGACTTATTGCTTGCTATTGAAATATATAGAAAGGAGTATTTTTCTTATTTTTCTTCATTATTAAGTGTGTATTTATAACAAAAAGCAGTTATTATCCTTATTATTTAGGCGCCTTAATTTGAATAAACAAAGAAATTATCCTTAGCATCGCACTCCATAGAAAGAAAATGATTAAAAACCGTGAACAAATTTCTGTGCTTCGCATCTGACAGTAAGAATACACTCGTCATTCTCTAACCAAAAGTAGACAGTTGCAAGCAGTTTTCTACACATTTAACAGTGGATAGCATATGAGACCAAATATGACGGCTAATAGCAAATATGTAATTGTTACGGCCAGGAAAAAGTTGAGAGATCCAACGACTGGAAGGGGCGTTGACTGCATGTTGTGTATGTAACAATTTCAACTCGTCAATGATTCTGCTAACATTATCTAAACAAATGCAAGGTGTTTGCTGAAGTGTGTCGATTAGTGTTCTTTTAATGTTCTTTAATATCTTGTGAACCTTATAACAATATGGCTTTCAGTAAATGGAGGTAAGATATAAATTTCGAGCTTTGTATCAAGTTTTGAAATCTAATTGATCATCTTGATGACAACAATTCAATTCAAAGGCTAAATGGTTTTTGTAGCAAACTATGTTGTTATGGCTGTTCGGCTACGGCTGCATCTTGTTTCTGGATGCTGATATGTCGTATGGTGTTATGACTAAAGGTTAAGAAGTTTATAATGGCCTGGTCTTATCCGCAAAGGTCAGCATATGCAGCTATGTTTTCTATGGTCTTTCAGCTACGCGGTAGCAGGTATGGCTTGCTAGTACGTTTAATTGGTGGGTTGTCGAAATTAAAACCAATACAACGAAGATGGAACGGAAGATACAGTTGCTTTCCAAGATCAAAAAACACAAGGGTCTGATCGATACACGGTTGACTACCACCGTATTTGACATGCATTATGGTTATTGTAGTTTTCTCCGAAGCTTCACATACACTGATATATTCTTGTGTATAGTATCCTGATATGGCTTTGTAATTAAAATAAAATATTCTTGTTCATGAAATCATCGTACATCTAACGTCAAAATAACCACTTCTAAGGAATTACCCACTTTGTCACTAGTAGCTACTGATGTCAAAGCAATCGGTCAGGGCTGATGTCCAGACCATCAATAAACACCAGGTCAAATGAAATTGCTGCATATGCCACTCAGGCCCAACTAATGTGAATTGTTTACTCGGTTGACAAGTAGATAAAGATAGTTTTTGTTAGATGTGTAGCAAGATTGGAATTGTTTTGCTTAGGTGTGTTTCTAAAATAATATTCCTAGTAAAACATGTGGATTTAAATTTGCAATGGGGCATCTTTAGAAGTTCGATACCTGGTGGTGGGCTGGTGGCTCTATTTGCTGCTGTTTTTAGTTAATATGATTATAGTACATAAACTTCATCTACACATATTTTGTATGGAAGTCCTAGATTTCACAAACAAAATATGACAGCAAGTTTAATGGGCACTTAATGAGCATATTCACGGACCGCATGGAGTTTGGCAGTCATGCGACATGACTTATGAAAACCATTTTTCAATCAGCTACCCATACTAGTATCACAGGTTTTCTAGATGAAGGACCTGCCCAATGTTCTACCTCATGAAGTCATGATATGATGTTCATGCATGTTTGGAAGTGCGGAGCATAGACAGGTGAAAAACTTAAGGGTAATGTACGATTGCAAGTTTTATCAATCATATCCTTGTCTTGAAACCATCATAGAACCAGCCAAGTCAATGATCGACAATTGTCTTCCTACTTATAGGCCTTTCAAATCCTAGAGAAGGATGGTACTGAAGCATTGATGGAGAGTTATAAGATCAAATCTTATAAGCACTAAATCGAAATGTTTGACATAGAGAGATGATTAGGATAATTATTGTTTGTTCCCAAAATGCAATAAAGAGGTCATGTTGCTGTTTACTAGCAATATTGAGTTGGTTATTGCTGTTAGTCCTCTATATGCAATTAGGCTCACGCCCATGTAACCTAAGTCTAGAATGTACCAATGAGTACTATTTATTAGTAGATGTATTCGTGATTTGGGATCAAGGAGAAATACGATTCATATTAATTATTACATGGTTTCAGGCCAGTACACTTTCCAAAGCAAATACACGCTCCTTTCCAGAATATCCCTCCTCTCCCAAATACGCATTCTGTAAAACCCTAACAGACAAAACAACACCTTAATTCAATTATGTTTATCATCTATCACGTGTTGGTGATTGTGCTAGGTCATTAATCCGCACGTTGTTATTGTGGTATTCGTGCTAAGGTCGCGAATCAATCATTGTTTACACATCTTTTTTTCGGGTCTCTCATTGTTAATTAATTTTTGTGTTGGTGATTTGCGCAAAGGTCGCAAATCCACACAAGTATATTGGTGTTGTTCGTGCCTTGGTCACGAGCCTGCTAATTGTATCTTGTTCTTCTACCCTCAACCCTAAAACGTGTATTCTTTTATTCCCCTGCTGCTCCATCCAATCGTTAAAAAGAGTTAACATGGTTACTAAAAGGACAAATTGTTTTGGTGAAGGCATGTGTAAAATTGGTATTGAAACTGAAGATGGTTTAATAAGGTTACTTGGTAAACTGGGATTGTCACACAATGTGGAAACCACCACTGTTAGGTCGTTTGGTGTCAATTCAACCGGACCCCCACCTGGATTCGGGTATAACCCGTCTACTCCTGCTGCCCCGCTCCAGTACTCACCCAACCAAGCTGCCCAACACAGTTACCACAGCCCAACTGCACCCCCTTATATCAACCAAGCTGCTCTTCCAACAGGTTCTCAGGCCCAACCAACTAACCAGGCCCAACTGCTTCAAGCTAGTCCAATTGCACCTCCTTTTGTTGTTGCTAATGTACATCAGACGCATCAAGCATATGTTGGTCCCACTTTGGCTCCGGGTCAGGAAACTCTCTTACCTCAAGCATTCACCGCCGGAACACTTCATGATCCTACAACCGGTGCCTGGAACATGAACACAGGTGCGAGCTCACATCTTAATGCTTCAGTTAATAGTCTTGGTAACGTTTTTAATACGTGCATGTACCCCGTCCGTCTCGGTTGGTGATGGGCATTCTATTCCTGTCACCAACACGGGTGATATTATTTTGCCAACTCCCTTTCGACCTCTTCACCTAAATAATGTTCTCATTACCCCGCATATTGTCAAAAATTTAATATCCGTTCGTCAATTTGTTCGTGAAAATAACTGCACTGTTGAATTTGATCCTTTTGGATTTTCTGTTAAAGATTTCATGACACGTTGGGTGCTTCTCCGATGTGATAGCACAGGGGACTTGCATCCAGTCACAGCTCCGTCTTCCATTCCTCAAGCTCTCCTTGTCAGTTAACATACGTGGCATAAGCGTCTTGGTCATCCAGGAAGCGAAGTGCTACGTCGTCTAGTTTCAAGTAATTTCATTTCATGTAATAAAGAGAAGCCTCCCGTGCTTTGTCATGCCTGCCAGCTTGGCAAACACGTTAGACTTCCATTTGCCAGTTCCAATAGTGTCGTTAACGCTCATTTTGACATCATACACTTAGATGTATGGACCTCACCAATTCCGAGTCTTTCGGGTTTCAAATATTATGTATTGTTCTTGGATCATTATTCGCATTTTGTTTGGGTTTATCCTTTAATTAACAAGTCTGATGTTTTGTCTAAATTTGTAATATTTCGTGATTATGTTCACACTCAATTTAAGTGTGAAATCCGGTCCTTTCAGTGTGATCATGGTGGTGAATTTGACAACCGTAACCTACATAAACTTTTTACCGACAACGGCATTCAGTTTCGCTTTTCATGCCCTAAAACATCACAACAAAATGGCAAGTCTGAACGGATGGTTCGCACCATCAATATTCTCATTCGGACCTTGCTTTTTCAAGCCAACCTCCCACCAACATTTTGGGTTGAAGCACTCAATATGACTGTTCACTTACTGAAGATATTGCCCTCAACTCCTATTTCCAACGAAATCCCTTATACCCGACTTTTTGGACAAAACCCGGATTATAGCCTTATCTCAGCACATTTGGCTGCTTATGTTACCCCCACTTATATCCTAATCACAAACTTGAACCACGCGCCACACCCTCCATATATTTGGGTCAAGCTTCAAATCATCGGGGGTATCGTTGCCTTGACTTAAACACCAATCAAATCATCATTTCCCGTCATGTAACATTTGATGAAACCGTTTTTCCATATGGCACTTCTAAACCAACATCGGCACCCAAATACAATTTCTTGGATGACTCTCCCGATATAAATCCTCCATTCATCCCAACCACCCCCGTTGTGCAACCTACTGTGCCTCAACCCACAAATGAGCCAACAACACCAATTCTTACCAGTCCCTATATGACCCAACATGAGGCAGCCGATGACTCATCACCTCCCGCCGCCCAACATACACCAAATCCATCACCACCCGCGAACCAACACAAACACATCATCGCTAACCCTCCTCACAACCCAAACCCTGTCTCTATTCATCCAATGGTCACACGGTTTTGCATCGGGACTAATCGTCCTACAGAGCGTCTCAACATGCATGTGTCTTCGGTTTCACCATTACCAAAATCTTATCGTGATGCGATTAATGATCGAAATTGGCAAAATGCTATGCGTGAATACAACACTTGCGATTAAGAATGGAACTTGGACCGCGTGCCCCGACCCACGGACACCAACATTATTAGTTGTATGTGGCTTTTTACCTAAGTATTTGGTGATGGCACTCTTAGTCGCTACAAGGCTCGTCTTGTGGCAAATGGTAATAATCAATTAGGGGTTGATGTGGATGAGACCTTAGTCGGTGGTTAAACCGGGGCTATTAAATCTTGTTATGAGTTTAGCTACTTCTCGACATTGGCGATTCATAGAAGCGATGTCAAGAATGCTTTCTTACATGGTGATTTATAAAGAGCGGTTTATATGCATCAGCCTCCGGGGTTTCGGGACTCTGTAAATCCTGATTATGTATGTTTATTGCAGCGATCTCTATATGGGCTCAAGCAGGCCCCTAGAGCTTGGTTTCAGCGATTTGCATCTTATATGTGAAGATCGTTGTAAGCTCTTAGACTAGGTCTAATATTATATCTAGGAACACATAATAATGAAGGCGGAATATGCAAACATAGAATCAACATTATTATGAACAAGGTTTTTCATTATCATAAACTAACTAACTAACTATAATAAAGATCAAAGACTTGATCTAACACTAACTAACTAAACCCTAGGCGTTTTGCAAATCCCTACGCCTAGGTTTCCCACATACACCTTTTAGGTTTACATCTTGTACGTGCCTTTAAAACTAATGACCCTATGTCTCTTTATATACTAGGGACATCTAGGGTTTACAAGAGGAATCATAATACAATTAGGAAACTAAATATTCTTTTAAGCATATCTTCTAGAATCTTCCAAATCCTCCATCTTTTTGTAGTTTCCCTTCTTGTCACTTTTAGTCCTTCATGTTTCATTCTTCTTGTTTTGTATCATCAATTCTATAATAGACCCAACAATCTTTAGCAATGGTTTCATCATCACTTGCAGTATGTATAGGTTTGGGTGTATCAACTTCCTTTTCTGGTATGACAGTTGAAGGACCAGCTTCTTCTTCTGTTAAAACAAACAAAACATCTCTACTATAAGCTATTGATGTTGTACCATGGTACTATCACAAAGACTAAAACAATAACAATAGGTTATTGTTATCGATTAAATTATACCATGGTACCACTGCGTATGTTGATGAACAAACTATTTAACAATACTAATCGACTAAATTATAATATAGTACCACTACCACTGCTTATAAACGATCCAATTTAAGGAATTTAACAAGCTGATAAATTATTAAACCCTTAACAAGCTATTTAAGTTACCATGGTATGATGTTATCCCTAGATGTTATATGTTATGGCTTAGCTAAGATCGTTTATAAGTACGACAAGTTATTGTATAGTAGAGATGTTTAGTCGATTAGTATAGAAGAGATAACACTAGGTGGGTTTTCTATGTTATTGTTATCCTTCTTATTTAAGGTACTGCTGAGCAAGTTATTGATGTTCCATAATGTAGTCGACTAAAAAGTGTGTGTGTGTCCTAGGCATATGTTCATGTAAACGCCTAGGTTATTAGTATAGTTAGTAGACGTGTTCCTATAAACGTCTAAGGTTAGTTAGTGTTAGTGAATGAAAACCTTTAGCAATATATTGATGTTCTTTATTATTCATTTAGCGTATGTATATGTTATTATTATCCCTTTGAGGCTTATAAGCGATCTTATCAAGTGGTATCGAGCCGATTGTGGAAACTTCGACTAAGAACAGTTTAAACCTAGTTAAATAACAAAACCCTAAAGATGTCGACTGAAGCTGTTCCACCCCTCCATCACCTCGCTAAGGATTCCAATCATTAAGAAAAGCGAATAGATCTATGGAGCATGAAGATGAGGTAGTATATTGCAATCCGCAGATCATGCATTATGGAATGTGATTGTTAATGGCAATAAGTAGTTCGAACCCTATAGAGGTTCATGGACAACCTAAACCACCCAAACCAGTCTTACCAGCAGCAACACTAAGGAATCAAGAGAAGGCTCTCAACATCTTGTTATGCGCTATTCGGATGGACACCTACTCAAATTCCATGATGCTAAAGATGCCAAGCAACTCTGGGCTGCTTTCAAAACTAGATTTGGAGGTAATGATGCTTCCAAGAAGATGCATAGAAATCTGTTAAAGCGGCAGGTTGAAACCTCTTTGTTGGAGAAAGAGAAGCCTTGATCTTTGCCTATGACAGATTCCAAAATCTTCTCGGCATGTTGGAGCTATACAAGAGAGGTCTCAGTTGAAGATGCTAATCTTAAGTTCTTAAGGAGTTTGCCATTGACATGGCATGTAATAGCTACAAAGATCAGAGGACAACACGAATTTGGATGTTATGGACTTTGATGATCTTTACAATTATCTGAAGGTGTATGAGCATGAGATGAATGGCCAAACAAGCTCTAAGTCGCATAGTATTGCTTTTGTGTCATCTGAAAAGAGGGGTAGTACTTCTACTAAAAGTACTGCTTCTCCCCCTCAAAGTACTGTTGCTCAAAGTACTGCTGTCTATACTACCCCTACTTTTGCTCAGAAACCCACACCAACTCATTCCCTCCACTTAGATGAAGTTGTATGCTCTTTCTTTGCACAACAAGCTTCTCTACCTGTCACTTATGAAGAAGATCTCTCACGGATTGAAGAAGATGCTCTTGAAGAAATTGATATTAGGTGGCAAGTTGCTATGATCACTGCAAGGATCAAGAGGTATATGAAGAAAACAGGAAAAAGCATTGACTTTAAACCAAAACAAGGTATTAATTTTGACAAATCCAAAATTGAATGCTTCAACTGTCAAAAGACTGGACACTTTGCAAGGAATCTTGAGGTTTGCTAAGTATCAAGCAACAGGATGGTCGAGAAACCAAAGTTAGAGTTGAAAGAAATCCTATTCTTGAAACAAAAGCTTTGGTTGCTCAAGAGATTTATCGAGAGGTTGACTGGAGTCTGAATTTGATGATGAACCAGTAACCCTCTGTATGGTAGGTGTGGAGGATTGATGGAAGAATTTGATTGGAGCACAACTTTTGATGAGGAACCGGACATCTTGCTATGGAGTCTAAAGATGGTTTTGGAAGTTTTAACTGGAGCATGGAGAGTGAAGATGATCCTGTTTTGCTTGCTATGATGGCTACTTCACCAAGTTCACCCCTATCTCTGAGGTATGTTCCAATTGTCATGACATTTATCAAAAAGTCTTGAATAGTTATGTGGTGAAGAGATAAGCTGTATAAAGGCTAGGTGCGAGGGTAGAGGTTATCAAATAAGTTTAGAGTCCATGGAAGCCAAAATTATAACACATGAAAATAATGAAATGGCTTGGGCAGAAAAGTATGAACAACAGGATTATCAGTTGAAATTAAGTGAATGGAAGTTAAAGTGTAAGATCTCTAAAATTGAGGAAAGGATTACTAGAAAAGTTTAGTGCTTGGGGACAATCAGGTCTTTCTCATGTCACTTATGTTGAAAAACAGAGAAGAGCTTACATTAAAACTGGCCTAGGTTTTGGTATGGATTTTAATAACATAGAAAACCCACCTAGTGATAGGGATGAATGTGATTTTGAGGATATAACCACTGGTGATGATGAACTCATTAATTATGTAGACACATCTAGTAATGAGGAATCATTAGTGACACACCTTCGAGAGTTTAAGAAAGATAATGCCTATCATGCGGTCCTCATCCTACGGTAGTCATCAACCTCCTAGGCACGATGTTTCTCGTTTTGGAGTAGACAGCTTAGAGTTTAGGAAGAAACTTAAAGGTCAATCTAGGTGCGAAATCTCAAAAGAAACTTTGAAACACCTAAGATAGATGATGTTCAAAGCCAGCAGTACTTTCACCCAAAAGTGCTACACCTCAAAATCTTGCTACACCTTCGCAGTACCTTTAAGAAAACCTTTTCAACAGACTGCTAAAACTTTTTGGGATAATTTTGGTCAAACCAATTTTCATCATTCACCTAGGAGACAGGATAGGTTTGGTCATACACATAGAAGAAGAAACTTTGGAATTACAGATCAAAAACTTTGTTTTGTTTGTTTTAGTCCTACTCATTTGATTAAGGACGTAACTTACATTCGAGTACTTAAGTAAGTTCCCCGAAACGAAATGACAACCAAAACCAAAGGAGACTAGACCATCTTGGAATCATTCACATAGGGTTAACCATAGAAAATTCTCACCAGACTATAGGTACCCTCACCAGAGAATACCTTTTCAAAACCCCGGTACCTTGAAACACTTTCCAAGGTCTTTGTTAAGCAAATCAATACTTTCTCAAAGTCTTTCGGTTTCACCAAACACCTCTTGGAATAGGAACCCTAGGAAATCTAACTACTATCAATCTAGAAGGCGTTACAACTCTAGGAGAGTATTTAGATCTAGAGACTCTTAAGCAGTTAAAACCAAATGGGTTAAGAAAGAAAGTCGCGATGATGAACAAAGCGGTACTTTCAACATCTTCTTGAAACAGGTGATTTTTGATGAAAATGATTTTGTTAAAAATAAAGAGTTTTTGTTGAAAAAACTTTCTTGAAAATCCATACAAGTTTTGAAACAAAAGATAATGCTTGATTATGTCTACAAAAACTGTGAAGATTATATACTCAAGGAATTTGAGTATGTTACTCCACAAGGGAAACACAAGTCAGTAATGGCTTGGGTTCCTAAAAGACACTAATTTATCTATCTTTGTGCAGGGCAACCCGGAAGAGGAGCTTAAAGATCATCTTATTGTGGATAGTGGTTGCTCTGGAAGCATGACAGGAGACAAGGAGATTCATGGGATTTTAGGCCATATTATGGTGGAAGAGTTGCATTTGGGAATGATGCTAGTGGAGGAAGAATTAGTGGAAAAGGAACTATCAAGACAGGAAGCATAGATTTTGAGAATGTTAGATATGTGAAGGAGCTTAAGTTCAACCTTTTGTCAGTCTCTCAAATCTGTGACAAAAGCATCTGTGTTATTCACTAACCGCAGAATGTCTCATACTTTCACACAATTCAAAGCGGATGATGATAATTTGGTGATACTCAAAGTACCAAGAACCAATGATGTGTATAGTTTGGATATGAAGAGTCTTCACTCTTGCGAAGAGCTGTTTAGTGCAAAGGCATCACTTGAAGAAGACATCGTGGCATAGATAGTGGGCCATGTGAATTATAAGAATATCAACAAATTGGTCAACGAAATTTAGTTAGAAGTTTACCTTCAAAGACTTACAAGAATGATTACTCCTGTTTGGCATGTAAGAAGGGTAAACAACATAAAGCTTCATGCAAGAAGCTTGAGGAAAGGACTATTAGAGAACCATTGGAGCTACATTACATATGGATTTATTTGGTCATGTATCTGTTACAAGTTTGAACAAGAAAGTCTTTGCTTAGTAAATTGTGGATGATTGCGATGAATTGAGTTGGGTATTTTTCTTGGGATTTAAGGATGATACTTTGATGCTATTCATGATCTTATTATAGCACTTGAAAACCAATGAAAGTTAGAGGTATTAGATGTGACAATGGAGCTGAATTCAAGAACAAGCTTATGGATGAATTTTGTGCTAACAAAGGAATCAAGAGGGAGTTGATGATACGGAACACCACGAGAATGGTGTTGCAGAGAGAAAAGAATAGGACTTTGATAGAAGCGGCCGAAACAATTGCGGACTCACATCTACCTATTCAATGCGGGGGTACGAGCGATAGATACGCTTGCTATGTACTAGCAATTATCGATTACCAAACCACGGATGAAGACACCTTATGAGTTGCTAATGGGAAACAAACCCAACATTTGATTTATGAAGCCTTTTGGATGCCCTCTCACTATTCTAAATACAATTGATAATCACAGGTAAATTTGATGGCAAGTCAGAAGAAGGTTATTTATTGGTCTACTGCACCAACAACAAGGGATTTAGAGTGTATAACAAAGTTACTAAGAAGGTTCAAGATTGTATTCATGTTGAGTTTTTAGAAGATCAAGAAAATCAACGGTAAAAGGTCCGATTGGATGTTTGATCTTGAAGTTTTGACTCCTTCAATGAATTATGTTCTGTTAGAAGAATCAATGCGTACTGTCGAGAAGAGGTTACAATATGTTGTTCATGGAGTTCATATTAGACGGATCTTTGTTCATGATGAAGAACCTAAAACTCTTTGAGGCGAGAGAAAAAAGAAATCGCGATGAGAAAATCCTCATTGACTCACGAGGATCAATCTATTCAAAATGAACTTAATCAGATGCTTCTTCAAGATGTCTTAGCACATTCTTATCTACGATGATCAAAGAAGAGCTTATGAAGAAGCAAAGAAAGAACAAGGCGCATAGTACTCTCACGTTACTTTGGGCAGTACTTTTGACCAAAATCTTCTTTGCACGATTACCGGCACTTTGGATGATTTGGATGATCCTACCATGCACGGATTAGAATCTTGATGATGAGTTTGAAGATGAAGGAATTTTCTCGATTCAATGATCTTTGATTTCACTAATTTGGATGATGCTTATGGAGTTCCACAGTCTCCAAACTTAAGAATTCATAAGAATCATCCCTCTTGATCAAATTATTGGTCCTTCTACGGGTAATGACTAGACCACGAGCTAAGAGTTTTCTAAACCTCATAATGCTTTACTTAGCTTTTCAATACATAAGCAAAACAGTGAATCATAAGGACCATCAAACATGCACGTTTTACTTGTTTTTATCTCTCAAGAAGAACTCAAGAATATTGCTCAAGCATTGAGTAAAGAGAGTTGGGTTGAAGCTATGCAAGAAGCTTTGCTACAATTGACTTCAAAGAAGTTTGGGTATTATGTGATCTTCTTGATGGTAAGAAGGTCATTGGTACAAGATGGGTTGAGAGTCAAGAGATGAAAGAGGAATGTTATAAAAACAAAAGAAAGGTTAGTTGCACAAGGCTATAGACAAGAAGAAGGGAGATTATGATGAAGTGTTTGCTCTGTAGCAGGATTGAAGCAATTCGGATTCTCCTTGCTTTTGCCTCTTATATGGGATTTCAGGTTTATCAAATGGATGTCAAGAGTGCCTTTTTATATGGCGAGTTCAGAGGAAGTATATGTCAAACAACCTCTTGGTTTTGAAGATCCTAAACATCCAAACAAAGTCTACAAAGTTGTCAAAGCTCTGTATGGATTACATCAAGCACCTAGAGCTTGGTATGAAAGGCTCTCTACCTTTTTATTGCAACATGGTTATATGAGAGGAGCTATTGATAAGACTTTGTTTATCAAGAGAGATAAGAAGGATATCATGCTAGTTCAAGTGTATGTAGATGATATCATCTTTGGAGCTACAAACAATATGGTCAAGGAGTTTGAGAAGGCGATCACGAGAATGAATTTCAAATGAGTTCAATGGGTGAGTTAACTTTCTTTTTGGGACTTCAAGTTAAGCGGTCAAAGGAAGGAATTTTCATAAGTCAAGACAAGTATGTAGCTGACATACTTAAGAAGTTCAATTTTGATGAAATGAAGCATGTTACTACACCTATTAAATCTATCAACTCATTGGGCAAGGATGAAGATGGAAAACTAGTTGAAGTCAAGTTATCTGAGATCCATGATTGGCTTGTCTTATGTAGCTTTCTTGCATCAAGGCACGATATCATGTTTTTGTTTTGCTTATGTGCAAGATATCAAGTCTCACCCAAGGGTCTCATGAATGCGGTGAAGAGAATTTTTTGTTATTTGAAACAACAACCTAAGTTGGGGTTGTGGTATCCAAAGGCTTCACCTTTTCACTTGGAAGCTTTTTTAGATAATGATTATGCAGGTGACAACTATGACAGAAGATCAACCACAGGTGGATGCCAATATATTGGAAGAAGATTAGTTTCATGGCATGGTAAAAAGCAAACAATTGCAGCAACATCATAAACCGAAGCAGAATATGTGGCTGCTGCAAGCTGTTGTGGACAAGTGTTGTGGATGCATAATCAACTCTTGGATTATGGGTTCAATTTCAAGAATACTCCTATCAATATTGATAATGAGAGTACTATTTGCATTGTGAAGAATCCAGTTTATCATTCCAAGACCAAGCATATTAAGATTAGGCC
>OU343225.1:308013897-308128871 GCA_910596185.1 Chrysanthemum makinoi | reverse complement strand
TATTGTTGTTAAGTAAATTATGAATAGTTATCCTCAGACTTGAGATATGTTGAAACAAACAAAGACCTTGATAGATCTTGAGCTCGTGGATCGTTATGTATGCCTATGTAATCACAAGCACAATAAAAGATAATCTCTACAACTTATGTTCAGCAGCGGAATATAAACACAAGTAATAACTAAGAACTTCTTGATCCTCTATGGATCTTTATATTAACTAAAACCGAAGTTTTCAATCGATACATAACTTTTCTAATGTGTTCCTTTTATAGACAAGGAACCCTAAACAATATTCTAAAACCGCTTCCCAAGAAACGTATAAACTTAAACTAAATAAGATATACACAATCACTTCCTAATAAAGCTCATGTATATCCACACTAAACAAACTAAACACGGAATAAACACTTCCGCAGAAACCAACTAGTCACTATTATACTTCAAGAGAATAAGTCTTGGCAGAATCCACTTTACTTCAAGAGAAACACTTCAAAGATAATCCGGACTTTCACATAATTCTCAACAATCCTCCCCTAAACTGGAATTTGACTTGTTAAGTTCCAGTTTCTTGATAGATCCGACAAAGACTGGAGGATTGAACACGAATGTTAAATAAAGAATGAAAGAATCCAAAGAACATCTCTATGATGAAGAAACTTTAAAACTCTATATCTTTGCAAAGAACAAATGACAATAGGGACATCAAAACAATTAGTTGCATACTATTCTCATCACATCCAGGTGTGTGAACTCCTGAGAGAGGTGAATCATTGAAAATAAATGGATTTGATGTCTCTTTACCAATAGCCATCACTACCGAGTAGCCATATGTTTAAGTTCTAAACTATGGTACACCGATAACCATCCGATTTATTGGCAAACCAAAGAACCATATAAACGGAATTGAAATGTCTTTACCTGTAGCCGTTTGCTCAGGACTAGTTAATTCTTAGAATTGGTGAATTAAGAACCAAATATGGAATATGCCACTGCCTTTACCACAAGCCATATACAAGTGGGCTAGCCAATTCTTGGATTCCAATTAGGAATAAAACATGGTGAATTGAAAACCATACAACACTCTTCAATTAAGCATGGGTGGTTGCATACCCTATGATTTTCAAAGAAATCATTACGCCTATCAACAGATTTGATGTGTCTTTACCAAAGCCGTACCCTTTGGACTAGCTAACTCTTGACATACACAAAGTATATCAGGTGAGTCAAGAACCAAAAAATATACAACAAACCTGCAATAAAAGTTAGATAAAACCAAAATCATTTTTTTTTTTTTTTTTTTTTTCACTAAGAAAAGAAAGAAAGAAAACAAATATTACAAAGTATTACAATCAAGATGAACCTTTATGTGATAGAAGTTGATTCTTAATCAAACCAACACATTGAATAGCATGAAGGTCATCATTGCCAACCGGATTAGGAGGCACATCCAACTTGTGTCTCAGCAACCTTTCCATAAAAGTATCAGATAAAGGATAAAGCCTATCCGATAGCATACAAAAATCATCCCACATGTAGTCTGAACTACCCTAACACAAGGCAAAGGATAAAACCTCCAACTCTCAATCTCCCATTTATGAGAATTCTTCCAAATAGAATACCCTTTACCATTTGGAGAATCAGAATCAAACATAACTTGAAGATCACCCAAAAGATATAAACCGTAACCAGCCATTTTAATGATACTTATAATACGGAATAACATGATTATACAACATTTGTAAATCATGTCTATTCACTAAATGAAGAATATCCTTCAAGAAGTTGAACTCAAGAATGTATTATCCACCTAGACACAAAGATTCAGCTTTCCAGCTTTTCAATCAACCAAAATCACATGAGTTCCTTCAGGAAAATCATCAACAGTTCCAACTTCAATAAAAGTAGATTCATCGCCTTGATATCAAAATCGTATTCCGGAAGCATGTTTCTTAGCCAACTGGCCGAACTTCTTGTAACCAAACTCTTTATTTCCATACCATCAATGTGGTCAAGTATCAATCAGAAATCAGCTTCCTGAATCAGAGAATCATTAAGATCCACACCGACAACATTTCGAAGAAATTAAAGAAGATTCAAAGAAACAACCGCCAGCCGAAGAAGGAGTAGCATCGAATGTGTTTCGAAGGAACAACTGAAGATACCATCAAGGCAAAACAAGTATCAAAATTATCCACAATTTCAACTGTCATTCTTTGGCTGTAGGAACATCGTGCATTGAATCACGATTTTCCAATGAAGAAGAAGAAATAGTACCTTGTGAAGAAAACTTCATAACCAGATTATATTGTCAATCAAAGCATCATCGGACAAAGTCGAATTTGCTTCATGGACATACCAGAATTATACATAGCAAAGATTCTTCACAACTCTTCTCATATAATTCCTCTTCTGAGCAACTGTCATAGGTCTGTCTCTTTTAGCTTTATTTCTTTGATCAATAAGAGCTCTTCTTAGCAAGCAGATTCTAGCTTTCTTTGATTACCAAGTGCCTTCATTTTCTCCACAAAATCATCATCATTAAAAGAATCTCCTAAGATAAGTTTTGCAAGAGAAGGATCGAGCACCATGAGAAATATAACCATCCCATTGATCATCAAGAATCGTAGGAAAGAATTCATCAAGCTCTAATTTCCTTTCGTGAGTCAAATCGAAGCATAATGATCTTGAAAAAATTTAGCCACAACACTCTTTTGGATATTCTCATAATCAAAATAATCCACAGCTTGATATTGTTCTTTAGTCACTTTTCCTCGACTTCACAAATCAAGAATCACGAGTCCTGTCCCGTCTCGAAGATATCTCACAGAACCAATTTCACAGAACCAATGTGAGCTTTCGAAGCAATCAAACCCACATCAGAAGAAATAGGTTGAGACAATTCCTCTATAGGTGTAGAGAAAACCTCAGATGAATCATTCAACTTGTACATTCTCCCCGCAATAAAACTTTATCTGCGAAGTACACATTTGAATGTTCTGGGGATAGACGGTTTGACCATGACTAGTAGTAACCTCCTTCACTAGACATCGCCAGATGCATCAACCATATGTGGCTCCTTTGAAGTATCAAAGATGTACAATATTCAAATATTGTCTTTTGCTAGTATATAGAATAGGCTCCTTGCTCTTTGAAGATTTATCAATAGAAGAATGAACATCAGATGTAAGTGCCACATCAGCCAATATCGCAAGAGATTCATTAAGATTCTCTCTGTCCTCCTCATCAAGAAATCAAACTTCTCTTTGTACCTTCGACTTAGCAGTTTTTCCAAGTGCTCAACTTTATTCTCCAAGCCCACAATCTTATCACCAAGAACAGACTTGGTTTCAGCAAGTTCTTTCTTAAGACCAATCACCAACCGTAAGCTTGTTCATCGAACATATAATGAGGTAAGTGTGATAGGTTCTTCATCAAAGATCATGTGATTGTTCGCTTGAATTGAATCAAGAGAATGTTCGAAGCAACATTATCCTGATCAACATTAGAACAACCTTCATCAAATGGAGTCCTAACAGGACTTGGTGTGGATAACTGTCAAGATCAACCTGAACTTCATCAATTTGATCCCTGAACCGCTTCAATAGGAACTTGGATAAATACTGGACTAGAACATGGTCTTGGTGAAAGTATAGATGCTTCAAGAACAGAAAGGACCTTCACCACCATCTCCTGAAGGAGTTCCATCAGTAGGATTGGAGGAAGGTAAAACTACATTAAGCTCATTATCAACTCATTTTCTCGAGGTAACATTGCAACTAACAAAGGAAAATATGTCCCTTCAAATTTAGTTCTCATTGTAGCAAATAACTTGGGAGTCAGAACACTTATGGGATAAAAGGCTTGGGTTTGTGTAGAAATATTCAATATCATCTGTAAGAACCTAGGGTACATCAAAAACTTACCCTTTGTCCTAGTTATATTTTCTACCATATTATCAAAGATATACTTAGAGAAATTAAAAGTTAAACCCTTAGATAAACAAACAATACCACATCCCATTTGTGTTGAAAATTGATCCCACCTCCGACTTATTGCTCATGCACTGCAACAAAGTATGAACCAAGAATCTCCACATAGGACAAAGCTTATTTTTCAAACACATACCGTCCTCGTACTTTGATATCCAATAGCTCTAAGTCCTTCAAGCACCATTGTAGAGTCAGAATGATAAACCCCATTCTCATCGCCAGCGAAGTTGTCTTCTCGATCAAATCCTCTCATCACCACATACACTTGTCCATCAACATCAAAACTATCTCAAGATTACCTCTCGACGCCCAAATTGAGTAATCAAAGTTTCATATATTGCATCTGGATAATGCGTCAATGCATATACAATCTTTGATCTTAGTAAGAAAGAAATCATCGGCCTATAAAGCTCATCTCCTCGAGCAGGCCCAAGAAAAGCAACCTTGTTAAGATCGTTTAAATTGAAGTGCCATGAATGATTTTGAGGATTAGGGTTACGATTTTTCACAAAAGGAAGTGTTTTTAATGAGAGAGTAATTGAATCAATTAATATGGAGCGAAAATATTCCGGAGAGAATAAATAGAAAGTTCTCAATTTTAGTCAAAGTTGACCAAAGTCGACGGATTTCTACTTTCCTCAATTCACTTATAACTCGTGAGAACGGAAATCATCTAATAAGTAGAACCCTCAGAAGAAACAGAAGACTTACTCACGAAGCTTCAGTAATATCTTTTAATGTTTCACCCACACGCATTAATTCTCTTACCACTTGAACCCGTCTATTAAATAATCCCAATGCACATAGACTTCTTCATCAAAAATCCCCAAATAATATCAAACCCTAATCTCTTCAATCCTTCAAAATTAACCAAACTCATCATGAGTACCAAACTTGAGATCATAGATCTCACAACAACATCCTCATCATCTAGTGAAGATACCAATACATGGTTTAACTATTTTCCAAAACCATATCCACTACCAAAGAAGTCACCTTTCTCCTCATCGAAGATGAAAGTGTTGAGAAACCAAATGTATCTGCTGAATATTTGATGAACCTATAATGAGGGAACATCTTATTCCCAACCCTCAGCACCTAGGCCTCAACGAAGGTCACGGGCCAAAAATCCACCACTTCCTATGGGAAGAAAGGTGGTGCTTGGTCTCTTGGCATCATGTTTTGGTGCATCATCACATATCGTATCAAGGAATGGAAAAAGGAAAATGATGTAAGTTGATGTATGATTGAAAGAGTAGATGATGCACAAAGGAAAATCTTTCCTTCTCATCTCTCTACAATCAGCGCCAGCGACTTCTTCGGTTTTCATCAATCCATCCTCTCCATTTTGATCCTTAGCATCTGTTAGAGTTGGTTATGCTTTCACAAAGGCATAGCCAGCATTTAGTGCCAAAAGATGTGAGCGATCATGCATATCCAACAGCTATTAGTGTGAAAGATGTGAGCAGTCATGCTCATCGTGCTCATCTTTAGATGTTGGAACAGATGATATGTAATAGATTAGGACTATTAGATCATGTAGATGCTCTTGATGTTGCCATTACTCACTGTAATGTCGTAAGTGTAAAGCTTTTCTTGAATGAATGAATGATCTATTTGCTTCTGTACTTCTTTTGATTGAATCATATGACTTCATTACTTCAACTTCAGGAGGAAACAAATAGCACACTTGCACAATGAATTTCGGAAGAAACCACTTGAGCTTTCTTAACCATAACACAACTGATCGAGACAACCATTCTTGCAAAACAAACACGTAAACATGCACAAACAAAACAAAGAAACACACTAAACTTACATTAGCAGGTTAGAGTTAGTTACCAAAACAACCAAATATACAAAATTACATAGCAAAAATGCAAAGTTATACACAAATCCTCCCCTGAGGCATATGCCTCCCCTGAGGCCTATGCCTCCCCTTAAACTTTGCGGTTAAGGGTTAAGCATACCAATATGGACCACAAGGTGTTGAAACCTTGGTCCTTCAAAAGCTTTTGTTAACAAATCGGCCACATTATCATCAGTATGTATTTTGACCACATTTATCAAAATTTTATCATATGCATCTCTTATAAAGTGGTGCCTGATTTCAATATGTTTTGTGCGACTATGAAAAACTGGATTTTTAACAATGCATATGGTACTTTGATTATCAATAAAATTGTTGTGTTCATGAAGTTATACCCATAATCCAACAATTGATTTTGAATCCAAAGAACCGTCCCACAACAATTAGCAGCACCCACATACTCGCTTCGGTAGATGAGGTAGCCACAATAGTTTGTTTCTTGCATTGCCAAGAAATCAATCTCTTTCCAAGGAATTGGCAACCTCCAGTAGTGGACCTCCTATCCAGATTAGCACCAGCATAGTCACTATCACTATAGGCTTCCAACTTAAAAGGAGACTCTTTTGGGTACCAAAGACCAAGAAGAGGTTGGCCTTTGAGATACTTAAAGATCTTCTTAACAGCATTGAGATGGGAAGTCGCTGGAGTAACTTGATGTCGCGAACAAACACTCACAGCAAAAGTAATATCGGGCCCGGAAGTCAGTTAAATACATCAAAGACCCAATCATGGACCTGTACAAATGAACATTTACAGGTGGATCAGCTTCATTATTGGTCTTTGTCTTTGGAGCTTCATAAGGTGTAGTAGCAGTCCGTACACCCTCCATACCAAACTTCTTCAAGATGTCCCACATATTTGTCGACTTATAAAAATACCATCAGTTTCTGAACTTGAAGACCTAAAAAGAAAGTCATCTCTCCCATTGCACTCATCTGAAACTCTCCCTTCATGAGTTCCTCAAACTCCCTGCACCAAGCTTCCTTTGTGGATCCAAAGATAATATCATCCACATACACTTGCACAAGAATAATGTCAGTGGAATTCTTCTTCAGGAAAAGAGTCTTATCAATTGCACCTCTTCGTCCCCGCCTTCATGCAAATGTAGAGAGCCTAGCATACCAGGCTCTAGGTGCCTGATGTAGTCCATAGAGAGCTTTGACTACCTTATAAACATAGGTCGGATGATCTGGATCTTCAAATCCTTTAGGTTGAGGGACATACACCTCCTCTTCAATTTCACCATACAAGAAGGCTCCTTTAACATCCATTTGATAGACCATAAAGCCCATATAGGATGCATAAGCTAAGAAGATCCTTATAGCCTCAACTCTTGCTACTGGTGCAAACACTTCATCATAATCGATCCCATCCTCTTGTCTATAACCCTGTGCAACCAATCTGGCTTTGTTCTTGATGACAACACCCCGAGCATCTCTCTTATTCTTCATAATCCATTTTGTCCCAATAGCATACTTACCATCAGGTAGTGGTACCAATATCCAAACCTGCTGATTTTGAAACTGTTGCATCTCATCCTGCATTGCTTCAAGCCAACTTGAGTCTTCAAGAGCTTGAGTAACACTAGTTGGTTCCACTTGTGAGAGAAAACAAGCAAACAGACAATGTTCATAGTCTGTGTGATTGTCTCTCTGTTGATTTGAGACATAAGAGACAAAAGCCACTTGTCCATATTTAGAACGCGCCACAGTACCTCTCGTTCTAACAGTGCATCGGATCACCAATAATATTTGACTGTGGATGTACATTGTTGATCCTTGTTGTAGTGGTGGTGTTGACATCAATGGAATCATCAAGATTAGTCCAGCGAGGTTCAAAGTCAGTATCATAGGAAGGTGTGTTGAAGATGCCGCTTAGGTTGATGATGACCAAGATCTGAAGGTGTTGGAAACCTTGTATAAGGTTCACCAAGATCTGTTGACACTTTAGTAGACATAGGAGTAGAGTCAACATGTCTTTCAGCCAAATTGGAGAGGTGAGAAGAACCAGATTCCCTTCGAAGTTTCTGCCGAGTACTGCATTAGAACTCGCCAAAGATTCCTCTCAAGATCTAAATTTGTCGCATACTCTTGTTTCTTCTCTTGCAAGATCCTCAGATAATAGAATTCATCTTCACCCACGTCAAGATAAGCTTGAGAAGTGTCACCTAAAAAATTGTTAGGAGAAAAGGAAGGTACTATAATGGGTTGTTCATCATCGGACCCATCAGTCGGAATGAACATCCAAATTGTCTGCGTTTGTAGTTGTAGATACTTCTGAATCTGCATTTTGATCAGCCTTATGTCTAGCATATCCCAAGTAATCAGTCAAGTAATCAAGATCAAATGACCAAACATGACCCTGGCCTTGAACATTAGGCTTGTCTTCAAGATACCTCAGATTCAATGTCTCCTCAATTTTCTTTGCAGATATATTGTAAACTCTGTATGCCTTACTATGAGCAGAATACCCCACAATGTAACCATCATCAACTTTCTCATCAAATTTGCCCAAAGGATCACTGGTATTCAAGATTGTCACCGACCCAAACGGTTTAAGGTAATGAATAACAGGAACTTTCCCAAAAAGAAGTTCATAAGGTGTTTTAAGATGTGGTCTTGTAATGGACACTCTATTGAGTACATAACAAGCTGTACCAACAAAACCTTCAAATCCAAAACATGGTAGGAAGTTTAGAGTCTGCTAGCATTGATCGTGCAGCCTCTATTAGGGTTCTATTTTTCTTTCCACGCCACCCCATTTTGTTGAGGAGTTCTTGGAGTGCTATAGTCCCTTTTGATTCCCTTCAACCTGCAGAGTTCTATGAGAATGGCATTTTTGAACTCTGTACCATTATCACACCTAATTCCTTTCACCTTTTGTTCAACTGATTCTCAATAAGGGTAATGAAGTCTTTCAAAATTTCAGATGTTTCATCTTTGGTCCTTAGAAAGAATACCCAACAAAATTTGCTAAAACCATCAGTAATCACCAGACAAAAATATTTATGATCAATGCTTCTCACTTTAGTTGGACCAAACAGATCCATATGAAGCAGCTGAAGAGGTTCGAAATAATGGTTAACTTGCCGTAATGGAACACCTTTGTAGGAGGCTCTGTCGCTTTCCTTTGTTGCATGCAACACGTTATGATCATTAGTGAATACTTTGGCAGGAAGTCCTTGAACAAGGCCCAGTTTAGAGAGCTGGTTGATGGTCTTTAAATTGACATGGGCCATCCTTCTGTGCCATTTGGTGGACTCATCCACAGATGCTTTAGCCACCAAACATGTTAAGTCACCGCTGGTTGGACATTAGTTAAGTTAAATGTATACGATTATGACCAGGAACCTTCAGAAGAATTGAAGTATCTTCTGGGAGTTTGAAGTCTTTAGACAGCACAAGACATTCATTCTCTGTGAAGAGTACTTTGTTCTTAGTGTCACAGATTTGTGAGACTGAAAACAAATTGAAGTGTTGAAGTTCCTTGACATAATAAACATTCTCAAAGTCCAGTTGAGGTGTTTTGATGGTCCCTTTTCCTGTAATTCGTCCATCACTTCCTCCAAAGGTTACATTGCCTCCACCTTCAATAGGTATAAAGTTATGCATCATGTCCCTGTTTCCTGACATACTTCTAGAACAACCACTGTCAACAATTCCAACATCTTTATGCTTAAGGGGATGATCCTACAACAACAAAATATACAGAATATTAGTACACTATGGAGGCTCAAGTCATTGCTGACTTGAACCTGCCTTGTGGATCATATGAGTTATGCCAGGTAGAAAGATAAGATCCACTATTGTTCTTGGGTTTCCAATGAAACTTAGGTCTATGTTTATTCCAAGAACAACCTGCTGAGGTCTTGACAGCAGTACCCCAGTACCCTCTCCCATCACTCATAGGATTTATATATCTAGGCCAAAAACCATTTTTAAAATATTCACTGGTTGATTGAACATATGGTTTTCCAAATGATCTTCTCCAAGGAAAAGATGTATTATAATTAGAGGCTTGTGAAACATAAGGTGGTATTTCATTCACATTGGTCCACATAGGCCTAGTATTCCTAGAGTCACCACACCTACTCATTCTTTGCTCATGATAATCACAATCCTTAATTAAATGGGATTTACTTCCACACACAAAACATTTCTTCTGAAGAGAAGATTTATTCAAACCAAGAGAAGTATTCTTACAAGCAGAAGTATTCAAACCAAAACCATGAAAAGAATTGTTTTAATTACTATTATGCAAAGAATTAAGAACTAAGTCTTCAGAGGCAACTGTCTTGGAAGTGGATTCCTTGGCAGCAACTCTGACACTCTTATTGGTAGTCTTTGGGACAGCAGTGTGGGTGTAGACTCGGGAAGGTCGACTTGAGAAGGTCGACTTGGGAAGGTCGACTTGTCATTTGAATCATTCTCTGTAGACCCTTGCTTGGTGGACTTGTCACTGTTAACACAAGAGACAAAGTCATTAGAAGAAGTATTAGGGTCCGCATGTCTCTTGACTTTTGCCATACGATGATATGATCCATCAAAGTCTTTAATTTTGGACACATCAATAGGCATATGTTCACCTCTAATAGGACCAGGGACAGAATGTAATTGACCCTCTTTGACAAAATTAGCTAGCTTGGCTGGTGTAGATTTACGTGTGTCATCCCTAGCTTCTAAGCCAACATATTTCTTAAACCCTAAAGCCACTGTAGAGTTAGAAGCTTGACTACTATAAATAAAACCAGCTAACTTATTCCCATTCATCATCCATTCTTTATGCCTAGCAATTTCCTCTTTAAGTTTCTCCTTAAGCTCTAGATTTTTCGACTCTAAGTCTCGCTCTTAACTTCTCGACCATTTTAACTCATTTGTTGCACATTCGAGATCTCTTTCTAAAACACCTATCTTTTCACCATAAGCTATTTCATTCTTCTGAAACCAAACCTTTTGTCTTTCTAGTGTTTTTAAAGCCTGTTTATAAGCTTCTACTTCCACATAATATTCATTATATTTAGGTTCCAAAATATCATAAGCTTGTTTAAGTTCATTATAACGCTCACTACAACCAAACAAACAATTTTGTACCTGAGAGATGCCCATCAAGGCAATCTGTTCATGCCTATCCTCTAAAGTACAGCTAGCAATCAACCCAACATTATCAGGACCATCATTATCAGACTCCTCATGTTGCTTCCAGTCCACATTGCTATCCCCTGACCAAAGCATGATCCTTTGATGTTCCTCGCCTCCTTCCTCGATACGCCGATAAGAAGTGTATCTTATCTCATCACCAGCTTTCCTGTCTTTGCATTCTCTAGAAAAGTGCCCCATCTGTTGGCATGTGAAGCATTTAACCTTCCTCTTGTCAAACCTTGCTGGATCACGTCCTTTGAATCCAAACCTTCTTCCAGCTTTTCTTTCAAAATTCTTGATATCCATGGAAAGCATGGCCACTTGCCACCTCAATTTCATCTCTTCCATCTCAAGCGGGTCCACCTGATCAAAATCCTCATAAGCTAGTTCCTGCTGAGGATCATAATCAGCAAAGAAGGATCCAAGTACATCTTCCATAATGTTGCTTGATTTAGAGTGAGAACTTGATGAAGGAGCAGCATTAGATGATGATGGATATGGACTTGGACCATAGCAAGACTTTGGAGTAGAGGCTCCAACAAAGGCAATATGAGTAGCGTAAGAAGATGATCGAAAAGGGCTTCTTACATCATGTTCAAGAGCTTTAAGTTTGTTGTAAAGTTCATCAAAGGTCATCATGTCCAAACCACCTTTAGCTTTTAAGGCTATGCTTACATGTAGCCGTGATGGAGGCAATGACCTCAGAAACTTAGAGTTACAAATCATCATTATCCGGCTTAGCTTGAAGTTGGTTCAACTGACTTAAGATCTTGTGAAACTTATCATAGCCCTTGTGAATTCCTTCCTCTTTAGAGATCTGAAAGTCCCAAACTGTTGTCTTAGCATGGACTTCTTCAACCTTCTAGACTCCTCATTCCCACCGAACTTCGCTTTAATAGCTAGCCATATATCCTTGGCGTCATGCATGAAGTGAAAATCACTCAAGTGATCCTCGGAATAGCTTGCGTGAAGAATAGTTGACTCTTTGTTTCTCTCTGAACTGCTAGCAACTCTTCAATAGCTTTGGGAGGAACATTAATCATGTTCCAGCAGCATCCGTGGTAGTTCTCTTTAAACTGTTTCCCTTCAAAATTATCTGCCATAGATTCCAATCAATATTGGAAATCCAATTCTGCATCTTCATCGCCCAAAGATCATATTCCTCCCTTTTAAGGTAAGGAAACTTAGCATTGCTATTAGAGAGACTTAGTTGTTGCAGATGGGTGGAGTTTTGGTTGTTGGTGAGTTCAGATCAACATCTGAACCAGGCACGATGATTTTGTTATGGTTGTATGGGTGTTTAGAAAAAGCTTGTCCTTAGTATCGTAGAGACTCTCACGAGGCTCTGATACCACTTGTTGAAACAAACAAAGACCTTGATAGATCTTGAGCTCGTGGATCGTTATGTATGCCTATGTAATCACAAGCACAATAAAAGATAATCTCTACAACTTATGTTCAGCAGCGGAATATAAACACAAGTAATAACTAAGAACTTCTTGATCCTCTATGGATCTTTATATTAACTAAAACTGAGTTTTTCAATCGATACCTAACTCTTTCTAATGTGTTCCTTTTATAGACAAGGAACCCTAAACAATATCGCTAAACCGTTTCCAAGAAACGATAATCATAAAACTAAATAAGATATACACAATCACTTCCTAATAAAGCTCATGTATATCCACACTAAATATACTAAACACGGAATAAACACTTCCGCAGAAACCAACTAGTCACTATTATACTTCAGTAGAATAAGTCTTCGGCAGAATCCACTTCACTTCAGTAGAAACACTTCAGCATAATCCAGACTTTCACATAATTCCCAACAAAATCCCAGTTGGGGGTAACTAAGATCGGAGCCTCGGTTAATTTCTTCTTAAGTATATTAAAGGATTCAATGCATTCATTAGTGATAAACGGAGCATCCTTTTTGAGGAGATGGGTCAGAGGGCGGGCTATCTTAGAGAAATCTTGTATGAAATGACGATAGAAACTGGCATGACCCAAAAAACTCCGAATACCTTTGACGGTGGTGGGATGAGGGAGCTTAGCAATAATGTCGACTTTAGCTCAGTCGACCTCAATCCCTAATTTTGAAATCTTATGGCCGAGGACAATGCCCTCTTGAACTATGAAATGGCACTTCTCCCAATTCAAGACCAAATTGGTGTCTTCACACCTTTTGAGCATGAGGTCTAGATGAGAGAGGCAAGAAGTGAAAGAATCTCCGTAAACTGAGAAATCGTCCATAAACACCTCCATAGTCTTCTTGATCATATCTTGGAAAATCGCCATCATGCACCTTTGGAACGTGCTGGGAGCATTGCATAAGCCAAATGTCATTCGTCGATAAGCAAACGTTCCATAAGAGCAAGTGAAATTCGTCTTCTCTTGATCTTGCACGTCAATCAGAATTTGGAAGTAACCGTAGAAACCATCGAGAAAACAATAGACTCATTCCCCGCTAGACGTTGGAGCATTTGATCCATAAAAGGAAGCGGGAAATGGTATTTCCTAGTAGCATCATTCAATTTCCGGTAATCAATACACACCCTCCATCCGGTGACGAGGCGTGTGGAAATCAACTCATTGTCTTCATTCATTACTACGGTCATTCCACCTTTCTTCGGGACACAATGGATAGGACTAACCCATGAACTATCTGAGATCGAGTAAATGACTCTAGCGTCAAGGAGTTTTAGAACTTCCTTTTTGATGACATCGTGAATTTTTGGGTTAACACTTCATTGTTGTTGTATGACAGGTTTGAAATCATCTTCCATTAAGATCTTGTGAGTACAAAAACATAGGATTATGCCCTTAATGTCATAAATCTGCCAAGCGATGGCACTCTTATGCTTTTTAAGGACGGCTAAAAGTTTGGTTTTCTCCTCATCTTTCAAATTCTTAGCAATAATGACGGGAAACTTGTTCAGTTCTTCTAGAAAAGCATATTCAAGATGAGGAGGTAAATCCTTGAGCTCGAGCTCCAAAGGATTGTCATTCAACGTTTGTACTTCTTTGAGTTCTTCAATCGTGATTTCTTTCTGAGGGAGTGACTGTGATGGATCTTCATTTAACAATTGTTCAAGATAAAGAATATCTCCCTCTGAATCATAAACACCATCATCAATTCCCGGTGGAATCGATTCATCAATAGCAAGAAATTCATCGATCTCTTCCAAAAAGAAGTCACCTCCCTCAAACGAAGTAAGAGAGGGGGAAGAGTCGGCAATGATTGGTTCAGAAAGTTGTTCAGAAATTGGTTTAGAAACTAGATTAGAAGGTGAGTCAGAAGTTTCAACAGAAGGGGTGGAATTGCCACTTTTGGAATTGTTAGCAAAACCGAGAATTTCTTGAGCGTACTCCTCACAAGAAACATCAATAACATCGATTCGGTTGATGGAAGCATCATCGAAATTTGAGGAGTACCTCGACGTTTGATTAATGTTAAATGTTACGGCTTATTTGTTAACTCTCAACGTAATCTCTCCTTCGAACACATCAATTAAAGCACGACCGGTCCTCAAGAAACACCTTCCGATAATGAGGGGTACTCGAGGGTCGGCATCAAAATTGACTACAACAAAATCTGCGAGAAAATGGAACTTCCCCACTTTGACAAAAACATCCTCGGCTACACCGATTGGGCGGGTCGTAGAACGGTCGGCTAGCTCGAGAGTCATACACGTTGGGGAAAGTTCGGGCAATGAAAGCTTCTTGTAGATCGATAACGGCATTAGATTGATACTTGCGCCAAGATCGGCCAAGGCGGAGCACTGAACTATTCCTTGAAAATCACAAGGAATGAGAAACTTGCCGGGGTCACCTAACTTTTCGGGAAGTTTCTTGAGGATAACCGCCGAACAATTCTCATTCAGAGATGTTTTAGCAAGTTCGTAAAGTTTTCCTTTGTTCTTTAGCAAACCCTTAATCGTAGAAGCAAGTTTAGGCATTAAGAGAAGAGCATCCGCAAAACTGATTTCCACATTCAAGTCTTTGAAAATTTGAAAGAACGTTTCCATTTGATGATTAGACTTTTCACGAAGAGTTTGATCTTTTAGACGTGATGGATATGGAATAGACGGTTTTGGGTTAGATTTCTTTGCATTCACGGGAGCATCTTTGGGCTCAGAAGTCGGGACAACCGTGGGTTGGACATTCTCGGTACTCCTCTTATTAGTAGGAAGAATCGGGTCCTTTTTCACCCCGGTCTCACGGTCTACCACATGATAAGAAGAAGAAGTAGTGGTAGGAACCGTGGGTCCATCGTAAGCTACACCACTTCGGGTGGTGATCTCTTTCATGTTACCTCTCGGGTTGGGAATCGTGTTACTTGGAAGAGTACCAGAACCCGAGGGTTAAGAAGAAGAGGTAGAAGGTTGATTCGACTGAAAGAAACTAGTCAACATGTTCTTCAATTCATTTGTTTGTCTATAATTGGAAGTATCCATTTCCTTCTTGAGTTCAACCCTTATGTTGTTGATCTGAGTCTACAACGTTCTAATAGTGTTATCGGTGTTCTTGATGTAAGTTGCTAAATCGGGATTCGGAGCAACTAGATGAGGTGGTTGATAAGGTTGTTGAGGTTGAGAATGTGGTTGGTATACTTGAGGTGGAGGAGCTTGGTAATTTTGATTACCATGATTGACATTAGCTCCTCGGTTTTGATTAGCATTGTGGTTACCATTGAAACGGTTTTGATTTTGGTTTTGAGGTTGATTGAAACCGGGAGGTCCGAGGTAATTGTTTGAACGGTAGCTAAGAAGATTTCGATCTCCTTGCGGTTGATTGTAGGTTCCTGTCGCATCATAACATTCTCTTGAGGGTAGCCACCAACGGCTGGGCACTCGGAATAAGAATGAGGACCTCCACAAGTCTCACAAGTCGGGTTCACCGCTTTCACATGCTAATTCTGATTATTCAATTGAGTTAATCTCAATATATCGTCAATCTTTTTGTTAAGAGCAGCTATTTCGAGAGAAGAAGACGTATTTGAGCGAGATGACTCGCCTCTTTCAGTGGAAGAGTCCTAATAATTGTGATGGGCGGTCATGTTCTCAATGAGATCGTAGCATTCCTCGGGACGTCTTTTCATGAAAGTTCCACCGGCAGCAACATTGATCGTGTCACAGTGTCTCAACGTCAAACCATTATAAAACATATCAATTTGAGTAACAAGCAACATGTTATGATTCGGACATCTATCAATTGCAAGCTTATAACGTTCCCAAGCTTCAAACAAAGATTCGTCGGGATGTTGTCGGAAATTAATGATATCATTTCTCAATTTTGTTACCATCGATGGTGGAAAATACTTTGCCAAAAACTTAGAAACCATTTCCTCAAAAGTATGAATTGATTTTTTCGGAAGTCGATCAAACCAAGAGGTGGCGTGATGAGTCAACGAATACGAAAAAAGGTATAGACGAAGGGCGTCATCGGAGACCCCATTTTGTTTCATACTCTGGGTGACAGTAGAAATTTGTCAAGATGCTTATTAGCATCGTCACCCGATAAACCGTGAAATTGAAAACTATTTTTCACTTGTTGAATCATATGATGTTTCAAACCAAAATCCGTGGGTTGAATATTAATGGGAGCAATGGGTCCTCCCCTCCCGTACATGGTAGGTTGGCATAACTCCTCCATTGTTCGGATATCGGGAGCTTCATTTTCATTAACGAGAGGAGGGATGGGACCGGGAATGGGTGGTCCTTGATTAGCAGCCATATTCCGTAACTCGGGTACGTTTCGATTTCGAAGTCTTCGTGACTGAGAACGAGTGCGCATGCACTAAAAATCAAATTTCAAAAAGTGAAAAGGAAAAATAAATTTGAAAAATGAAAATCTTTTTGATTTTTATAATTAAGAAAACTTTTTGAAAAACAACGTTTTTGGTAACCGTCCTGTCAAGCGGTGCTCGATAGCTCTCAAAAGTACGCGTAGCGTGGCGGGAAAGAAGAGTGGATCTTTCCTTAGTCTGCAATTTAATGTCAAGACTTCCTAGAACCCCGTGTATAGGTTGTACTTTTGAGGTGAACCGACGTAACAATTGACGTTTCGATTTGTTTTGTTGGTTTTTTATGGTTTTGTAAACACTCTAGGAAGAATGTTTTGGTTTTTTAGATGTTTTTGGGTTTTTGAAAAAGAATTATTCACAAAAACAAAACAATAACTTCACTCGGGGAAGGATCTTCAAATACACGCGAATCGAGACGGAATTGGAAACTCACTACATGCCCTCCCCGGCAGCGGCGCGAAAAATTGATCCTTTAAGAAAGAAACCAATTATAGTATTGGGTAATTCAAATGTATTAGATTTGAATTCCTGGATATCGTTCCTAGCGAAGGATGAATGGAGTTAAAAACTCACGTCGCGTTATTCGGGATTTAAATGGTTAAAGAGATTTTGGTGATTTTTAAACTACGGGGCAAACATTTATAATAAAAGGCAATTAAATCTACTAAATCCATGATGCAAATAAGAAATTACAACTAAGTATTCAAAAATTAACTAAAAACGCAAATTACGATAATTATAAAACGTATACTAAAATGCAAATTAAACTATTTTAACTCCTAAAAGTGAACTAACAATTTTCTACAGCTAAAAATGTGATTTAAAAATTATCTAAAATTTAAAACTAAATTTTTTTGTTTTTCTTAATTTTATTTGAATTTAAAAACTATTTTTGTATTTTTAAAATTGATTTAAAAGGCTAGAAAATATAAATATTTACAAGAAAATTACCAAACTATTTTTCAAAAATCTAAATAAACTAAAAATTATTTTTAAAACTGAAATTATATTTTTCTGACTTTTTCTCTATTTATTATGAATTTAAAACTAATGAAATCTAATTAAATGTCTAGAAAATACTAATTTAACAAGGAAAAATCTGGAAAAATACTTTTTGTGAGTTTTTGATTTTTCTAAACTTAAGAAAATTAATTGTGTATTTTTGTGAACCTTTTCTAATTTATTTGAATTAAAAGCTTTTTAAAAATGCTAAAAACTGATTTTAATTCCAGAAAATTAGTAAATGGACTCTATTAAATTGTGAAAATCTACAGAAAAGTTCTAAATAATACTGAGATTCTATGAAAATTATCAAAATTAACTAGTGACAATAGATTAAGCAATTTGATGAACTACTGATATGAATAAGCTATGAGAAATAAGCTAAAATGCACAATAAGCTACCAACAGCTACCACAAGCTAAGATAAGTTTTAAATACTAAAATGCTACCTAATGCAACTGAATAAGACCTATTAAGCACAAGAAAGAAGTAAATAAGCACTTATTTTAATCTAAATATCCAACAGCACTACTAATCTGTGGTACCAACTTGCAGCTGATATAAAAGCTTTAAAACAGGAGCTTGTGGAAAAATGCAAATTGGAATCTTAAAATGACCTTGCCAAGTGCTTGTAAACCAAAAATGAGCTCAAGAGGAGTTGTTTTGAGCTTTTGAGAAGCTCATGAAGTAGCTGAGATAGAATCAGTTTATGTTGATTGATTGTGCACAGGGCACATTTTGAAAAACTGACCAAGTTTAAGCACCAATTAAACAGTTTTAGAAAATTTGAAAAAATAATCTAAAATTATCTTCTTAAACACAACCAACCAGAGATACAAAATCCAAAATTACAACTTAATTAGACTAAAATTGAGTGAATTAAAAATATAAAAGTGGAAGTTGTTTGAACATGAAATGGATATTTTGACTTTTTATGAAAACCTTACTATTTGACTTTTGTGAGATTTTGATTGATCAAAACTGATTCTAAAAGATGTTATGAGATGAGATGAGACCTAATTATGCTATCTTAACTAGTTCTAAACCTAAATGCAGTGTTATGCTACCCCTAAAACTAACTGTTATGGATGCAAATTTAGATTAAAGATGATTTTGACTTTTGTTTGAATGCAGATGCAATTTTATGACTTAAATGACCTAGATGCTCCTAAATATGACAGAGTATGCAATATCTAACCACTATATTATACTATAACTTAGAATTCACCACTGATCCAAACAGTCCTTATGAAGACTGTTTTGCAATTTTAACCACCTAATCACTAACCCAAAATCAAACAACACTTAATTCAAGTTCCAACTATCAAATTAGAACTATTTGAAGAGATTTTGATAACAATTTAACACTTAAACCATAAGCTACAAATAACCACTGATTAAAACAGGAAAGTGTGCAGTAATGAGAAATGAGCTAAGTTATGATCAAATCAAGTACAATAAGCTAGAAACAAATCCAAATAAGCTATACTAACAATAATAACCTAAATCTACCAGATATACAGCTATGAAATAGTAAATGCAATTTTGAACTAAAAAATGAATACAACTCACTTTCGATCTCAGCTAAACAGAGATCAACCAATTAAATGGCAGCTACAAGCTCTCTAGCTTATTAATAAGCTAGAGTAAAGTTCCTCTGGCCAATCCATTTAGACCACTTCCATGCTTTCCTCATTATGCAAATGTATTTTGTGATTTTTGAACTGATTTGAGTGAATTAAGTGTGTACTGATTATAAAACTCAGATTAGCTTATGATAAGCTATGATGAGCTTATATAGGTGATGTGCTGGGTTGGTGCAAGTTTTAAAAAATTTATAAACACGATTTAACCGTCTAACCTATTAACACATACGAGCAAGTATACTCGTCCGTAATAGCAAAGTTTGGTAAGTCGAGATCGTCCCAAGGGATTTTGTGTTTGAAATTGATTTGTTTGAAAAGATTCCAACAAGAAAGCTTGTCAAGACTTCCTCAAATAATTATGTTCTAGTGAAATTCAATAAGAAATATATATATACTTGTGTGTAGTCTATAATCAATCATAAATAGTATTCATGAAGGTTTGGTGTATACTCTTAATATGATGCACAAATCATAAGCAAATCATTCCCCAACCATGGTATATGTTTGTAAAAATCATTCTAAGAACAAAAACATTTAGGTAATCCTTTCGGTCCTTATCCCAATGATTATCCTATAGAAATTCTATTTGTTTGCAACATGTTCTTATTAAATTTGTTCTTACGAATCTTTCAACCCTTTCGTGATGAAAATGTTCCTAGTCTTGTTTTAATAAGCAAACATGGTGGTTTTCAATCACCATATCCCCATACTAGTTTGTCACTTCACTTTTTGGAATAAAACACAAGAGAAATCCTTTCGGTCCTTTTTCTTAAAACATGTTTTATCAACAAATCAAACCAAGACTAGTATTTTTCCAACAAACTCATTTAAACAAGATCATATATACATGCATCACATTTTGAGAACACTAATATGATTAACTACATCCCAACACACAAGTATATCCCAAAACTACTCCATGATAATAATAATAACTAAACACAAATCATAACAAAGTAATTCTAACAATTCAAGAGAATAGAATTCATAACAAAGTTCATAGAATACCTAAAATTTTGTGATTACAAGAATTAGAATTCGTGGATTGTAGCAACCACGCGCCTCCAATCACCTAGATTCACCGTACAACTCCAAACTACCAAAACTATGGATGAGAATTGTTCCCTCCTTGCTCCTGGACGTTTTTCAGTAAGAACTAAGCTTTTGGGCTGAATAATATGGTTGGTATTAGTTTAGGTGTAAACTAATACAATTTTGGTTGTGTCACACCTAGTAAACTAGGACTAGGTTCCTTATATAGCCAAATGTGCTTGCTCAACTGTCCAAAAACGTTCCCAACAAGTAAATATCAAGAAATGATCGGACTCCAATGATTATGGGGAGTTAAGGCAACAATAAATGCAACTTTGTGTAACTGCAGCGCGAGAACCGGATCGGTTTTGACTCCAACCGGATCGGTTGCATTTTGACCCAACGCCCAGCCGGATCCGGTTACGGGTTGTGACCAATCGGATGGGTTTATGTTGTTTTGACTTTTTGTTGACTTTTCGCCTATACGCTTCATTCTTTGCTCTCGCTGATGATTTCCAAGACAAAACTTGATCTTTCCTTGCTGTAGATACTTAGAAATCATTGTGCTTCCCAATCATTGAATCCAAAAAGCTTCCTAGCTCGACTTCCTTCCTCGAGAATCTTCCAAATGTGCATAAAAACTTCATTTCTTCATTATTCGTGATACCTGGCTACATATACATACACAATACGCATCTTTGCACTTTTGCAACAGTTATGAGTAAATATAGCCGATTATCATGCACAAAACTAACAATAACGCTACTAAAAACATGTTCATTTTAGGCGTTATCAAATTCCCCCACACTTATGCTCTACTCGCCCTCGAGTAGGTCTAACATTTGCAAAGATTGATTTCAATGGTCTTGACACCATGGTTCCAAAAATGTAACAATTATCCCAAAAGAGATAATCATTGTTTTGCTTATAATATGTGAAAAATTTTAAAAATGAACCAAACACTTTAGATAACATAACTAGAACACCTCACAAATGATTTTAAGAATTCACTCAACACTTATATATTGGTGGGTATATGTAAATCACTCAATGCCTAGTCATGATCAATGCTTTTTACCATAAGCTTGTACAAGTATCAAAACAAAGAAAATAAATTCATCAAAGAGGGCTTTTATTTGGCTTATAATGTTAAGGCTAAGGGTTCATAAAAGGTATGGATAAGGCATGGGATAGTTTATGAAATTGGTGTTAAAATAAAAATAATATCAAGTCTAAACCTCCATGTCGCTAGCCATCATACAAACCACAATCCCAAAAATGATTATTTCACCTCTTCAAATATCGATCTCCACAAATATGTATAACTCAATATAGCTCATTGGCTAATCAATATCCTTCATATAGCTCATTGGCTATAACCATTTTTTTTTTTTTTTTGAACATAACAAAGTTCCCCCATACTTAGTGTAAGCATACAGCAAAAAAAAATCGAGAAAAACGTCTCTTTCATCCATGATGGAGAATGGTACACACTATAAACAAAGTGTAGCTTCTTCATAATCATCAAAAACGATCCAACATTCCAAACAACTAGCAACAAACCAATATACATGACAAGGGTTGGCTAAAGTTTAAAGTGTAAAATATTTTTGTATTTTTCTGGATTTATCAAAAGAAAAGATTGGCTCAAAAGGGTGTACTAAGGGTATCTAGTGCTAAAAATGAGCACTAACAAATGGGTCCATATAAAGGTTTGTTAACTAACCGATGTGGTTAGCTAATGTATCATTAGATGTAAAATGGAAGGCCATTTGGGTTAAATCCTACGATGCCTCTTATCACTTGAACATATTTAGATCACTCGAAAGTGATTTTAACCGTAATGCATAACTAGTACAAGTTCTAGAATCGACATAATCACCGGCACATTCATAGCAAATATAAAACAAAAGATGTGTTTTATACAAAAAGAAACCTCACAAATGTGTGGAAAAAGGCTATTATGCATGCTAGAAAATGCTATCGAATCCAAAATGAATTTCTTCTTAAATTTGGTTCAAATCCAAAAATTTTCAAAAACCCTCATTTTACCATTGAAATTCCCAAGTTATTATTTTTATATTTATCAATAATGCGTGAAAAAAACTAGACCATCAAGGGCGAATTTCTTCTAATCACTTGCATCCAAAAGTTATATAAAAATTAAAAATGGGCATCATTTTTCCTATTTTCTTCCCTCCCCCATACTTAAGTTTTGCATTGTCCTCGATGTAATAAAAATGAACTTCAAAGTAAAGAAAATGGGAAAAAGAAATAGTCAAAAGATACCACGGGATAGAATATGCAATACGCATATTGGGTCATAAGAAAGCATGTGAATTATCCAACTCCAAACATTTGACCATCAATAAGCTTCCGACACATCCATCCTGCAAACAAAAACTGCAACACGCAATACACAAAAAAAACAAATGAAACTAAAAACTAGATAAAACCAAGCAAAATATGTTAATCATCCTAAAGAGATAGAAATAATATTGTTTAACACATCATAACCATTGTCTTTGAAACCACAATTCACGAATGATCCACGATCACTCCTCGTCCTCGCTCATGTCATCCCCTTCTTCATCATCATACTCATCATCATCACTTTCGGTTACGTAGTTTTCGTCCACAATCTCCGAACGAACTCTCCTCTTCTTCTTCTTTCCTCCAACTCCTGATGACGATCCTCCAACATCGTAGCTTGCTCCACCAACCTCAGGTAATCGACCATATGGGGGCACTGGATCAGGAAATGGTGCGCACCCAGGATATGGATACGGATAGGGTCCAAGATAAGAAGTGTAAGGTAAAGGATATGGTGGAACATTGGGTGGATTGTAGGGTGGCAACTCGTAATTGGCTTCACGAGCCATGTGTTGAAAGATAGGCATGGAATAATCATTGATGTAGTTGTTTCTCAACATCATCGAGTCTCTCCACACATCCCTACATTGAATCTCATCTAAATGTTGGTTCCACTCTCCCCAACCTGAATCAAAACTATTGGACGTACCCATTTGCACGTTCTCCATTGGTATACTCCCCTGCTGTTGTGGTGGTTGTTGTTGTTGTTGTGGTTCAATCCATAACCCCAAGGTTTTCAATCTCCTATTCAAAGCGTTACCAAAACTTTGTGCAGTCCACATCTCACTATACTTTGGCTCTCCACACTTAGCCAATTCCTCATCAACATAATACCCAAGATTCTTCGCCAATTTCGTCACAAAAATGTCCTCCACAAATGTAGTTATTGCTCTTGATTCCCGGGGCCCTCCTAGACAAATACTCGGCTATCTGGCAAACTGCATTACCGTCCTTAGTTTCCTCTAGCAACATCATAACCCATAAGTCCGGTTTCTGACATTTGTCCCTGCTTCCAAATCTATTAAATGGCCCAGTCACTATCAACTTGTGAAGTATCCTCATCAATGGATTCCTGATGGTTGAAGCATTCCTCCTAGCGCAAGAAGGATCTCCCACTTGATTCCAATAAGCGGGAATACTAGGATAGTCTTTTTCAAACTTCCGAAGCTTAGAAAAATGAGCTTCAAATAATCGATGATTAACCTCATGTGGCTCATACAAACCAAGAGCCACGCCAAAAGCCGGCAAAGTGTAAGCATGATCCCTTCCACAAAGCCTAAACCAAACACAAATTTCCTTCATCAAGTTCCGAACATTCACCTTTCTTTCAAAATACATGGTTGAAAAGAACTTCATACACCATTCTCGATAGACCACTTCACCGACGCTAAATGCTCTTTCCCATGACAAATCATTGAACGAATCTCCATCCCCTGGATATACATAAGATGTTCGCATCATTCCTCTTAACTCATCTTCACAATCACATTCCGCAAACAAGTCCCAATCAATCACCCTCGGAACCAAACATGTCCTATGTTGCAATTTCGACAACCTTTCCCGAAAAGCATGTTTCTCCCCGTCGGTGAGATCTTTGAACTTTAAGTTGGCATTTGCCTTCGTCTTCACACTATACTTAACTTTCTTCTTCTCGTTCCTTTGACAAAACTTCATAACAAGCGGGTTCATTGGAATCGCCTCCTCGCTCGAGCTACCTACAATAATTCTCTGTAGAAATCACAAATATAAGACCATATAAGAGTGTTAGAACAAACAAAAAGGTTCATGGAACCCTCTAAGATCCATTTCAAATTTTCAAAAATTTTTAACACAGAAACCGTAACCGGATTCGGTTCCTGAGAAACCGAATCGGTTGCTCAAATGACCAAAGTCCAACCGTTCGGTTGCAATGCGCAACCGAATCGGTTATGCAGCCTGCATAAGGATTTTGCCTCTTAAACCTTCCTACACTCGAGTTTTCTAAGTCCAATCCACTCCTAGATCGCATTCTATCATCCTCAATGATTTCCACATCCTTGAATTACTCTAAATTCGCTTTTCAAATCATCAAACATCATACATTCATCATCTTAGAACTCAACTTGATAAACCTATATCCTTCAATCATTAGTTCTAATCAATAAATGTTGCATCTATCACTCCTAAAAACACATCATCTATCATTAGGAATCACCAATTGCAACTTATCTTGATTCATTAGCACAACCCAATTAAATCCGAAAATTCAATCATCTAGTATTCATTCCATGGTGAATCAATCACTACAATTCTTTTTGCAATGCACTCCTATATCAATTACCCACTCAATCCTAAAATATTACAACTTAATTCGAATTATAACAAAAACCCCCAAATTGGTGACCTAATATTCAATTCGAATCAAATGCTCTAATTAAACCTTAATTGAGTTAATTGAATGTAGATGCTTACTTGTTTGGGTGCCATGATGTTTTCCTACAACTTAAACAACCTTCAATCAGCTTCTCTTGGACGAATTTTGCAAAACCCACTGGAGAATTAGTGTGTGTGTGTGTGTGTTTCTTTCTGGAAGAGTGACTTTTTGGTTTTTATACTTGAATGCAACCGGTTCAGTCATGGACAAAACCGTTTCGGTTTGCATTTTGCCAAATTTTGCATTTTTACATGTTACTTAGGCATTTACCTTCCAAGCAACAAAAAATTTTTTACTCAAAAATCCTGCTAAAGATTCACACAACATTCATTCACCAATTGGAATTTTGAACAATCATCCAATCTTAAAAACTCAAATCATCATACTAATCCAAACTTCAACTCAAAACTCATAGTTATAATGCATTAACCAAATTACCTCAATAAAAAAAAAAAAAATGAAAATTAAATAAGAAACAAAAATCCTAAATGCATCAAATCAAAAATAAGTAGTTCATGAAATTCAAGCAAATAATTGCTTGTTTATTACGTTCTCTTGTCTTTCCTCAGAATTCCTCGAAATACTCTTGTCTTAGGATGTCCTCACTTTGAAATTTTCCGGTCAACTCACGGAACGTTTCAAAAGTTTTGAACTTTCTCATGAATCTTCTTCCGTCCGGACATAGTATATCGAACTTAACATGCCATGCTCCATCTCCGGTTTGTCTCTTGTAAGTCCCGACCCTTCGGTCTCCACTCAAATTCTTAAGTTGCACTTGTAAAGAACCTAAAAAGTCGGTCAACTTTTTGTAAACTAGTATGTTTTTGAATGGGTTATAGAAAGCTTCCACTGCTAATGCACGTTCCATTTCGTCCTCTATATCAAAATAAGGCGGAGCTAACGGTCCATACATTGGGTTACCTTGGACATCACGTCCCACTTCAAAACATGTTAAATCATCATCTGCTTCCATTAACTCTAACTCCTCCAAAAATTCCAAAGTTGGTCCTCTTGGTTTTGGGTAGTATGTTTGCCTTGAAATCCCATCATCAATAGTCATTGTGCCTCTTCCCATGTCTATAATCGCACCACAAGTTCGTAGGAATGGTCTCCCCAATAGTAGTGGTAAACTCTTGTCCACCGGAATATCTAGGACAAGGAAATCGGCCAAATACGTTTGATAGCCAATTTGCACTCTCACATTCTTCACCTCTCCCATTGCCTTCGCTTGAGAATTATTCGCCATAGTAAGCTTCGAATGATTAGGTTGCGGATTACTTAGTCCTAAAGTCTTAAATAATGGATACGGCATCACATTAACACTTGACCCCGTATCGGCTAAAGCATAAACTGGTGTAGTCCCATTCACTTTGATTGGCAACACAAAATTACCCGGATCCTTTTCCTTCTTATCTTCCAACCTAGCCCTTGCTAGCATCAATGCATCCAACTTCTTACGGTAAAGCACATAATCTTGGAGTACTTCTATCACCGGTTTCTTTTCATTAAGCTCAAGAAAATTTTGTTCTAGGTTTTCTAAAATAGCTTCTTTTTGTTCGTCGGTTAAGGGTTTGAAAGTAGTGGTAGGTGATGAGGGTGTGGAATCATTTTTGGTGGTGGAGGTTGTTGTTGGGGTTAGTTTGTTTGATGAAGTTTTCTTCCGATTTGCCTTTCCCATTTTAACTACTTCCACCTCTTTCTCTTCCATGTTTGCACAAACTTCCACTAGCATCTTGTTTACTCTTTTTCCTTCTTCCAAATCAGTTATATTAATCCTCATTTCTCCCATTGCAAAATCTACTTGACACTTGGTCGTGACAAGAAAATCTCGACCAAAACACACATTAGGTTCATCCGCATTCCCTTCTTCTAACACAACAAAATCCGTTTCAAAATGTGTCCATGAATATTGACCTTCAGATTTTTGACCATCCTTCTTCCATATGCTTCATAGTCCAAACGTACATGACCAATTTCGTCAAGAACCTTCTCCAAAATGTAGTTTTCTCCATAAGCCATATTAAGCTACGCGTCCCAAGCACTTACTCCTTCCACACTACAAGGCGTTCCAAACCTCATTAGCGGCGAATCATACACCGTTAAAGGTGCTTGTGTGAACACTACTACTCTTCCCTTCTTGGGTAGTTGAACCTTGTTTTCACCTGTTTCCTCAATATTAACCGTATCAATCCCCAAATCTTTCTTACTTTCTTCCAAGATACCTCCAATCTTTTCCAGTGAACTTCCGGTATCCTTGAACATTTCATCCAAAGTACGAAGGTATTCCGAGATTCCGCTCAAACTATCCATATTACTAGACAAACTAAACTAAGTAAAACAAAACAAAACTAAATCCGAATTATTAGCGTTAGAGTTAGTTAAACAAGAACAAACTATAGAAACATATATTAAACAAGTTAAGACACTTAACAAAACCAAAAACATAAATTAAAACTCAAAATCTAAAAATGATAAAAATCAACACAGAAACTCCAACCGGATTCGGTTGGCTCACCAACCGAATCGGTTGGTTGAAATAACTAAGTCAGAAAGTCGAACCGGATCCGGTTTCGGGTTGCAACCGATCGGTTTGATCGAAAAATATATATATATATATATATTTTTTTTTATTAAAACAGAATTTTAAATGCAATTAAGGAGTCATTAAGATGTATTAAACTCTAATTAATAAAAACTCTTCATAAACCAACAATTTAATAAATTAATAATAAAACCAATTAAACTAAAACTAAATTAACTACCAATTAAAATCTATCATTAAAACAATTAAACATATAACTGAAAAATATTACTATCTAATCATTAACCATTAAAACTAAAATTAAACCAAAACTTAATTAACTAATAAATAAATAAATAAATGTAAAGAAAATGAAAATAAATATAAGAAATAATTAAACTACAAGACATAATCTGCAAATAGAATCTAAAATTACAAGAATTACTCTAGGAACCATAACACAAATAACTAAGAAGACTAGAACAATAAAATCGCAACTAAAAATTACACAGAAAGTCTAACCGGATTCGGTTGGATCACCAACCGAATCGGTTAGTTTGTAACCAAAACTTTTTTTTCTTTTTTCGTTTTTTTACTTTTCAACAAATTTAATTCCAATACCACCAATTTTACAGAAAATCAAAGAAAATTAAAGAAAATCGCCGGCAGCGGCGCCAAAAACTTGATGTGCTGGGTTGGTGCAAGTTTTAAAAAATTTATAAACACGATTTAACCGTCTAACCTATTAACCCATACGAGCAAGTATACTCGTCCGTAATAGCAAAGTTTGGTAAGTCGAGATCGTCCCAAGGGATTTTGTGTTTGAAATTGATTTGTTTGAAAAGATTCCAACAAGAAAGCTTGTCAATACTTCCTCAAATAATTATGTTATAGTGAAATTCAATAAGAAATATATATATACTTGTGTGTAGTCTATAATCAATCATAAATAGTATTCATGAAGATTTGGTGTATACTCTTAATATGATGCACAAATCATAAGCAAATCATTCCCCAACCATGGTATATGTTTGTAAAAGTCATTCTAAGAACAAAAACATTTAGGTAATCCTTTCGTTCCTTATCCCAATGATTATCCTATAGAAATTCCATTTGTTTGCAACATGGTCTTATTAAATTTGTTCTTACGAATCTTTCGACCCTTTCGTGATGAAAATGTTCCTAGTCTTGTTTTAATAAGCAAACATTGTGGTTTTCAATCACCATATCCCCATACTAGTTTGTCACTTCACTTTTTGGAATAAAACACAAGAGAAATCCTTTCGGTCCTTTTTCTTAAAACATGTTTTATCAACAAATCAAACCAAGACTAGTATTTTTCCAACAAACTCATTTAAACAAGATCATATATACATGCATCACATTTTGAGAACACTAATATGATTAACTACATCCCAACACACAAGTATATCCCAAAACTACTCCATGATAATAATAATAACTAAACACAAATCATAACAAAGTAATTCTAACAATTCAAGAGAATAGAATTCCATAACAAAGTTCATAGAATACCTAAACTTTTGTGATTACAAGAATTAGAGTTCGTGGATTGTAGCAACCACGCGCCTCCAATCACCTAGATTCACCGTACAACTCCAAACTACCAAAACTATGGATGAGAATTGTTCCCTCCTTGCTCCTGGACGTTTTTCAGTAAGAACTAAGCTTTTGGGCTGAATAATATGGTTGGTATTAGTTTAGGTGTAAACTAATACAATTTTGGTTGTGTCACACCTAGTAAACTAGGACTAGGTTCCTTATATAGCCAAATGTGCTTGCTCAACTGTCCAAAAACGTTCCCAACAAGTAAATATCAAGAAATGATCGGACTCCAATGATTATGGGGAGTTAAGGCAACAATAAATGCAACTTTGTGTAACTGCAGCGCAAGAAACCGGATCGGTTTTGACTCCAACCGGATCGGTTGCATTTTGACCCAACGCCCAGCCGGATCCGGTTACGAGTTGTGACCGATCGGCTGGGTTTATGCTGTTTTGACTTTTTGTTGACTTTTCGCCTATACGCTTCATTCTTTGCTCTCGCTGATGATTTCCAAGACAAAACTTGATCTTTCATTGCTGTAGATACTTAGAAATCATTGTGCTTCCTAATCATTGAATCCAAAAAGCTTCCTAGCTCGACTTCCTTCCTCGAGAATCTTCCAAACGTGCATAAAAACTTCATTTCTTCATTATTTGTGATACCTGGCTACATATACATACACAATACGCATCTTTGCACTTTTGCAACAGTTATGAGTAAATATAGCCGATTATCATGCACAAAACTAACAATAACGCTACTAAAAACATGTTCATTTTAGGCGTTATCAATAGGCTTATGCTAAAAGAAACCAGAGCTTAATGAAGCTTGATAAAGGATTTGGACATGTTTTTTATTTTTCAAGTATTTTTTTTTTATTTTTTGTGATTTTCGGATTGGAAACATGAAACAAACTGAATTAGATTTAAAATAAGCTAAACAAACTTAACTAAAGCTAAACAGCAATGCTAAATGATTTAAGGCAGTAAACAATAGATTTTAGAAATTTGCACTAAAGGTAAAATTTCATTAAATGGAATCTGGTTACAAAACTTAGAAAGGAGAAATACAATATTGAATTAAAAACTTAAAAACATTTAGAAACAGAATTACACCTAATTAATCACCTACCAACTCTACATCACTGTGTGTGATTATGAGGTCCTTTTATAGCCGAATTGGAGCCTTAGAAGCTTCAGGAATGTGAGATTTGTGCTTCTTTTGAGTAATTCTAAACCCTTGATCAACTTCCCATCAATCAGCATTCAATCTTTTCCCTTGATTCCCCTGATGACATCCTATCGACCAATTACAGCTCACTTTGGCACACGGATTGCCAAGGTGGCCTTCCACATGTCAGCATTTGTCAGAAAAAAGGACTATTGTACCCTTAATTGTGGTGATTTTGTACGGGGTAATTTCTAGGGTTATTACGATTTGGGGATTTTTTGTGCGTGAGTTACTGTTGGGTAATATTTTAGTATTATTTGACTATTTTGACCGGGGTAAAGGATAACGGGTCAAGGGTATTTGATAGGGTTCATGTGATGAGAAAGGTTCAGAAGGGTTTAATGGTGTTGATTGGTCAGCAAAGGGTGAAAGGGTAAAGGGAATTTGAACCCTTTGGTTTATTAAATGGATTTTAAAATGTTTATATTTTATTTTCAAAGGGTTAAAAGTGTAAAATGGTAGAAGTTAAAGGGTAATTTTGGTAATTTGGACACCAAGGTATATTTTGCAAATGTGGGAAAGATGAGGGATCAAAGTTGCCATTTCTGATATCTCCAGGGTAGATTTTGCCAGTTTTGCAAACTTGAGTGACTGAATCCGTAATTTCTTCAAAGTTGATCCAAACTTCCAAAAATCATCCCTTTAGCATCCAAAACTTCAAATTCACTCAATTCTGATTTCTCGGCTTTAGCTTTTGCACTCTCTTCCTTCTCGTGTTCGGTTTTTGTCTGATTTGCCTTTCTTTTGTGTGTTTTGCCATATCCATACATGCACATGCATAAACTCAAGAAACCAACAAATATTAGGTATAAACGGCTCTTTTTTGGTTATTTTGGGCTTATTTTGGTAAAGAAAATGTATGTGTTTTTGCACATACCACCCTCACAAAGGGATGGACTCGTCAAGGGGAGCTAAGTCGAGAATACTTCTCCTCACTTACTCTCTATTTTTCATTTTTTTTTCTCCTTTCACATGTTTTTCTTAAAACAATGTTAGTTTCTTTTCGACGCTCTTTTTGTTTTGACAAAAAAATGGAGAAGAGAATAAAAACTCCAATTCAAACTTTTACGAGTTTTAGTATTTCCTTAAAATAATCTTATGTTTTGTCATGAACAAAAAGGGGGAGATTGTTAATACAAATAAGCCGTAAAAACGTTTATTTATATTTTACGATCTTCTAGTGTTTTGTCGATAACAAACGTAAAATCATTTTAACGAAACAAATAAAATACGTAAATGGTTTGAGCCAATAGTTTACTAACATACTTATATTTTCATATAAAACACTAAACAAATAATAGTGCTTTCATGATTTGGTAATTTATATGTACAACAACTAGTGTTTACATATTGGGTAGATATATACATACTTAGTATGCATTATAATGGGTAAATTGAAAGGGTAGAACTTTAAGTATTTAACCCATTGACTTAATACATTGAATGTAGTTGGGTAAAATCCAAAGTCCATGACCCATACCCATGGAACATAACCCATGACCCATTGTATGGCATCATGCATAAGTCATAATGGGTATTATCCATGACCCATGGAGCTAACCCATAACCCATGGACTAGATACATTGTATCTACTTGGATACCCATGGTCCAAAGCCTAGGACCCATGACCCATAACCCATGACCCATGACTCAAACCCATGGGCAAAGAAGAGCGTCTCACAGATCCCTAGTTATACACTAGACGGATCCCACAAACAAGGGATCTGTGGGATTCGTGGAACAGTAGCATATTTTGTATATAAATAGTGAGCCACTTCTTCATTGTAACTCACCCCTTTCACACACATTCTCCCTTAGTGTTGAAAAATCTCTAACCTCAGATCCAAAGGATCGTTGTATGTAGTTTTCTGTTTTTGTTTGTGTGATTCTCTAGGTTCCTCTTAAAGGTGAGATCACCACCTCTTGAAGTCGAGCAAGCTCAAGTCCATGGGTTGCCAAGCTTCATCATCATCAAGACTACTGAAGTTATCTTGTTGATAGTTCTCCTTTCTCATTAGAAGTGTTGTGTCGAAGACATAGGTGAAAGATATCTAAAGGGTCAAGTCTAAGACATTAGTGAACGGTGTCGAAGGCTTGTGTATAAGGTATTAGAGAAAGGTGCCGAAAATTGGTGTCAAAGGCATTAGTGAAGAGGGTCGAAGGTTAGGGTCAAAGGCATTAGCGAAAGGTGCCAAGGGTGTACATTCGATATGGTGTGTCGATGTACAAGATAGGTTAGTATTGGGTCAAAGGATATTGATATCCTTATTGATGTTGTTATAAGGAGTGGATCTCCTTTGGATAGGTATTGTGTAGTGTTGGGTAGTAGTTCCTCCTTTGTAAAGGAACTCGGTATCTAGCCTTGTACCGGATAAAGTGTAGGCGACGTTGTGATAGGTTTGGTTCTACCTCGTGGAAGAACCCGGTGTTTAGCCTTGTACCGGATAAAGAGTAGGCGACGTTGTGAAGGCTTCTCCGCTACAAGGAGTTTTTGTTGTTTAGTGATTACGAACTCTCGAGTAGGTGAGAGTGGCGTAGGGCAAGGAAGGTGTCCTTGTAGCCGAACCACTATAAATACTCGCGTTGTGGTTTTGTGCTTCTTGCTCTTTATCTTAGTTTCATTTATTCATATACTTGTCTATCAACATCCAACACACACGTTCCAATAGATTGACATAAGTCGATCTAAATAGTTTAAAACCAAGTTTTAATTGGAAAAACTATTCAACCCCCCCCCCCTCTAGTTTTCCACAAATACTACAAAACGGTTCCCAAGTACCTTCCAAAGTCGAGTTAACGACCTCAACATAACGAGCACCTTCAAGATCAGTGCCATCATGTTCCACACCATTTTTCAAACCAAGATCAGCCAAGCTAGTTTCCTTTTTCTTTTTCTTTTTCCCACCTCCTCCCAAATCCAAAAAACCACTCTTCATCATCAAACCATACACCAACGACCCTTAACAGAAACACATAAATGAAAACTAGAAAAACAAGAAGCACAAAAACTGTCTAACTTTAGTTACGTAGAAACCCTAGTAACCTAGGGCTTGGAACAAAAAACAGAACATACCTTAATCTCCTTCCATGGTGATGCAATTACTTAGGATGTTGAATAGAATATAAACAACCTAGCGATCACAGAATTAGACCCTAACAACCGTCTAACCCTAATTGCACCAAAACCTAACCAAGAACGAATGCAATAATAAATGTGAAGCCACGAGAACGTGATTGCACAATCTATAATTGAATCGTACTAGTAGGTTTGAGAAACGAACATGAGAAAAAATGAAAAAACGACGTAGGGTTATTTTGCCTTTATTATTGTATTAAAGATATCTTGTTAAGCCTTGTCGTGTGGGGAGTAGATCTAGTGAGAAGAGAAATTGAAATAAGAAGAATGAGAAGAAATTTGAGTCACACATTTTAAATGAGGAGGAGAAATTTAGGGGGAGATGCATTTATTTCTTTAGGTGCATCTGAAATGTGCGGTTGTGGTTTCTTCTCACCCTTCTCATTTTAATTTTACTTCTCATTTGATCCTTTCGTGTGATTAAAGTATACCTAAAAGGAAGATACATTTGTTAGATTTAAGTTAGAGTGCTAAATTATACAAGCAATTGTATGATTAAGTTGAACACCTACTTTAAGCAGAATAGCTATTAGAGTAAGGTTTGATATTGATATTATATGTTAGATAGGGTGTATTGCATGAGCCTTAAGGTTTGATATTGATATTTATACGAAAGTATAGGCAACACAAGATGAACAATAAAACATTTATTCAGATCTAAGCTGCAATAGTCAGCTTAGATTAAGTTTACAATAGTATCCAAATATTACAAGATTAGATTAATGTCAATGAGACAATAATCATGTAAATGTAAAGACAAGACAAGATCAGTGAAATGATCAGAAAGAAGAGAGGAGAGTGATACAAAAGACTGCACACTCAAGTGTGTGTAACCCTAGATTAAGGGATTTATTAAATAGGAGATTAAGTTTCACTAAGACCCCTCTAACGGCTATAATTGACTCATCAGCAGAAACGATGAAAGCTTCAGCAGAAATGAACATCTTGGAACTTTAAATCTTTTATCCTTTCTCCAAGTTTAACCCCTGTAATTAATCCTGCAATGAACCATAACTAGAAAGCCATTAGCAATTGATAGAATGATATGTTTGCCACAGATTATCACCCCAAAATTTAACATTCCCCCTTAATCTGATGAGTAAACATATCAAACAATATCAATTTTTCACACAAAAATTTATGCTGATAGACAGGGAGGTTCTTTGTGAGTATGTCTGCAGTTTGGTTTGAAGAGCCAATCTTTTTAGCATTTATAACACCTCTAGAAATTTTTCCCCTGATGAAGTGAACATCAATTTCAAAGTGTTTTGATCTTTCATGGAAAACAGGGTTGACAGCAAGTTGTAAAGCAGATTTGTTGTCACCGAAAAGATTGACAGGAAGATTGATATCAACTTTTAGATCTTTTAGGATTTTTTGAATCCAAATGATTTCACAGGCAGCAGTAGACATAGATCTATACTTTGCTTCTGTGGAAGATTTTGAAAGAGTGTTTTGTTTTTTACTTTTCCATGAGATTAAACAATCATTGAAGAAAACACAATAACTTGTGACAGATTTTCTGGTTTTCTTGCGTTTGGCCCAATCAGCATCACGATATCCTTCCGGATGATTTTCGAGTTCTTTGAAATTGTACCTTAGACCTTTTCCTGGAGCTCCTTTTAGATATCTCAGAACATTGAGGGCACATTCCAGATGAGATTTTAAGGGAGAATGCATATATTGTGCCGGACAATGAACTGAGTATGAGATGTCAGGTCTTGTATGGGTGAGATAGATAAGTTTCCCAAGTAACTTCGATAACCAGGTGATGTTGACAAACAAGGGGTCATCAGCAGTGGGAATGTATGGAAGCACAGAGTTGGGTTCCATAGGAGTGGACACAGGTTTGCACCCAAGAAGACCAAATTCTTTGAGGAGTTCAAGACAGTATTTTCTTTAAGAAAGACAAATGTCATTCCCAGTTTTTAAAACCTCAATGCCAAGGAAATATTTTAGATTTCCCAAGTCTTTGATATGAAATTTGGATTTCAGAAACTCTTTAAAAAGATTTATCTCATCAATACAGTTTCCAGTAAGAACAATATCATCCACATAAACAAGCAGAGCAATAAACTTGTTATTCTCTGTTTTGGTGAACAAGGAGTGATCATTAACAGATTGAACAAAATTATTTTCTTTTAAAACACTGACAAGTTTTTTATTCCATTTCCTGGGAGCTTGTTTTAGGCCATATAGAGACTTGACAAGTTTACAAACTTTATTTTTATTGTTCTCATTACAGAACCCCTTGGGGATGGTCATATAGATATCCTCATCAAGATCTCCATACAAGAAAGCATTGTTAATATCAAGTTGAAAAAGAGGCCATTTGTTTTTTACAGCTAAGGCAATAAGACATCTAACAGTAGACATTTTCACAACAGGGGAAAAAGTTTCATCATAGTCTATTCCTTCCCTTTGGTTATAGCCTTTAACAACTAATCTAGCCTTGTATCTATCAACTTCACCATTGGCTTTATATTTGATTTTAAAGATCCATTTGTACCCAATAGGAGTTCTATTAGGAGGTAGATCAGTTATATCCCAAGCATGGTTTTCATTTAAGGCCTCAATTTCAGAATTCATAGCATCAACCCAATTACTATCAAGGATAGCTTCTTCATAACATGTAGGTTCAATACTTTTATTAAGGCTAGATGCAAAGCAGTAATTATCTTTGTTAAGATTAGAGTAATTAACAACCTTTTCAACACCATATTTGACTTTTCCTTCTACAATAAAGTCGTTAAGATTACTGGGCAACTTAGAGACTCTGGTTGACCTTCTAGCAGTAGTGGGTGGCAAGCCTCTTTCTTGTTCAGCAGAAACAGGTGTAGTATCAGCAGAATCAGAAGATGCATTAGCAGGATGTGATTCATGTGATATGGTGCCCTCAGGGTGTGTATTATCATCTATAGATGTTCCAACTGGTTTGTCAATCCTAGTAGGATGATTTACCACTGTGCCATCATCATAGGATGTCACTCTCCCTTCATCATTGGGACTTATTTGTGAGTCAAAGAAATTTTTGTGATTTAAATCTTTTGGTACAAAAGTTTCAACAAAAGGTTTTGACAAAGTATTTTTCATTTTGAAGGGAAAAACAGTTTCATAAAATTTGACATCTCTGGAGTAAAAAATATTTTTTGTTTCTAGGCTCAAGAGTTTATAGCCTTTCTTCTCATTTGAGTAACCAATAAGGACACTTTTTTCAGACCTACTACCAAATTTATCAGAGATGTTGAGAATGGTGGCATAGCATAAGCCGCCAAAGACTCTAAGGAGAGAGAGTGAAGGGTCATGCCCATACACAAGGAAGAAGGGGACTTGCCGACAGAACTGAAGAGGAAACCTGTTTATGACATAGGCAGCAGTTAGAACACATTCAGACCAAAGATTTAGAGGTAATTCCCCCTGAAACATAAGGGATCTAGCTACATTAAGGAGATGCCTATGTTTCCTTTCTGCAATACCATTTTGTTGTGGTGTATAAACACAAGAGGTTTGATGTAAAATTCCTTTTTCATGGAAAAAATGTTGAAGTTTATTATTGACAAATTATGTCCCATTATCACTTCTAAAAATCTTGACATTGTGTTCAAATTGATTTGATAGCATATGAGTAAAGTTAACAATGGAAACATAAACATCATCCTTCCCCTTAAGCATATAAACCCACACTGCCTTGGAATAGTCATCAACAACTGTTAAAAATATTTGTAACCATCTCTGCTAGTGACTTTATATGGTCCCCATACATCAAGATGGACAAGTTGACCAATTTTAGTTGATTTATGTTCACTTAGAGGGAATGGTTCTCTGGTTTGTTTAGCTTTATTACAAGTATCACAGAGATGATCAGTTTCAGATGTACTATCAAATTTAAGAGTGGGTTTAAGTATGTGTAGGACTTGGTCAGATGGATGACCAAGTCTTTGATGCCAAAGATTTTTAGAAACATGATAAACAAATATGCAGTTATTAGAAATAGTCTTACATGTAGAATCAATATCAAACAAATATAACCCATTGTATTGTTTACCAATCCCCACAATCCTTTTTTGATGTAAATCCTGTATATAGCAATTAGATTCATTAAACCCAACAAACATCTTATTGTCTCTAGCAATTTTATGAACAGACAGCAGACTAACATTGTACTCAGGAACAACAAGTACATCAAAAAGAGTTAGGTCGTTATTGACCTTTAAATCACCAATTTTAGTAATTAAGGCATGAGTACCGTTGGGATGTCCAACAGTTAAGCCAAGATTTGAAATGTTAACAACATTGATTAAAAAATTTTCAGACACAGTCATGTGCTGATTTGCACAAGAATCAACAATCCAACCAAGACTGATGTTTCCAGATAGAGTTTTTGTGTTGTTGTTAAAAAATTTATTAAAGTTTACATTAAACTTGACACTGCCATTAAAGAAGGTTCTGAAAAATTTTACTTGCCAAGTTGGCATTAGCAGATGACACATTGTTGTCATTGAGAAGAATCATAAGTCTGGAGAGCTGTTCATTAGACAAGGAAACAGGAGAGTTGCTTGCACTATTATCAGTGACATGATTAGTTTCAGCAGAAACATTGTTACTGCTGAAAGGTTTACCATTAAAAATCCTTTTAACATATCTAGCAGGATAACCAACAAGATCATAGCATCTATCAACAGTGTGACCAGGTTTTTTGCAATTAGTACATTTGAGATTCATGTTTGGTCCTCTGCTATTTGAGTTGTTACCATTATTAAAACCAGAACCTTTGTTGTTAAAGCCTTTTTTGTTATCAAAAAATTTCCCACCATCAGACGTTTTTGCAGCAAAGGCTGTAGCATTGGGTTTAGCAGAGCTATTCCCAGATGAAACATTTCTGTGAGATTCTTCTCCGAGACAACAAAAAGCAGTTTTGACATTGGGTAAAGGATCTCTGGTTAAAATATTGCTTCTGATGGGGACATAGGAGTCATCAAGACCCATAAGAAATTGCATTAACTTGATTAGCTGATTATGTTTTTCAAAATGTTTTGCAGCCTCACAAGTACAGGGAGGCAAGTTGATCATACAATCAAATTGTTTCCATAAAGAGTTAAGGTTGTTATAATAATCAGCAAGAGAGGACCCACTTTGACTAAGAGAGTTTATATTTTTATGCAAATTAAAGATAGCTGAACCATCAACCTTATCATAAGTCTCTTTAAGATCATTCCACATTTCATAAGCAGTTTTAGCATATATAGCACCCGAAATAGTTCAGGTGAGAGAATTAAGAATCTGAGTAACCACAACAGAGTTACAAGTATCCCATTGATTAGCAAGACTAGGTTTGAATCATCTCTTATGCAAGTACCATCAATAAACCCTAACTTATTATGGTTTCTTAAAGCAAAGGTCATGGCCATATTCCATATTTTATAATTTTCAGTTCTAGTGAGTTTAATAGAAATAATGGGAGTACCATTGGTATTGTTGGGGTGTAAATACAAAGCATCACCAAAGGATAAGCTTTTCTCAGTGGAAGAACCACCACCACCAATATTATCATCACCAATAGCCATAACGCAAACAATTAAAATATACAGATATAATAAGACAGACAAGGAATCACAGACAGAGATAATAATAAGAGCAGATAGATAAATAAATGAGACTTTGTATATAAGAAACAACAAGCACCAAGCCTGTGGACTAGGGTAAACCAGAGCAGGTATTCGTACCACTCAAAGGTGGCAGATCAAGATGTTAGTCTACCCGTTTGCACCCACAAAGACTTAAGTACTGTATGTTTGAAGAAAGGATAAGACTTAGACTTACAGAGAAATATGCAGCGGAAGAACAAGTCACAATTACCCTAGATTCACTTAGTCTAGGGCTAATTGTAGCAGAAGATAACAGTGATTACGCCAGGTGCAATAACCCCAAACCACCAATTTGTTGCCGAAGAGAATCAATGAGCACAGAAGCTCGATACCATGTACGAGAGTATAGGCAACACAAGATGAACAATAAAACCTTTATTCAGATCTAAGCTGCAATAGTCAGCTTAGATTAAGTTTACAATAGTATCCAAATATTACAAGATTAGATTAATGTCAATGAGACAATAATCATGTAAATGTAAAGACAAGACAAGATCAGTGAAATGATCAGAAAGAAGAGAGGAGAGTGATACAAAAGACTGCACACTCAAGTGTGTGTAACCCTAGATTAAGGGATTTATTAAATAGGAGATTAAGTTTCACTAAGACCCCTCTAACGGCTATAATTGACTCATCAGCAGAAACGATGAAAGCTTCAGCAGAAATGAACATCTTGGAACTTTAAATCTTTTATCCTTTCTCCAAGTTTAACCCCTGTAATTAATCCTGCAATGAACCATAACTAGAAAGCCATTAGCAATTGATAGAATGATATGTTTGCCACAGATTATCACCCAAAAATTTAACAATATTATATGTTAGATAGGGTGTATTGCATGAGCCTTATTAACCTAGATTTGGTGATTGCTTACTTTTAACCTATCCTTCCCGTAATTTTCATAAATAGGTTAGTTGTTTATGAACTTAACAGCTATGTAAATTTGTTCATAAGTAATCACCCTTATATCTAATATAAGTTTAATTATGTATTTCCATTTCATTCTTGTTTTCCGTCAAACCCACCTTTAGAACCTGATAGCTTACCTGCTACTATAAAAAAAACAAATTACCAAAAATAGCTTCACCTGATAGGACTAATTTAGAAAGCCGCTTCACTTTCTCTCCGTTGTTCCCCTATAGAACGATGTTCTCGATCAGTACACTGCTTATGAGTTGAAAAACTTTGCATAAAGGAAAAAAGCTATAAATGCTTAATGTACTTTATCAAAATAACTCATTGTGCTTTCTCAACTTTTTTTATTGTCATTACACTTAATGTTGTTTCCAGTCGATATCATTATACATAACCGTTTTCATTTTATTCGGTTATTTTCTGTCCGTTTTTATCCGTTTTCGTAAATCGTCCATTTTTATCCATTTTTATTTTAATCTGTCCGGATAAAAACAGATAAAAACGGATTAAAACCGTTTTTTTATCCATGTCAAAACGGTTTTATCCGTTTTATCGGACATTAAAATAAAACGGATAAAATGGACGATTCAAAACGGATAAAAACGGACAGAAAATAACCGAATAAAATGAAAACGGTTATGTATAATGACAATAAGTGAAGTAGAAAGAGCATAATGAGTTTTTTTGTAAAGTACGTTATGAATTTATAGCTTTTTTCCTTGCATAAATTATACAGTAAATTAGATAAACCCAAACTTTTGATATCCTCACATGTACTCAAACATGCTTGGCTTGTTTGAGTACTATTTTTAAGAGACTCCATTGGGATCGAGTTTGCACATCTACCACGTCTGACAACTTGAGTGAATGCGAATCATTAAGTACAAATTAGCAAGATTAATTAATTAGAGACATACAATAATGCTCGACAATAGGCCACCTGAAATGTTTAAACAATTCATTATCTTGCATTAAAATGCATTGCAGTACTTCGTAACTCTCGACATGCTTCCTTGAGTCAGGTCTCGAGTGTTCTGTTCTAGTGTATGTCACTATCTTTTGTCTCTTTTAGGTATGGAATATGTTCTTTTTATGTGCATGCATATATAATATAATTAGGGTGCCTATAATTATTCTTTAACTATTTATTTGTACGACATAAGTGAACAACTTATGTTCGGACAAGATCAGCACAAATCCCAATAGCAGTGGTTATATTCTTTTCACTTTTACATGATTACTAGCTAAGTACAGTATAATATTTACATCAAAACATGTGTATAAACACAACATGCGCATATCTCTCGTATGCACTGATTGATTTAATCACTAACTAATTAGCTACTGTAACACTCAATTATTGAATTGTCTCTCACCATGTTCAGTATATCTATACTATCTATAAAAGGTAGACTAAATTGCGAAAATTGTCCTTAAAGTTTAGCCAAATTGCAAAGATCGTCCTTGTGGGAAACTTTTGGGGCAAAAATTGTCCCTTGCCAACAAGACTAAAATGCCTTTTCTAAACGTTTGGCACAAAACTTGCAATTTGGCCAAACTTTAAAGACGATTTTTGCAATTTATTCTTTTCTATATTATTTTATGTTTTCTTACATAAATGATCCATGTGTTATACAAAGTTTTACAATGTTAGTCTCGATTTTTTTTTTTAACCATCGCCACCCACTACCACCGCCACCCGCCACCACCACCATCTCCAACCCACCACCGTCACCCACTACCACCACCCCCATCCACCACCACCCATAGCCACCTCCGTCACCCACTACCACAACCTCATCCACCACCACCCACAACCACCACCGCCACCCCTCACAGCCACCACCGCCACTGACCACCACCACCATCGCCACCCCACCACCGCCACCCACTACCACCACCACTCACAGCCACTACCGCCTCCCACCGCCACTGACCACACCACCATCTCCACCCCACCACCGCCACCCAATAACAAAAAGCAATGGTGAGTGGCGGTGGTGGTGGATGAGGTTGTGGTAGTGGGTGGCAGTGGTGGGGTGGAGATGGTGGTGGCTGGTGGCGGTGGTAGTGGGTGACGGTGGTGGGGTGGAGATGGTGGTGGTGGTGGCGGGTGGCGGTGGTAGTGGGTCGCGGTGGGTGGCGGTGGTGGGGTGGCGATGGTGGTGGTGGTCAGTGGCGGTGGTGGTTGTTAGTGGTGGTGGATGGGGTTGTGGTAGTGGGTGACGGTGGTGGCTGTGAGTGGTGGTGGATGGGGTTGGTGGTAGTAGGTGACGGTGGTGGGGTGGAGATGGTGGTGGTGGCGGGTGACGGTGGTAGTGAGTCGAAATCAGGACTAACATTGTAAAACTATTTACAACACAGGGATCCTTCATGTAAGAAAAATGAAAATAATATAGAAAAGAGTAAATTAAAAAAATGGTCCTTAAAGTTTGGCCAAATTGCAAGTTTCGTCCCAAACGTTTAGAAAGGGCATTTTAGTCATTTGTTGTTGGCCAGGGACGATTTTTGCCCCAAAATTTTCCCACAGGGACGATCCTTGCACTTTCTAAACGTTTGGGACGAAACTTGCAATTTGGCCAAACTTTAAGGACGATTTTTGCAATTTACTCTAAAAGGTATATGATCAAAGTGAAATGTTAAATGTTGAAAATTGGTTAAAGGTGAGAAAAAATGTATAGTGTAATTAATACTCTCATTAAAACACCTCATTACTTAAAAGTACAGTGATTTATTCATATTGTACAACTAACTAAAAACATATCTACCAAATTAAATACAAACACATTAAAACACCTCATGCTGAAAAGTACAATAAAATTTTCACAATGTACAATTTAAACAAGCTACAACATAATCCAGAATATAAAATAATTAAACACGCTAATTAATGTTATTTTTGAAACACCCTAAAATAAAAAGCACATGTTATTATACACATTATATAAATTAATAAAACACACAAAGTTTCATACAAGCTAACAAGTTGATGGTACATATAGTTTTGAAAACCGGACCGAACCAAGGGGTTCAACCGAAAACTGGTGTCGCCACCGGTTCGACTAACCAATAAAAGCCATCCGAAAACGAACCAGAGAGGACCCGTTGAAACCGATACAAACTGGTAAATCAGGCCTCATCGAGATCTATTTCTCCGGTTAATCATCACAGGGTACACGCGTATACTATATATAAAGGAAAAAACAAAAAATGAAAAGTAAAATGTTGAAACTAAAAATAGAAATGTTGAAAACATATATTTCAAAAGGAAACTATTAATACACATCGAAAGCCGGGTTGACCCGGGACGCTTCAAACCCGACCGGCTGACCCGGTTTAATTTCACCCGTATTCAACCTAACCCGTCGGGTTGACCCGGTTTAAATCGACCCGTTTTTCGACCGGAACGGTTCAACCAGTTGAACCACCCGGGTCGACATGGGTTTCAAAACATTATGTTTAATCCCCAAATCTTCAAACTTTTATTAATTTTCTTTTATAACCCATTAACTTTTTTTATCACTAAATGATCTGTCGTTATAAAATCTCGTTGCTATGCTTTAATACTCCTCTAGTTTGGTCAAGTACATACTTCAAGATTGAGTTGAGATCAATATAGATATCATATTTACCATAGATCCAATAAACCAATCTTAGCCATCCATTTTTAATCAAAGTTAATAAAAAACCATTTTCACCTTTTTTTTAAAACAACATATCGCGACGAGAAAAATACACCATCGCGACGAGAATTAAATTATTTTTCTATTAATATGCACTTTTCTATATTTTCGACAACCTTTTTTTTTCAGAAATTCCGCCCAGAAAAATCATATATGATTTGTAAAATCATATATGATTTTTAAAAATCGAATCATATATGATTTTCACAAATCATATATAATTTTTACAAATCATATATGATGTTTCTGGGCCGAAATTTTGAAAAAAAAATGGTTAAAAATATATAGTAGTGCATATCTATAGAAAGATAATTTAATTCTCGTCGCAATGGTATGATTTTTATCGCGTAACAATTAACGGTGTGCGAGATATTTAATTTTTAAAAAAATGGTGAAAGTTTATTTTTTTTAAAAAATGAATGGCTATTATTGGTTCATTGAATCTATGGTAAATTTGAGATTTATATTGAACTTTTGCCCTTCAAGATTAACAAAATGTTGTGTATTATTTGCGGTCAACAACTCTCTTTGGACGCTACATCATACTTAAAGTTGGTTCCCAGAGATAATCTATAGGACAACATGTATATAATGAGCTCGACTTACCAATTATTATATATGATGATATATGATATTCCCTATTAGCCCGTGAAAACAAGTTTTAAACTTTGACTGTGAAACCAGTTGGATCCCATGTTGTCGTCGACCTTTAGCGACAACTTTTTAGTGAAGACAAGTCGTCTCTAAAGGTCCATAGCGACGACAATTTAGCTTTTAGAGACGATTTGTTTTTCAGTCAATGGTTTTCCCGGTAAATATATTACTCTTAAAAAATATTAATGTACATAGGATGAGGGTGGATCTCACATCTCAACCCATTACAGTCAATACAAACACACCTATTGTGCTTCAAACAAACACTATCATAAGAGAGACAAACATATCTTATAAATCTACCAAAATAATATGCCAATAACAAAACTAAAACTACTTCCTATCTCTACCGCGGATATGGATGTCCCACACGTCACAGAAATCAAGTTGTTCTTCATTTAAATCATTAACATCGAATTCGAAATCATCATAACAATCATAATCATCATACTCCTGGAGACTTGCATCGTTAGTTCCTGTTGGTCCACGCAGTTTGAGCAAATGACGATACTAGATCAACAATAAGAAACAAATCGAAATCTTTTACTCATGACCACTAAGACTACTAATAATATCTCTTGTACTTTTCAACGTTTATAAATCTTATTAGAAATGAATCAAAGATTTACAAGGAATAGTTTACGATACACTATTCCTGTTGATGACAAATGAAACTCTCCTATTAGAACGACTAGAAGCAGCTAGCTTTGCTTAGTTCGTTCCTAAGAGAGGAGATCCTATCAACCATAATAATTAATATTATTTTATGTGCTTGTTTAGGATCTTTACTTATCACAGTTACAATCTTTAGTTTAAATAGGAAGGAAAACAATGTGGATGCACATGGGTATAGTAGCTTGCCAACTTTCATTATATAGCAAGTGCCTAGTTTTCTAGGTTAAGGGTCCTTTTTGTTTACAAGTACTGACAACTATTTGTACCCAAAATGTTACTTTCTCATCTTTTGATAAGTCCTTATGCTTATCTTTCAAGAAGTCCCCCCCCCCCCCCCACAATACTTCAGAGACTAAGTTGCTCTTTAGAGATAAGTCTTCAAGGTCAGTGAGAAATTTGTCAGATCTCAGTGACTCTGATGTTGTTTGTAGCTCCTTGTACTTTACTCCCCGACACGACATCAGTTTATAAAGTGTTTCTTCAGATGGTCTTCAAATTCTCTTAAGCGTGACTGTTGATTGTCTTTATACAACTCTCACTATTTTCTTTTATCAGTGTGCTACATTCACTGAAGAACTTTCAGTAAGTTACACTCTCTGATAACCATCAGGGATTAACACCCTCTGATAACCATCAGTGAGTAAGACCTATGATTTCCATCAGAGGGTGACTTACTCTCTGATCCTTATCAGTGAGTGATTTACTCTCTGATCCTTATCGGAGACTTTGAATAAATTAGGCTATTTTATGTTTAAATACTTGTAAGAGATAATTGGGTCAAAATTCATTCCTAACAGTTCCTCCACCAGCACGATTCGGGTTAGCCATATATCGAGCCATATCATTATCAATATCCTCGGCTTCATCACTATCCGAATCTTCCCCTTGCATTTCCATGGTAGTACTAGGTCAACTTACCGATGTCACATTAGCCTTGTTTCGCATAGGAAGTGGCTTCCTATCATCACCCAATAGCAGAAGCTTCCCATCAAGTATTTGACTTTCTAGTTAATTAATCTTTTCAACCAAAGATGTAGTATTTTGACTATCAAATGAATCAGTAGGTGCACTCGCATGTTTATCCTTGTTCCCATTACCTTCCTCTTGACTCTTTTCATGTGAAGTAGAGAATTTATGACCCTCACCTTCCTCCTCATCTACCATAGAGCTCAATACATCAAACGGGTTCGATGTGAAAGGAACCGTATTATAAATTTTATCATTAGTTTCCTTTAGTTTCTTTGTTGCTTTAGGTTTATAAATGAATTATGACTTTGAACCAATTTGAACCCCACAAACAACTTGCCTTGGCATTTTCATGTTCTTAATAGCAACTATAGCAAGTTTCTTAGGACACTCATTAAGAACATGACCAAATACTTTGCAACTTGAGCATCGTGATGTGTCCACTCGTACTCAATACGAATGGTGTGTATAGTGTACCCCTCATCCTCGAATTTTGGAACCACCACCACAAGGGAATATATCAACTCCGCATCAGCTCTTTCCTCAATCATGGCTTGTGCATAACTCGACCTACCCCAAGACTCCATGCACATAGTGGACGTGTAAGAATCTAACATCAATGGGGTGCCTAGTTTAGTTGCAATAGCACTTAAACCATCTTTCGTGAATGCAGTAATAGGAATATCATGAAGCTTGACCCAAACCGGAATATTAAACACATCCTCCTTCATAACATTCGCATTCGGTGACCATTTTTCATAATTAATGGCACGTTGAGTTAACCATGGACCACTCTCAAGCATTGCTGCCATACCATCATTATAGTTAACCTTGAAGAAAAAAACTCCATTAAAATTCATCATTGATTTAACAAGTCCAAACTTTCTCCAAGCATTCTTAACATAGTTCTCGCTACCGGGTATGCCACATACTTGTCCAAAAAAAGCCATATACCGGGTTACTAAACCTTCCACGTACAACTTGAATCGAGTTCATCGAAACTGCTACATCCGCCCCATTGACAGCCGGTGCTAGCGATTTACGAAAATTTGCACCTCTCGATAGTCCCTTGACAAACTTTGCATACGAAACAATGTTCTTGGTATTATCATTCGGATCAGGCCCATGGTTTTCCCATTCAGAGTACCTGTTGTGGTCAACTCAGAAGACGAATTCACACTCGAGAACATAGTTTTATCGGCCCTTTGAAGTATTACCCAACGTGTTTGAACCAGAATTAAGGACATTCTGATCCACGTTCATATCCTGCAAGAAGGACCGGTACCCAAGTTAACCTTCACAGAATCATCATCGTAATCCTTGTTCGTAACTGGAATCTCAGCCACATTCTTAAGCTTTTCTTTAACACCTATCCCTCCCCCTCTCCTTTTGGACAAAAAACACCTTTTTCCATCTCAAACAATGATGCAAGTCAATTGACCATCAAACCAACATCATAAACGACCAATACCAGAATAGCAAAACCATAAAACGCGATTATGGTTTTATCAAACAGGAGCCAACAGAACCCACAGTCCGATTACCCGCACGTTACTGCTGCAGGTATCCTGTAACCAAAAATTTTGACGAGAAATGTTTTTGTATTATACATTTTTTGTGACAAAAACTTTACAAACAACAATAATTTAGGTTGGAATAACTTTAAGCAATAGTAAAAAAAAAAAAAAAAAAAAAAAAAAAACTATTTCAAACAGAAACAACAATGGATGCCCTTGTGATGCGTCGTCGACAAAAAGTCAATCAAGTTTTTCGAAAATTAGGTTTGTCCGATAGAAGTTTGTTGTAACAGTAACTTTATTGATAACAATGATTTTAATCACATAAGAAATGAAACTTAAGCTTTAGCCACAGTCTTTGATTCAACACCAGGAAAGCAACATCTATAAACAAAATCTATACTTTAAGATGTTAATTTTGTGTGTTTCTAGTTTAATTCCTTTATTGATAATAGACGTGATTATTAGCAAGAGCAATACCATGTTACGCTGCTCACTAACATAAATCCAAAAACATATCTCAAAATACGTTTAAGATATATATCATGTACTTGGTAATATTTCTATTTCTCTTTCAGCATTTTTCTTTAAGCATGTTACCCACGTGATGCAATGGTAAAGAAAGAAAATGATTTGTTAAATAGTTCACGACATTCTATAAGATATAATCAAATAGTGTATATGTTAATGTTATTTGCTAAAGAAAATAGTTTCATTGCTTTTATTTTGTAAATCACATAAAGAAAAACAATATCTATAATTTAGAAACTATCATAATTACATACTTTATGTTGAATTTTTTGGAAATAATTTTATAACCTTAATTTTTTATGGAGAATTAACTATTAATATGAATTAAAATGTTGTGCAAAATTGTAGGTAATATGGTTTACATAAATAAAATTGGAGCTATATTTATTGATTTAAAATCATTTGATTACAAAAGATTCTTTATTTACTAAGTGATCAATCTCCACACTTCATTTTTATTTGATTATTTTTTAAAAAATATTAATATCTTTCAAACCGTTAATCGTTAAGCGAAAATATATATATATATTATATCATTACGATGAGCATTTAATTATCTTTCTATAGATATGCACTTTGATATACTTTCGACAAAAAAAATTTTTCGTTTTTTTCACGTTTTATTTTTTAAGTTTTTTCGTTTTTTTACTTTACTGAAATTTGTATTAAAAAACCATATATGATTAAACATTAATTTGAATATCACATGTGATATTAGTGTTAAATCATATATGATATGTAATATCACATGTGATATTAGTGTAAAATCACATATGATATACATATCATATCACATGTGATATTACATATCATATATGATTTAACACTAATATCACATGTGATATTCAATTTAGTGTTTTATCATATATGATTTTTTTTCATGCAAATTTCAGTAACGAAAAAAAAACAAAAAAACGTGAAAAAAATGAATTTTTTTCTTTTTCCGAAAGTATATCAAAGTGCCCGTCTATAGAAAGATAATTAAATGCTCGTCGCAACGATGTAAATATTTCCGCTTAACGATTAACGGTTTAAGAGATATTTAAATTATAAAAAATATGTGAAATAATAAAATGATTTTAATCTCAGCCATTGATTTCTTTTTAAATGTATGATGCAGATGAGTCCCGTGAGAAAAGTTGTATGTAAAATAACTCTCCTCTTATTTATTTCAACTTATACATTTTTTTTATTTTAAAGATCATAACGGATTAACGGTATATTACTAATTTATTTAAGATGTTTAGATGTATGTATTTTTGTGAATGCATGAAGAGATTGTTGAGCTCGTTATCTGAGAAGTGTCTAATAATCAAACTATTAAAGGGATGGAGGGCTGGTTTGTAGTGGCTCTTATGTTCTCTAAGGAGTTAAAACTGGGAATTAATTAGTTAAAACTAAGAAACATTAGGGAGTGTGGGGTTGGATGTGGGGTGAAAAGTTTAGAAAAGATTTTTGTTTTTTTTATCAAAGAGAGTAATCTCTTACCCTATAGAAATTTAAAAATACAAACTGTAGGCCATTAAGGGAACCGTTTGTGGTTAAATTATTCATTGCAATATGATCCACCCCCCTTACCCTCTTGTGTTTATAAACATGATTATTATGCTTGCATCAAGATCAGAACAAACACAATTATCTCAGCATCGAACAAGTTTTCTGGAAACTATAGTCTAAAACCTTAAACTAATCATGACAGGATCAGGTTCCCCTTGTGGTGCTTGCAAGTTCTTGAGAAGAAAATGTGTTAGGGGTTGTGTTTTTGCCCCTTATTTTTGCCATGAACAAGGTGCTGCCCACTTTGCAGCCATTCATAGGGTTTTTGGTGCAAGCAATGTCTCTAAACTCCTTGCTCACCTCCCTGTCAGTGGTCGATGTGAAGCAGCCATTACCATAGCCTATGAAGCTCAAGCGAGACTTCAAGATCCCATTTATGGTTGTGTTTCACACATTTTTGCCCTTCAGCAACAGGTATAATAAGCTCCTAGTAAAAGATAAACCTAATCTTAATTAAATTCTGGCTAGCTAGATCAATTTCATTCTAATCTTTGATTTTGTTAAACAGGTTGTTAGTTTACAATCTCAACTAGCTTCTTTGAAGGAACAAGCAGCTCAAATCGTATACAGTGGCTCTAACTGTTCAAACTATCCTACCAACGATCATAGACATAACGGGAGACTTCCTTCTAACACACCTCCACAAGATATCCGTCGTTGGTTTCAACAATCAGACAATTCATGCTTAAATATGCCCCAATTCGATCAAAACTCGAGCGCTAGCAATATCAATGAAATTATGAACTTCAACTCGACGGGACATCACTATGAGAATTTGTTCCTTAAAGAAGAAGATGCATCATTTTCAAGCTTCCAAGAAGGTTCAAGTTACTCCATTGATTATTTGGACATGCAAATAAGCCACACGGAAGACCTTCATTCCGTTGCTTTCGGCTATGTTCAACATTAGCACTTCACAAGCGAGAATCAATACCAGTTTGGGATCAATCAACTAGAAAGGGATTATATATATAATTTATGTTACTCTGTCAATTTTGGTATTTGCTATAATATTTGCTCTTACCTTTATCCAAAGCAAGCCGGTTTCCTACCTATTATAAAATAAAATAAAATTAGGCCAGCTATGAAACCCTAGAATATGTTCATAAGTTTGTAAACCCTAAATCGTTGTAGCTTTGGATATGATATATTCGTTTAATATTAGTTTATAAAGTTTTGATCAGTACTAAATCTGATGTTTGTGAGCTGATATACTGACCTAGCTACTAATTTAGCTTATAGCTTATAATAATTGATCACCTCCAATCATGTAAATTGTACTTCTTATTAATTCCCTGCTTTATCATCCAGAACTGATTGTTTCTTTACAAAATCATTTTCAGTTCTTAAGAAGTTATCCTATAAAGCTGGAGCTTGCTAGCAATAGGTATGTAGTACTCTGTCTTTTAATCAGCCATCTTTTAGTGTGTGTGTGTGTGTGAGATTATATATAGCAATATAGCATATGGTAATTAATTAATTAAGTATATCATACAGATCGATATAGAGATATGTATCTAGCTTTATTCTCTTTAAATTTTCTTTTGATTTCGTGCTGATCAGCCATATTTTTTCCCAACTCTTCATTGCCTCCCCACATAGTACCAACATGTGATTCGACGTTACATATATGATTATACAAGGAAAAGTTGTAGCATTTAAATCAAATACTGTTCTTTCCGATAGCTTGATAGATGAACTAGAGGAAGAAAAACCCTAAAGGTTATGAAGAAGCAACGTCTAAGAAAAAAAAAAAACAATTCTGGTGCTTGAGATACTTATAGGAATGACTAATGCAGCTTTGGTTGTTTACTTATACTTTTGGGTGTGTGTGTTGACATAAATCTTGGATGAAAGTTCTCATGCTATTTTAGTTTGTGAATCCTAAAGTATGATGTTCTAGCTAACTAGCTATTTATTTTCGATGGAATAATCTGTGTACTCTACTGCCGATTATCTTGATATGCAAAATAGTTAGTTAGTTACGTTTGTTATGTTTAACTAACTCTCTCAAGGTTCTTGCAAATTTTTACTTGAACATTGTGTATATTTTGAAGCCTTTTATCAGTCTTACATGTCTAAAGCTCCTTTAACGATCTGTGCTACATCACAGAGTCGTATATTCATTAGCTCATCAAGTGAGACTGAGTGTTGGGTTCATTAGGGTGTTATAGACAATCTATTTTTTTAAGGGTTCAGGAAATAGGGTCACGTAATCTCTCATTAGAATAAGATCTTCCAGTTCGAGTGTATGGTGTGGGACTCGACCAGCAAAATTAGTCATTCAAATGTCACATTTCATGGCTAATGTTATATACACATATAGATATCTTGCTCAGAATATCTACATAGAAACTATCTGAAAAGTTAGCTCTCTTTTCTTGTATTCTAGACAATGAAGAAAAGTGGGATTTTGACCAATGTAATTAATCTCTCATTAGAATAAGATCTTCCCAGTTAGGTATATATGTAATTAACCCCCTAGAGATGAGTCAATGACTTATGATTTAGAGCCAAACAGCTGATAAGTTGGGAGAGCAAAGTTTGGATTTAGGAAAGAGCAATTTTTTTTTTTTTTTTTGTAGTAAGCCCCCTCTCCTGTTACAAGGGGCTGTCACCACTTTATGTTATAAGAATGTTTTGCATAATAGTGTTTTGACATGATCCCATCTATTCACCATTCGCGTCTATTATTCACCCAATCTGATGAAAACCATTTTGAGTTTCAGGTCACATCTTTCCTTGATTAAACTGAGCTACTTGATTCAACATAAAAAATTATTCCGTCACTTCAATTATTCTTCATTTTTGCTTAAACAATCTTCTAAGAGCACAAGTTATGGGGTGCCATTGGTGTGCCAAATGCATGCCATTCGTGTGCCAACCATACCGGAGCATCGTGCCATTCGTGAGCCAAACGTTTTGAGCCAATGCAATGGCTCAAGCCATTTGCATTCTTGTGTGTTTTTTTTCTTTTTTTTTTTTGTATTGTGAGTGAGTGAATATGTTTAGTGGGGTATTTTGTGGGACCCAATAACACGTTAGTGGTGTGTTATGAGGGAGGGTGTTTTAGTTAGTGGTGTGTTATTGGGAGGTGTATGATGTGACGCTGAGGTGGCATACCAATAACGTGTTATTGGTACTGCCCATACCTTGTGCTCTAATAAATGATATGCAAGTAGGATGTTTGTCAATTAATCTGCTATGTTGATCATGTTGTCGAGCCATTGTTGCATGTGATGTACTTACAAGCTTCTTAATCGTATTGTACATCTAAGGCAAGCATATTTGAACCTCAATTTTTGATGAATCAGCAAGTGAAGTTTGACCTAGAAACTAGTGTTGTTAGTTTACCTCTTTCTTCTATAAGGTGATCACACAAATATGTTTAACTTGGAACTGCTTTGTACTTACCATAACTCGATCTGGGTTATGCTGCATCAATCTATTGGCTAACATTTTTATTAGAACGGCGATGATCTTTTAAAAATACATCTAGCAAGAAGCTTGGGAATAAAATATACAAGAGGAAATGGAAAGAGCGTTACATGGGTCATTAAACCACTCAATCCAATTTAGAGAAGCTATATTTAGCCCTAGCAATGGATATCCAAGTGAACGTGCGGAAGTTAATTAATATCAAACAAATCAGCAATATTTGATTCACTAGCTTCTAAAAAAATTCAAAATTTCTGAATCGCTTAAGCCTTTTGGTTCTGCTCAGCTCATCTCATTCATTTCAAACAAATCAGTTAATAATTCGATTAACAGATTAAGCTTCAAGTTGATGCAGTTTAGTTCATGTATGCTTCTTTTCTTCTTCTTTTTTTCTTTGGAATGTCAAACAATTTGTATTAATGAAGCTATAAAATATCGAGCAGCTAGATTACTTAGAACTTGGAAACAAATACAACAATTATTAATCCTCTAAACATGATGATCAAGCTAATAGAGGATAATCTTAACAAATACAACGATTATGTGGTTTCTATTTAGCTGTATGATTTTCCTTTTAAAATAGTTTAAGCTCAAGTTGAAATGCAATATAATTTCAGAATATACTACTCGGTACAGACTTTTTTTTTTTTTTTGGTAAAAGGATTATATCCGGTAAATAACTCATTACATACTTCTGTTATGCCTTATTTCTTATTACTTTCATAATATAGTACTCAAGTTAATTTCAGAATATAGTACTCAAGTTGAAATGCAATATGCCTTATGTAGTAAATCTAGAGTTTTTTTTACTTATTACTTCAATTATTTCTTCATATTTCAAGAAATATAGTAATGAATAACAAAAGTAACACGTATGATGACGGAAAAAGTTATTTTTTCCCACTTTAATTTCTAAAACCTTTTGACTAAAGAAATATGTTTGGGTCATGGGCTCGAAGTACAAAAAGATTTAATATTATATGGGCTGTTTGAATTCTTTTTCTACTTTGAATATATTTGTTTTATAGTTATTATATATTCATCTTCTTTTTGGACTATTTAGGGTAGTTAAATGCAGTATGCCCTCAAGTTGATAATTAAAAAGACTACAGACGAACAACGTTTAATTATGGGGACAATATCAACATTTTTAACTCAAATTCTTTAATTACGTTCAAGAAACATGTAATGAGTGCACTCTATATGATGGTTTATTTATTTTCTTTATTAAAATCGTGTGGCAAAATTCTAAGTTTAAGCAAATTTCAAAAAAGGTACTGTAGAAACTAAGTTTAGCTATAAAATTAGAGTTTTGCTAACAAAAGTCCTTAGGGTTAAGGTTAAAAAAAAATTCTAACAATTTGGTGTAATGGATTGTTTCAAAAATTACAAGTAAATGTTAGTTATGTTATCCATTTTTTTGAGATTGTTTCACAATTTTAGTGATTTCCGTCCAATGTGATGATACATTAAAGCAATGTAGCAAAAATCACTTATTTAATTACAACTCTAAAAGTTGTTGTTAGCAAAATTCATAAAACTTTTCATATAAATTATTCAATAGAAAATTGTGATCCCTAATACGTACGATACGCAATGTGCTTAGTAACAAAAACAAGAAATTAAAATGGACTTAAATGAAATTATATTAAGAACCATACGTTTTATTCAAAGTATTTTTGTTTAGCAATAAACTTTAAATAAATCTGTATATCCTGTTATGATACACTTTGTTATTAGGCTAAATATATTAATCTTTTTTTTTAGAAAAATCATTTACTTGATGAAAAATTATTGTAGACTACAAGATAAAAAAAATTTGCATAGAGAAATAATTAAAGAAAGAGTAATTAATATTTAAGAAATAATAAAGGGAAAATGATAAATTTAGGCATCAAACTTGCCACGTTTTTCTTTTCTGGGCATTGAACTTTTTTTTTTCCTATTGTAGCACTGAACTTGCCTAAATTTCCTTTTGTGACACTGAGTCACACTAAACCCATAATAAACCTCCTTAATCAAAATTAAAGCGTTATAACCTCAGTTTATGTATTTTGGGTGTGTTTTGAACAAAAGGTGTATCCTTAGGGGTGTGTTCTAAACTAATTTACAAACCTTAATAACATCCCCCACCCAAACCCGTTTTCCTCATAACCCGTAAACATCAGAAGCCCTAATTTCACACACACAAAAAGTTGTTCGGTGTGCATTGCCATAATTGATGATTGTTTCGTTGTTTGAGGTAAACAATTGTATGATTTCTTTGATTTGTATCTGTTTTGATCAAAGTTTTAGCATGGTGAAAACCCTAATTTTTTTTTGCTCAATTCTGTGCTAGAATGATACCAGGTACGAATTTGCACCAATTTGATGTACACAATGACGGATATTTTAGGCATTTGCCCCTAAACTACGCGGATGGGGTGATTCTTAGCATGTGTGCTCCAAGGATGCCCTATCTTAGATTTGCTGAATTCCTGGAAGAAAAGGTTGGTAATTACTTTCAAGGTTTGTATTATAAGGTGCCTCATAATGAGTTAGACAAAGGATTAGTTAGAGTAACTAATGATAAGGAAATAGAACACATGTTTGATGTTGCTCAATTGTTTGGTAGGGTTGAACTGTATCTTGATCACAATGATATGAATCTGTCAGAGTATTTAGGCCAAGCAGATACCACTTTTATGGATGAGTCTGTTGCTAAAGCAAAAGGGTCTCCCCAAAAGAGGTATTGCAATGACTTCTCAGTAGATGAGATGGTTAATTGGGCTGAGATGGAGGTAGATCAAACTAGGAAGGTTAATGAATCAGAGGGTGATAACTCTAGGACTAGTGTAAATGGTCAGAATACTAGGACTAGTGTAGATGGTGAGGATTTGCAGACTAGTCTAGATGGTGATGATATTAGGTCTAGATCAGGTGTGGATAAGGGCAAAAGGAAGGCTAGTGTAGTTGAGAACATTGATGCAGTAGATTCAACTGTTGCACATGAAGTGGAATTACAAGATGATGTCGTACAAGTTACATTGTGGAGGCCTAGGGAAGATGGTGAGGATTTACAGACTAGTCTGGATGGTGAAGATAGTACGCCTATATCAGGTGTGGATAAGGGCAAATGGAAGGTTAGAGAGGATGAACAAGATGGTCAGTTTGATAGTGACAATGACAGTGGATATGGTTCAGATAAATCAGTTGACTATCTAAGTCCTGGTGAAGAGGAGGTTATAGAACTTAGGAAAAGGATTAAAGCCAATAGATTGCAGATAATTGAGTCAATGCCAAAAATCAGTGAACCAACTCCATCAAACACTGTACCTCCTAATAACCTTAGAAGTGAGACTATGCTCGAACATGATATGTTCATGAACACATTGATGAAAAGGTTACAGCCATCTGAAGGCAGTTCAGATGAAGATCCTTTTATTTGTGTGGAGAATGCTGTTGACAGGTATCCAATCTATGATGAAACTAGTCACTGGAGACTGAGGCATCCAAAGGTATTATCTTACTTTTATATTTGAAGTACAGATATTGTTTATGAATTTTGGTCATAATATTTTTGTTGTATTTGTAATGCAGGTTGGTGAAAAGTATGCAAGTATTGTGAAGTTTAAAGAGTGTTTAACCTACTATGCTTTGGCAAATGGCTTTTCTTTGTGGTATGAGAGGAGTAACAGTCAGAAGGTTGTGGCAAAATGTGGACAGAGACCACCAAAGTTGAGTGATCCTGACAAAGGTAAACAGAGGAAGATAAATAAATATCCTAGTGCTAGTTCTGATGAATTACCTACCTGTCCATGGAGATGTTATGCTAGGTGGATGAATAAAGAGAAAACCTTTCTGAAACAGTCTTTAGTAAATGAACACACATGTGTTAGGAACTTCTAATTTGGTTCATTAGTAAACTATAAGTGGCTAGGGACACAATTTGGTAATAAGATTAGGGTTGGCCCTGAAATTAGGTTGAAAGCTATAGCTGACCTAGTGATGAAAAAGTATAAGTGTATGGTATCCCCCAATCAGTGTAGAAATGCAAAGACATTTGCCTTGACAGAGTATGAGAAATCACTTGGAGAGCATTATGCCTTGCTGAGATCATATAGAAGGGCAATTTTAGATTCAAATCCTAGGTCCACTGTCAAATTAGGAGTGACTGTAAATCCTGATAACAAAACATACTTTGATAGGTTTTATGTCTGCTTTGCTGGACTAGTAGATGGTTGAAAGGCTGGGTGTAGGAGAATAATTGCCTTAGATGGTTGTTTTTTGAAAAAACCAAACCATGGTGAAATCCTTACTGCTATTGGAAGAGACGGAAATAACCACATTTACCCAGTTGCTTGGGCAGTTGTTAATGTTGAAAACAAGGATAACTGGAACTGGTTTTTGGAGTTACTAGAAGGAGACTTGGATTGCACAAAAGGACAAGGTCTAACTCTTATGTCTGATCAACATAAGGTATGCTTCTATCCATACTATGATGTTAATGTCTTAGTCTTACATATATTCTAACTAGGTATGCTTCTATTTAGGGTCTTATTGAAGCTGTGAAGACTGTGATGCCATATGCGGAACACAGGCAATGTGCCAGACATATATATGAAGGGTTCAGGAAAGTATTCAGTGGTGAGGAATTTAGACAGTTGTTTTGGTCAGCATCTAAGGCTTCCTATCCACAGTTGTTTAACAAGATCATGGAGAAGATTAAAAGGGCTAACCCAAAGGCTCATCAGTGGCTTATGGACAAGAACCCAAAAACATGGTCAAGAGCATTCTTTGAAGTTAATAGAGGATGTGAAGCAGTGGAGAATGGATTCAGTGAATGCTTTAACAGTGTCATTCTAAGTGTTAGGGACAAGCCACTGCTAACTATGCTAGAAGCATTGAGAGTCATAGTTCTTGAGAGGATGCACAAAATGAGGGAAATCAGTAAGAAATGGAACCCTGGGGTTTGTCCGAACATTCAGAAGAGGTTGGAATGGTTAAAAGACCAACAAAGGTAAGTATCATTTACAAATTAAAGTTATATCAGTTATGAAATTGTTTGAATTGACACTTATAAGCTTGTTTTATTGTAGGTTTTGGCATATTATCCCTGCTGGTGGGAATGTGTTTGAGGTCAGATCAGGGAGTGAGGCATTCACAGTTAGTGAAGCAAGTAGGACTTGCACATGTCGAATGTGGCAGTTATCAGGTATACCTTGTGTACATGCAACAAAGGTAATTCTATACATAAATAAGGTATCTGAGAGCTATGTGCCTGATTGGTTTAAAACAGACAAATACTATGACACCTATAACCATTTCTTGAAACCAGTTGATGGTATTGATTTCTGGCCTGACCAGAGTATGTACTATGTTGTATTGCCTCCCAAACCCAAAAAAATGCCTGGTAGGCCAAGAAAGAAAAGGATCAGATCAAAGGGTGAAGGTGGTAGCTCAACTAAGGTATCTAAGGTAGGTGTTGAGATGTCATGTTCTATATGCCACAAACCTGGTCACAACAAAAAAGGATGCAAAGAAAATATTGTGTCAGGGTCAAAAGAGACTGGGAATGTGTCTGGGTCAAAGAGGAAAAATGTTGGGTCAAATGAGACTAGTGGGTCAAATAAAAAGGCTTGTGGGTCTAGTGGAACTGGTGGGTCAAAGAATGGTAGCTCAAGTGGGTCAAAGGTATTATCTTACTTTTATTTCAACTGCATACATTGTTTCATACTTTTGGTTTTAACCATTTTTTGTATTTAGGCCAAGCATGCTGGTGGGTCAAGTGTACAAATAGGAAGGTGTTGAAAAGAGGATGCACATCAGCTTATGCAAGATGGTTTGGTGACCAACATGATCAACAACAAGCTGAAACAGATGCTCAACCTGAAGATGCAGTTGAAGACCCACAAGTTGACCATGAAGATGCAGCTGAAAACCCTCAAGCTCACAATGAAGAACAGCCTAAAGTTCAAACAGAAATTGAAATGACTGCTACTCAAGTTGAACACATGCAAGCTGAAATAGATCAGACTCAAGAACAAGTTCAGGAACAAGTACAAGAACAACCTCAGCAGCAACATTTGCAAAAAAGGATGACTAAACTGAAAGTAAGAAGGCCCAGTGAAAGAATCCTGAAATTGAAGTTGGCAAAACAGTTGGATGGCCAGGGCAGCACTAAAGAGTCTGCACTAGACATAGATGATGCTTGAACAACAAGGAACTCCAAGTGCCCTTTTTGTATATCTTTTGTGGGCAACTAATGTAAACTATGATAACTTAATTTGGTTATGTAATATGTCTAGATAACTAATGTGAATAGGTCATGACCATCAACCAATAGCCCATTTTGTAAATCTTTTTAGGGCACTAACTGATGGTCATTTTGGTATGTAATATGGGTAGAACAGATAGCTGCCACTATTGTTACAAGTTTATGTAATGACCATCTCAGCACAAGCCCATTTTGTACATCCTTTGAGGGCAGTAAAAAGATGGTCATTGTTAAACTACTAAGTTTAATGAAATCTGCAGTTTGTAACTATGTTTTGTTATTAGTTTCCAATAATGAAATATGCAGTGTTTTTACCATGGTTTATAGGCATTACTGTTTGCAGTAAATCCACTTGTCATCCTTTATGCAAACATATATATGAAGAAAGTCAATGAGACATAGGCATCCTATTTGCAGTGTTTCTTTATGCAACCTATATACACATTCATAAGGCAGTGAATCAGACATAGGCTATGTGCAGTCAAGTTGACATCTGTTATTTATGCAGTCAAGCTTGCTTTTTATGCAGTCAATGAACTTAGACTATTTGCAGTCAATGAGACATAGGCTATTTGCAGTCATTGTAAATTTAATGACAATCCCAACCCAACTGTTTTCAACACAATTTGCCCTTATAAAATCCAATGAACCAATACCATATACCACACATCTTCTACTCATATCTGTCTATCTAAACAAAATTCCTATTAACATGAGTTCAGGCAAGAGGATAATGTCAAGCCAACCACCAGGTCTCTAACAACTTGATAATAACCATTTCCATAAATACTAACCATAAACCAGGAATTCTAACAACTTTAATGCACATTTCCTTTATGCATTTACTAACATTTTTTTTATTTCAGAGATAATAACCATTTCAAGCACCACAGAGGAGAGTACAGAACAAGGTGGTTCTGAAGGATCCTCATGGGGAGGTTACTTTCCACCATTGCAGCACATTGAAGAGCCACTTCCTGTTGAATGGAAAGTTGGTTCCAGCTCAAGGCAAGATGAAGAAAATGTTGATGAGGAGGTGCCCCTAACTGAAGCTTGCCAAGATTGCTTTTGATGCAAGGCCAAAAGTGCTGGGTTTGCCAAACAAGGAAACATGTGCTGAGATGGGCATCAAAGACTGGGTTGCCAAGCCTGTCAACAAAGAAGCTGAGGGGAAGGGGAAGGGGAAGAGGACAAGGTCTAGGAAATGAGTGGTTTGGAACTTGTGAGTGATTTTATGGCTTTAGTAAGGTTACTGGTATGGGTTTAGTATGCCCTAGAATAATCATATGTAATGCACTCCTGTTTAATCCTATGACTATGGTTGCAGTCCTATGTAATATGACTATCCTAACTGTTTGCATACCATACTAACACTTAACAATTCAACACATGTACAAAACTAAAACATTGACATTCATTTTCCAAAGTTAAGTTTTAACAATTCAAAATACTACATTAACTACTCAAGAAGAACTAAATCAGTTATATAGTTTCATACCAAACCAAACACAAATGAAACATAACACTCCTAACATCATCATAAACAACCTATCATACAATTCAAGTTTTGACTTTCCAGCCTTCACCTCCTCTTCCAATCTTGTCTTTGTAGCCTTCAACTCCTCTTCCAACCTTGCCTTATCCAAAGCTAGAGCTTCAATCATTGGTGCACTTTCAACACCTCTCTGCCTTTGAAAGAACCCATATACCAAGTCCTTGTAGTATTCACTAGGAAGGTCTACATCCAGAAATTCATAGACGCGACATTGAGCACATTTTACAAACCTCTTTCCAGGATTAGTCCTTGTGGTTGATGTTTGGACTCTCAGTTGTCGTTCACACTTACAGAAATGTTCAATCTTACCTCCAACTACACGTGATTGTGCTGAAGATGAACTAGTCATAATTAGGGTTCTTGATTTTCAAACGAATTGGGGACAAATTTTGCAGCAATGGTTTAGGGTTTTGATTGGGTGGGGGGAGTTATTATTGTTTGTAAAATTCTCAAAAAATCCCCCCTAAGGATACACCTTTTGTTCAAAACACACCCAAAATACATAAACTGAGGTTATAACGCTTTAATTTTGATTAAGGAGGTTAATTATGGGTTTAGTGTGACTCAGTGTCACAAAAGGAAATTTAGGCAAGTTCAGTGCTACAATAGGAAAAAAAAGTTCAATGCCCAGAAAAGGAAAACGTGGCAAGTTTGATGCCTAAATTTATCATTTTCCCAATAATAAATGGTCCTAAAAAATTAAACCTAAAAAGATGCCTAATGTCAATATAATGACACTTATCCCCATCTAGAATGCTTAACAAAAGTTTTATTACATTCCTGATATGCCTTTTTTTAAATAGTTAAGTAAGTAAATGATCAAAACCTCTTTTATCATTAGGTGCCAATCTCATTATTATGAGACAATATATGAGTATTAAGTTTAACTTGTTTGTTCAGTATGTTGATTCAGCATTAAAGAGTGTGAAGTCGTTCAGTGACTTCGTCTAGTGAATCGTTGAGTATGTATGTTTAGTTCGAAATAAAATCACATGTGCCACTAACCGATTTGTTCGCCAAAAGGAAATGACTACTCAACGTCTATAAATACCCACCTTGATCATTCATTTCTTTAAACTATTGATTTGTAATCTTCTTCCAAACAGTCTCAATTCTGTTGTAACCATTTGTATACAATTGTAACAAATTCACCATACAATCTTTCAACTACAAAAAGAATTACAATTGTGTTCTTGTGATTCTTGATTAGTTGTTAGTTCTTATTCGAATCTTTACATTTTTATAAGTTCATATCAATTGATATCAGAGCTGCCTTCCTCGAAAATCAATTACAGTTTTGTTCAAATTCTGTTAATTTAGTTAGTTTTTCGGCTAACAATTTTCCGGTCAACCTCTAACTCCATTCTCAATCACAAATACATCATCAATATTTTGTTCCTTTTCCATTTCTAAGACACGTTTCTATTCATTAATATTTTTCTAATTCTTGTGCAATTGAAGTCAAATGGAGGTTGAATTCACTAAACTGATCAAGATGAAGATTAGTACACGAGCTACAATGGTTCTTGATTATTCCATAAGACAAAGCCTAAGTGATCATGTTAATGAATTAGTCAATAGAGTTGTGGATCGCTTAATAGATGATCTATTAAGTCAGAGACTAAAATCCAATATTGCAGTGACTGGAAGGGTTTTAAGCGAAGTGAATAAAGGTTCTTAGTATATGCAGTTTAGTAAGGTCACAAAGATTAAATTTCCTAAATTTGGGGGTGAATTTGTTAGAGGTTGGTTATACAAGTGTGTACAATTATTTAGAGTTGATAATGTGCGGAGTGGACATAAGGTATCTCTGATATGTATTCATTTGTTTGATTTTCAAACGATTTGTAAATGCATTTGATGATCTGAAGGAGGAGATTTCAGGTTCGAGTAATGTGGTTTCTTCCAACCAATGTAATGATCAGAATATGCAATTTTCGAGTAATGGTGTTATAGATTCAAGTCTTAATTCATGTCTTTTGGATAAGTTGGATGATATGATGGTAAATGATAGTCATTTTGTGGGAAAAATACATGTGCACATAAGATGTTTGATGAAATTCCAATAAAGAAATTCTCAAACAAGAAGGTGTTGAAAATGCAAGTGATACAATCAAAAACAACAGTGGTAAAAGGGTTCTTGATAAAGTTTTTAAAAATGTGATAAAGTGAAATAATTTGAGCTTAACAATTCAAGTAAAGTTAATAATGTGTACAAAATTCTTTGTGGGTCTTGATGAACGTTGTGAATAAATTCTTGAAGATTCAAGTGGATTTGAAAAATATAACGATTGTGTGATGGTTCTTTATGACAATTTTAAAGAAACTAAATCAAGGGTGAGTGGAATGGATGATGATAATCAGTGTTTGGATAATGAAACACAACATTAGAAACTGCATAAGTATATAACAGGAAACAAGAAGAATTTGAGGAAGATTGTGATATACTCTCTATGTCTGACTTTTTGAAGTCAATCTTTTTCAACTTTGACTTTAACTATTTTTGTTTTGTGTTTTATAATACTCGATGCAAAATCTATGAATGCATTGGGTTTTAAATTTATTTTCATTCGTATAATTTTCAACAATTATTATATAACACAAACATCAATATTTAAGGTCAACTGGAAAAATAAAGATTTTAAAAAGTATAAAATGGGCGCTTATTTAAGGACGGAGGGAGTAGATGACAAAAAAGGATAAGATACTGTTTTTGTTGTAAGTGTTAATGAAGGTCAGGAAGATAAGAATAAAATTTGTAATGTGGTGTTTGCTTATGATTATAATGACTATGAATTGTCAAAAAGCATTGAGTTGTGATGATAAGTTGTATCAAAAGGAGAAGCAGAAAAACAAGTTGACTAGGAGTTAACCAGGTTTGCAAGGACTAAAGATACAAGCAACATGGAAATCATTACACTTGGATTAGAGGCTGAGCAAACTACAATATCGATTCATGATTTTGCATCTTTTGATCAACTATCTTTTATGATGGTTCAATTGAAAAGAGAAAAATATGTGGAGTTGACGATTCATTATTTCCAACACTTGGTTTGAATCATTTTGGAGATAGTGGTGAGATTTGTTTTGCATGAGCTCCAAGACTTGAACCAAATACTGCATCAGTTGACTCAAAAATCTTTTATTGTGCATTTAAAAGCTGCAAAATGAATGATGTTCATTTTTGTCATTTAAAGTTTGACATATAAAAATGGCATAATATGAGGAAAATAAACATGTCATACAAACTGCAGATTTGAGCATGGAAAGCGGAAGTTAGACATTTAGAAATCGCCTAATATAAAGAAAAAATGGGAAAGAGTCATGCTATGGAGTATGCTTAGTCATCAGCTTGTCTGATGAGATTGGAACTTTAAGTACAAAGAGGATGTTTGGCTTAAGATTTCAACTAACATTTGAAGTGTTTGTTTTCATTGATGAAAGAATATACCAGCAGAGGATGACATCCAAAAACATTTCCCTCACTTGGTTATTGATCTTGAGGACAAAATCATTTTAAAGGGGGGTGGATTGTTATGAGACTATATATATGAATAGTAAATTCAGCGTGTCCGTTCAGTATGTTGGTTCAGTAGTAAGAAGTGTGAAGTTGTTCAGTGAGTCGTTTAATGAATTCATCCAGTGAGTTGTTCAGTGACTATGTTTAGCTCGAAATAAAGACACGTGTTCCACTAATCGATTTGCATGCCAAAAGGAAACCACTACTCAACGGCTATAAATACCCACCTTGATCATTCATTTCTTTTAGCTATTTATTTGTAATCTTCTTTCAAACACTCTCAATTTTGTTGTAACTATTTAAATATGATTGTAACGAAATCACCATAATTAATTATTCAACTACATTTCATGTTATAATTATGTTCTTGTGATTGTTGATTAGTTGTTAGTTATTATTTGAATATGTTAGTGAAAATATTACGATATTTAATCTATACAGTCTTGTTTATTTTTATTGATGACAAACATGCAACTTGTAATACATAACGTAAAATGTACAAGATACTCATAATCATATTTTGTCTCAACATACATTCAACACATCTCGATGTCTCGAGACCTCATATGCTACAACACAAGTTCGTACATGTTTGTTATGTTTCGTTATAATCAAACCCCTAACCAACCATTGAAAATGTTTAAATACTTGTTAGATTCGTTTAAACATGTTTGTGTCAAAAATATTTTTAGTATGCTACTTACACAAAGTATCTAGACAAATCATTTTTACAAGTGTCTACATATTTTTAACTAACTAGCACATTTTTAGAAATACTAGTTTACTTTCATTTTTTACATAAGTTATACACATTTATTTTTAGGAAAATGATATGCATGCCTAACTTTTATGACTAAAAGTGTGCCTAAAGATCAGATGAAGACATGTGGCAAACTTAAAGGTGAAGATTTAGAGGGAGAAAGTGTATATGACATGTGTCAAGTGATGAATGATTTAGGCCTAAAATTAGTCATATGAGTTAGTCATCCCTATCATCACTCTTATTTTTAAATAAATATGTAAGTAAAAAATGCATATTGCGCACCCATGACCCAATACCCATGACCCATGACCCAAAAACCATGGCCCATCAGTATTACATCATGCATGACATCATGTTGAGTACCCATGTCCTGAATTCCATGACCCGATCCATGACACAATATGTCCATTGCATCATGCATGACATCATATTGGGTACCCTCGATCCAAAGTCCATAAACCATAACCCAAAACCTGGAATTGTAACCCAAAATCCGGTATGTATTATCCAGTGGGCCGGATCCCTGGCTTATAACTAGCCGGATCCCTTTTGGGAGGGATCCGGCGGGTCAGCCAGCTTTTTACCTATAAATAAATACAAGGCCATTTCTTCATTGTTCATCACCTCTTTTTACACACATTCTTTCTGCATTTTTAATCCATTTAGATCAGTAGGAAAACATAGTAAACACCCTCATTTTATATGATCATAATGCTTTTAACTTTTATTTTGTTATAAGCATACTTTTATGATGATCCACCAAAGAAAGTCTATGAATATCTTGCCATTTCCATCCATTACAAGCATATACATATGAAGATCTACAAGATTAGATATCTCATCATCTTCATTCACTTGAAGGCTTCTTGACATAAGAAATTTATCTAGATTATGCATTTACATCCAATGGACATTTGTGTCTTGGATCATTATTGTATCATCACCACATCTCATTGTATCATTAAAATAGATTAGATGGTTTGTGCCATAAAGCACAAGGTTTGTTATGTTGGGCAACAAAACATAACATTTTTAGTTGTACTTGAAGAAGGACTCGGTATTTAGCTTTGTACTGGAAAAAGTGTAAGCGATGATGGGTTGGTTCTACCTTTGATAGAACCCGATATTTAGCTTTGTACCGGAAAAAATGTAAGCGATGATGGGTTGGTTCTACCTTTGATTAGAACCCGGTATTTAGCTTTGTATCGGATAAAGTATAAGCAACGTTGTGTAAGGTTTTCTCCGTCGAGAAGGGAGCTCGTTGATCTAGTGAAGTAACTCTCGAGTTGGGTACTAGGGGAGTGGAGTAAGGCGAAGAGGAGCTTCGTGACTGATGTGTCATTTAGTATAGGTCTATTTGTGAATTCAAGTTCTAATATTTATATTTAGCCAACTTAACCTATAACAAACACTAACGAGCAGTATACCCTATCAGTGGAGCCTAGTTGGCAAGTAGAGTATCGATCACTAAGAGTGGAACATTAACACTTAGATATCTATCAGTATTTTAATCCTAAAGTTAGTATAATTAAACCTAATCTAACGCCAGAGGGGTTTTTAGCCTGTGAGACTGGCACGATCTTTAGATTAAGTAAAACTGTAAATAAGGCGATTGACGCACACGTACACAAATAAGAATACATATAACAGATAAGAGGCCTAGCCGATAGTAAAGTAGATTTTATTCGCTTAGTTGCTTAGTTATATATGATGAGTACTAATTCTGGTATTTCTTTTGGTTGTTCACGTGTCTGCGTATATCATTCTTAAGCGTAGGCGCACCTAGATCTCTAGACTCTTTCTTTAAGTATTTTATGTGGAAAACTAGAAGGGGAATTGAATAGTTTTGCCGATTTTAAGTTAGTTTAAAAAACTTTTAGATTCGATGTTATGTGAAATCGTATGAATGAGGATGTGGAAAACTAGAAGGGGGGGGGGGTTGAATAGTTTTTCCGATTTAAAGTTAGTTTCAAAAACTTTAGATTCGTTAATATGTGAGATCTTATGGATGTAGAGAAAGTATAGATCTAATGATAAAGCAAGTAAATAAAGTAAAGCAAAGGGATAGAAATGACACAACCAATTTATAGTGGTTCGGCTACAAGGACACCTTCCTTGCCCTACTCCACTCCCCGAGTCACCTACTCGAGAGTTCAAGCACTATGTCAACAAACTCCTTCACTTGGCGGAGAAGCCTTCACAACGTTGCTTACACCTTTTTCCGGTACAAAGCTAAATACCGAGTCCGTAACACGGTGGACCAAACCAACACGACTGTTACACAACAAATATATGAAATATCAAATACAAGATCTTCGCTACAGAAATCTTGCGGAGGAACAAATCAATCAAGGACCCCTTGCTTGGATGACTTGTAGAATGCTCGTGATCTCGCCTTAGAGAAGGACCTATATGAGAATCACTGAAGAAAGAAAGAAGGAAGTACTCTCTAGATCAAGTGATCTTTTGTTAGAAGAGAATGAGAGTATATGAGAGAATTAGTAAGAAGAGGGGTGAGTTAGAATGAAGAAATGGCTCTCTATTTATAGGCAAATTCTGCCACTGTTCCCCGGATCCCACGGATCCCTCCCACTTGGGATCCTTCTAGTGTAATCCTAGGGATCCGTGGGACGCTCCTCTTTGCCCATGGGTTTTTTGGTTATGGGACATGGGTTATGGGTTGGTCCATGGGTTTTCTTTTAGATTCAATGTATCTAATGAATACATTGTATCTAGTCAAATGGGTATGGGTCAATGGGTTATGGATATGATCCATGGGTTGTGGTTTTTACCCATCCTAATAAACTATTACAACAAAAGATTAATTACAATATTTTTGTATTTAAATGGCTATATGTAAATGCTTTACAAAAATAACATGTATCCTTATAATTGTACTTAAGATAACATTATATTTGTTATCAACAAAACACAAAGAGATCGCAAAATATTAATAAACGTTTTTACGGTTTATTTGTATTAACAATCTCCCCCTTTTTGTGGATGACAAAACATAATGTTATGATGAGTAAAACTTAAGAATAGATGTATGTTTTGAAAGCCCCTAAGTTTTATTTCTTCTCCCCCTTTTTGTCAAAACAAAAAGTTAACCCTTCAAAGAAGTAAAAGTGTGGAAAAATTAGTCCACGTATCGCTTACTCCCCCTTGACGGTAGCTCCCCCTAGTTTAGGGCGTCAAGTAAAGAAAAATAAACAAAAAATCCTACAAAGAGAAAGGTTAGTAACATGCTTAAATAATCTTGTGATTGACGAGAATCAAGATTGGGAGCCAAGGTATGTAAATAAAGCCTTGTAATAAAACAACAAAGTGTAGTGGTATTTATGCCACCTACAAGCATGTAAAAATAAGAACAAGACTTGTTCTTGAAAATGACTTAAAAGAAAAAGTACTAAAAATATAAAATAGTAATAATGATCCCTTCCATGCTTGCATAAGGTTATGGATGGAGGTTTGGATGAGTAATGATATTGATGCGATCAAGGATGAGGTTGAGTATGAATCGTATTTCTTCCCTAACTTCTATTGCAATTTACCTAGTGGATTGGCAATGTTCACAATGTAAATGATGTGGGTAATGAGTACAGAAGTCTTCCGGGTTATTTTGATTTGTGAGTTGCGGAAGTTGTGGTTGAAAAATAGGAAAATACGGATCAAAGCCCGGAATGATTGGAAGTGGTGGTGGAAAAGAACCTAGATGTTCTTGTAGTTTAATGGGAGCTAAGGGTGGTGATGTTTCAAGATCATTGAATATTGTGTTTGGAGAAGTTGGAGGTGTCAAAAAGGCTATTTCTTTTTGTTTTGGTTGTTGTGATCTTGCTGGAGTCGTAAAGAGTTCCAAAAGAGTGACTTTAGGTGGTGAGTGATTTGGTGATGAAGTTGGTGTACTCGTTGGTGATGAAGGAGGTGCTATAATGGAAGCATCTTGTGGTGAGTTATTTGATTTTATGAGCCATATGATGATGGTTTTCCTAAGCAACAAGATCGGATGTTAATCCATGCGGATATCCTAGAGTTTGATTGTGGTATTTTGGAAGGTGGAAGTACAAAGGTTTGGATTTTATGAAGATGATTGTTTGTACTAGGTGATTCATCTAAGTTGTAAGACCTTGTGAATGACATGGTGTTGTTTGATTGTGAAGATGAGATGAATATGCAAGCATTTTGGGAGTTCTATATAAAAAAAAACAAAGCATTGTAATGAATGCTTGACCCAAAATGTGGATTAAAATCTAATGATTAGATATGAATTTAAGGCATGTGATCATGAGAACACAAGCATTAAAGAACATACTCCAAAATAAAACAAATGTTGGATTATTCATCCAAAGTGAGAAAAATAGAAGATAAAAACAGCTTCTGTCTCACGGATCCCACGGATCCTTCCCTTGAGGGATCCGTCCAGCATGAAGGCTGGGATCCGGGGGTCTGGTGATCCATGCAGCACAAAATGTTCCTTTTGGAAACATTTTTGCCTAGTGTGTGCCTATATGCAAACTATTTGGAGTTGCGGTTATCTCGACTCCTAAGAAAAAAAATAAACTAAAAGTGGAAAAGCATACTATTATGTGAGATAACCCGTAAACACGTATTTAGTACTTGAGTACGTAATTTAGTGTTCCCAATGCTCCTAATTCATTGTGGCTTAAATGAATGTACCCGAAAACACATATTGGTTATGTGTCCCCTTTAGCATTCAAAAGACATGAGATGCAATGAAAACAGGTTTTTACGTTGTATTAATAATGAAAAAGCGATTTGTCCTAGACGTGAGAAATTGCTTTTTTGAAATTGATACGGGAAGAAGTATCATTTTAGAAAGCATTTTGAAAAGAGATTTATATGTTGTGAAATACAAAAGTTTTATTCTTTTGAAAGGAAGATGTGTATATAAAGAAATTATAAGTTAAAAACTTATCTTGGGTTTTGAAAATTCCCGTATAGTTTGTGAGTTCTGCGTGAAATAGAGATCCTAGACTCAGAAAGAAGAAGGCTAGTGTTTACATACCTTGTAGAGTCAAAAAGTAAATTACGAAGTTTGTTCCATGAGACCAAGACCAGGACGAAGTAGGTTGAATTGTTCCCGCTTCAACGGTTTGGTGAGGACGTCGACTATGTTGTCTTCGGACGCTACCTTCACAATAGAGATGTTCCCCTTTTGAACATTGTCTCTTAAGAAGTGATGACGAATCTCTATATGCTTAGTGCGAGAATGTAATACCGGATTCTTGCTTAGATCTATGGCACCCATGTTGTCACATAGAATGGCTATGTCACTAAGATGAATGTCGTAGTCGACTAACGCTTGTTTCATCCATAGTGCTTGTTGGCATGCTTTGCCGGCGGAGACATATTCGGCTTCAGTTGTTGATATTGCTAATGTCGTTTGTTTCTTTGAAAACCAAGATGTTAAACAACATCACATAAAAGTACATACCCCACTTGTACTTTTTCGGTCAACATAATCACCTACATGGTCGGAAATCTGCATATACAATTGTTTCTACTCCCATGCCCTTAGGATACCATAATCCTAATTGTGTTCTACCCTTAATATATCTAAATATACTTTTTACGGCTTCTAGGTGTGATGTTTTAGGGTCTTCTTGAAACCTAGTACATAAGCAAACACTAAACATGATATCAGGCCTACTTGCCGTGAGGTAGAGAAGACTACCTATCATGCCACGATATTTAGTATTATCGACGGATTCGCCGTCTTCATCTTTTGTGAGTTTGGTGTCGGATGACATTGGTGTCCTAATTGGTTTCGACTCTTCTAGACCGAATTTATTTAACATCTCCTTTATGTATTTAGATTGATTAAAGAAGATACCATCTTCTACTTGTTTGATTTGTAGACCAAGAAACTAAGTTCTCCCATCATACTCATCTCGAACTTGTCATGCATGATTTTATAGAAATCATCACACTTGTCTTGGCAAGTGGATCCGAATATAATATCATCTACATATATTTGAACTATGATTATATGTGACCGTCTTTTCTTAGTAAAAAGTGTGTTGTCAACTAACCCCATGGTATAGTTGTGTTTAATTAAAAATGACTTAAGTCTATCATACCAAGCTTTTGGAGCTTGTTTAAGACCGTAAAGGGCTTTCTTTAATTTATACACATGTTTAGGTTTTTCAAAATCGATGAAGCCCGGGGGTTGAGCTACATATACTTCTTCATTAATAAAACCATTTAGAAAAGCACTTTTGACATCCATTTGATAAAGCTTTAGATCATTAGCACAAGCATACGCAAGAAGTATTCTTATAGACTCTAATCTAGCCACGGGGGCATAGGTCTCATCAAAGTCTATTCCTTCTTGTCGATTATACCCTTGGGCAACGAGTCTAGCTTTGTTTCTAGACACTACACCATTTGCATCTAACTTGTTTTTATATACCCATTTGGTTCCTATTATGGTTTATTAATAGGTGAAGGAATGAGTGTCCAAACATTGTTAGAAACAAATTGATTTAACTCTTCTTGCATAGCCATTACCCAACTTTCATCTTTTATGGCTTCTTGTGTATTCTTAGGTTCTATGGTTGAGACAAAACAAATTAAGCTACTTTGGTGTTGGACTTGAGACCTTAAGGTTCTTTCGTTTAACTTTCCTATGACCTTATCTACGGGGTGATCTTTAGACTCTTTAATATTTATGATTTCATTATTTAAAGGTTCTTCTTCTTCGTTTGTCTTTTTCTGTATTTCAATAGCTTCACTTTCGACAATCTCGTCATCGATAAGAGGTAGAGTAGGTTTGGGTGGACTCTCATCAAATTTTGCGTTTAATGACGTAAGCTTTGCTATTAGGAAAGTAACCTAAAAAGATACCTTCGGTTGATTTAGGATCAAATTTTTTAAGGTAATCTTTAGTGTTAAGTAGAAAACATTTGCTACCAAAGACTCTAAAGTGATCTAACGTAGGCTTTTTGCCTCGAAGTAACTCGTATAGAGTTTTTCGTAAAAATGGTCTAATTAAGACTCGATTAAGTATGTACGTTGATGTATCAACGGCATTGCACCAAAACTTTTGAGGTATGGATTGCTCATTTAGCATGGTGCGACTCATTTCTTGTAGGGTTCTATTCTTTCTTTCAACTACCCCATTCGATTGTGGAGTGCGAGGAGCCAAGAAGTTGTGAGTAATACCATTAGCGTCACAAAAGGTTCCAAATTGCACTTCATTATCGAATTCCCTACCATGATCCGTTCTAATAGACACTATAGGACTTCCTAATTGTCTTTGGATTTTCTTACTTAATATTTCAAAGTAATTGAACGTTTCAGTTTTATTCTTTAAAAATTTAGTCCATGTGTACCTAGAATAATCATCCACTATAACCAAAGTGTAGAAGTTGCCTCCATAACTTTGAATAGCCGATGGACCAAATAAATCCATGTGTAGTAATTCTAAACACTTAGTTGTAGAGACCATGTTTTTAGCTTTGTGACTAGCATGGACTTGTTTTCCTACATTACAAGCATCACAAAAGTGATGTTCATATTTTAACTTAGGTAGATCTCTTACTAGATCTTTGGATGATAGCGATTGAAGAAGTCGCATATTGGCGTGACCCAATCTTCGATGCCATAAGGTCGAAGTATCATCCATAAAGGTAAGACATAGTTTGTCTTTAGGTTCATTGCCGATTTTAATGACATAGACTCCATGTTTCCTAATTCCTCTTCCTATGGTTATGCCATTTTTTAATATCTTACTACCGGTTTCGGTAAAAAGTACATTGCACTTTTTATCACATATTTGTCCTATACTTAAGAGGTTAAAGTTTAGGTTTTCTACGTGACACACATCGTTAATGGTTAGAGATTTGTTAGAAATCGTACCTTTACCGATGATTTTACTTTTGCTATTTCCAAACACCACATTACCTCCATTGAAGGATTCATATGTGGAGAACAGATCTTTATTGCCAGTCATGTGCCTCGTGCACCCGCTATCCTTGACCCATTCATCCGGGTCTAGGTCGACCTTTAAGCACACCTAAGAAAACAATTAACTCAAAAGTTTGGTCCCCATTTGTTCATGGGTCCATTAGTGTCACAATTCTCAATTTCCGTTTATTTCTCATACTCCATATTCATCATTTCATAACGGTTCGTGCATGGTTTTGCATTTTTCATTTAACATTTATTTTCTTATTAAATAAACGTTAATCGCGTAAATTATTATTTTGAACATCTAATCCGATACTTCCAAAAATGATCACGATATATTTTTATACTTACATTTAGTTTATAAAAACAATATTTTGAGTTTACCTAGTGTTTTAAATTTATTTTGTGTATAAATCGTTAAATTTATATTATTACGACGTTTTTCTTAAAAACTACACGATAATTATTATATCACTTAAATTTTACAAGAAATGTATTTTACAATTTTTATGACTACAATATACTTTACTTTGATCCCTTAAAACTTATTTTGGTCCATACTACTCTAATTTCACAACTATGTACAAGTTACATTTTACCTATACATTTCACTTACATTTTTACCAATTATATAAAAAAAAAAAAAAAAAAAAAAAAAAAACATATGTTTTGTAAATGCATCCCCCTTGGCCGACCAAGGGGTGATTGCATTAAATAGTTAGTAAGAAAATTTTATTACTTGTACAAGTTATATACTCCAAGTATCTCATCAAACATTTCATTCATTCACTACAATTATTAAGTTAGAAAAACTTCATTCTCTCTTGTTCCTTCCTCCCAAAACCGGCAACCATAGGAGATTGAAGGAGACCATCACAATTTTTCAAGATCAAGTTTAACACAATCTAGATAATACTCTTATTAAGGTTTTGAAATAAAAACCTAGGGTGTTTAGGCTAACCTTGTTCTTTGCACCTCATCATATCACTTGTAAGCATCTCATATTTATTTTTCATCTTACATATTCATTTCATACTCATCTCATCATTTTTGAGCAAAAACATGCAAGACTTGTGTTGTTTATACCATTTTTACATGATTTTTTAGAGTTGTATATATATAAAGTCATCCTATAATTATTCCCTTGGTATATATTGGTCTTGATGATGTTTAGGAACCCATGACACCCTAAGAAGGTGTATGGTAGGATTAGATTAGCTTTGGAGTTGATTTGAAGGGATTGGAATAGGTTTAGTACGAGAAAAACTAGTTTCGATAAGTATAAAATGTGTTCTGTCCTTGTTTTGTTTTTCTGGAAAATCCGACAGTAGGCACGAAATTTTGGCCTTGGTATTTAGAAAATATACTTTAAAACGAATCCGTGGCCGCTTGAACGGATTAAAACGGAGTTATAACGAAGAAGTTATGGATTTTACAAGTTTGGCGACGAAATATATTTTTTTCTGAAATTTCAGCATACTATTTTTGTTTTGTACGAGTCAAAAACGAGTCCTAAGCTTTACAAATTATTTCGACTTATCAAAAATATATTAGTATACTTTGATACGAAGCTAAGGACGTATTATACGTAGAAAACGGATATGAAACGACAAAGATATGCACGTTTTCATAAAATTGCCGTAACTATTATTTTCTGAAAAACTATATTATTTTACGAGACAAGTGTTACGGTAGCTGAAACGACCATGTTGGAGGCTGTTTTTATCTATGATGTGGAACTTTTTGGAACGAAATGTCTTCTAATAAAATCAAGATCACCGAGCATATTTTTCAAAACGACCAACCGTTTGTATAGCGGAGTTGTAGTAAATTAATTACGAATGCTTAAACTTGGCCGAAACTCACTTTTTGAACCACAATTTGACAAAATCACCATCTTTAACCTTTAATATCTTTATGTTCGAGACCTCGATGACAAAAACTCATGAACTGAAACTTCTAGATTTTGATACAAACTTTCCAAAACCGTCGAGTTCGTTTCCTAACGTGCGGCGTACACCATTTTACGACTAGTTTTTCAAAGCCATTTTTGTTAATTTCATGAAATTTCCGACGACATTGTTTTACGACGTAAAGTGAAAATTTTACTATAAATCATTACAAAACCATTGTAGGATGACATTTTGGCGTAAATACTTGTAAAGTGATTTAAGAATGATCAAGACGTCAAAAGAGTATTTTTCGACGATAAGTATTATTTCAAAACTCGCAAATGGTATAAATAACATACGAAATGCATGCATAACATTACATTGTAACTCATTACATATCATAACATTCATTCTAGGTCGCGGATAGTTTCTGAGTCTCACTTTCGTGCACTTCATTTTGTTAGCATATCAATCATACCAGGTGAGTTCATACCCCACTTTTACTCGTTTAAATTCTTACAAACTATTTGGGGGAGATACATGCTTAAATACTTGTTTCACTCTTGCGAATACTCAAACCATTTATACAATTTTGTTACAATATACTTCTTATACACTTTGGACATTATGTGTGGTTTATTGCGATATGTGCCTTAATGTGCTAAACTAGTTTTCAATTAGGCATCAACATACAAACTTTAGCAACTGGTTAACTCCTGCGGGAGCCGGCAGAGAGGTATTGATAGTACTATCGGGCTGACGCCCCCACCCTTGGGTCCTTGATGACGTGACCTGGGGTGAATATAATCTGTTATTCAATGAAACAGTACAAACAATTTAGACTTGTCAAGAGGTTCAGTTGGCTGTGATTCTTTGCATTAAGTACATGTATATATCGTATGCACCTATGTCCTACTTACAAACAAGATTGACAATTCTATATTTTGGCAATGGGTTGTAAACACACAGGTTGCAAGTTTTGTATGGGCGGAACTTGGAACTGAGTGGATTTACAATGCCTTTGCTGCATAAACAATTTTTGAAAGGCTTACATTTCATCACAAACTTATGAACTCACCAACCATTGTGTTGACACTTTTTATCATGTTTATCTCAGGTCTTAAGGTGATAGCACTTCATGGAGCTTTTGGGTCGCATGGCATACATTGGAGTCTTGTGCTTTTAACAATTACCATTCGACATGTTTTGTAAACTCTTTATGTATTGTCAAACTTTGGGATTTCTTGCTTGTAAACATTAACTTATTTATCGAATGGTAAACTTTTCAAAACGTCTCATTATAGAGGTCGTTTTCTGTATCCATACTTTGTGCTATGACGTTATACCCCAATGACACTATCGTTCCGCTGCGATATTTTGGGGGTGTGACAGATTGGTATCAGAGCCTTGGTTATAGAGAACTAGGTTGCATTTTAGTTCCTAGACTATAACCGCTCTCACGTCGATCCTTTCGTTTCCTATTGCCTTACTCACTTTTCGTGCGCATGTGTTTTCTTAAGTATTCCTTCTAGAACCACCTCATTGGATAACGTAGTTTCCTTGTACCAATAGGGGAGTCCCAAAATCTAGTTGGGTCATCAAAGATATGGAGCTCAGTAACGAGCACTTATCTAACTTGATCTCGTGACAGTTCTTGTTTGATGAGATGCGAGATCGAGCTAAATAAGTGTTACTATAAAGCTGGATAGATTTGATGATTTTGCCCGAGGATGGGAGTTCTCTTGAGGATACTTTGGGAACTGCTGGCGACTAAACCTCATAGTGACTTTAGCACCTAACGGAATTTCCTATACACCAAGTGCGACTTTTCCTAGATACTTACCCTAAATCCCTCCTTCACCGTTTAGAATCGGATGATAGACTGGCTACCTATTTAAGTAACAACAATCGCCGAGACATGTATGCTTGGTGGTATGTACACGTGTGAAATGAAGCAATTATAATTATGGTGGCCAACATAATTATAAATGCGTCACAACCCACGTGGACATATGCGACCACGCATACGTAGATCGGTGTGGATACACCTTAGGAACCAATTGTGGCGTGGTATTATGTTTGAGGACGTTAAGCATAGACATTGGGAATTCAACGGTTCTTTCCTTGCAGAGATCATGGCACCAAAGAGGGTAACACGCAGTACTGGCCGAGGTGGTGCGGCACCAAGGGGTGGAATGTCAGGTGAGCGTGGAGGTAGAGGAGGCGGTAGTAACGTGGGTAACAATGACAACAACACTGGCGGAAACCCTGACTTTGCCGCCATCATCGCTCAACAACTTCAAATCTTGCTTCCCACTATTGTTACACAAGTTGGAAATCATATGAATAACTCGGGAAACCACGGGAACGGGAACGGTACTGGCGACACCAACAATGTAGCTGGCAGCAACAACAACAACAACAACAACAACAGAATTGGATGCACATATAAGGAATTTTCGGCATGCAAACCTGTGGAGTTTGATGGTATAGGAGGTGCTTTGGCGTATACTCGATGGGTAGAGAAGACAGAGTCAGTGATCGACATCAGCAATTGTGCCACACATCAGAGGGTGAAGTATGCTGCTTGCTTGTTATCAGGAAAGGCATTGACATGGTGGAACACACAGCTACAGGCTAGGGGCAGAGAAGCAGCTATAGGCATGACATGGGACGAATTTAAGGAGTTATTGAAAGAGTAGTACTGCCCGGACAATGAAATGCAGAAACTAGAAGATGAATTTTATCACCACTCTATGATAGGGGCTGGTCACGCAGCCTACACAGACCGATTTCATGAGTTAGCCAGACTAGTTCCTCATCTAGTTACCCCTGAGTCCAAGAGAATCTCGAGGTACATATATGGTCTTGTCCCCGAAATCCGTGGAACCGTGAAAACAACTGAGCCGTCTACAATACAAAGTGCGATACTGAGGGCAGGAACCCTGACAGACGAGATGGTTAGAAATGGTACTTTGAAGAGCAGTGATAAGAGGAAGGAAGCAAGTGGGTCGAATAAGCAGATAGGCGTGGTAGCAGACAACAAAAGGGCAAGAGTTTTTGTGGCAACTGGTACTGAACAAAGAGAGTATGCGGGTACACATCCCAAATGTGCTAAATGTGCTTATCATCACCCGAAGACCAAGCCCTGCCGCTTGTGTACAAATTGCAATCGATACGGCCATTTTAAGGGGCAGTGTAAAACACAGATTGGCAACATGAGGGATAATCAAAAGACTTGCTTTGAATGTAACAGCCCGAATCACTTCCGGAATAATTGTCCTCAGTTGAATAAGCCGCCGATGCAAGCTCCTCTAGCTGTGGCAATTGAAGGAAATAACCCAAACCCTGTACTCAATATCAGTCCACCCCGAGGTCGAGCCTTCTATATAGGGACCGAGGAAGCCCGCAATGCGTAACTGGTACGTTTTTCCTAGACCATTAAGTGATCCACCGTATTATTCAGATTCAGTGAGTCTCATTAGATAAGAAACCTAGACGCGTAAGTTTTGACATAAACACTTTGACCATACACTTGATTTCGCGAAACCTAAGGGTAGAACTTTAAGTATCATCGATTGAATCGCGAGGACGCGATTCTTCTATCAGGGGAAGAATGTCACAATTCTCAATTTCCGTTCATTTCTCATACTCCATATTCATCATTTCATAACGGTTCGTGCATGGTTTTGCATTTTTCATTTAACATTTATTTTCTTATTAAATAAACGTTAATCGCGTAAATTATTATTTTGAACATCTAATCCGATACTTCCAAAAATGATCACGATATATTTTTATACTTACATTTAGTTTATAAAAACAATATTTTGAGTTTACCTAGTGTTTTAAATTTATTTTGTGTATAAATCGTTAAATTTATATTATTACGACGTTTTTCTTAAAAACTACACGATAATTATTATATCACTTAAATTTTACAAGAAATGTATTTTACAATTTTTATGACTACAATATACTTTACTTTGATCCCTTAAAACTTATTTTGGTCCATACTACTCTAATTTCACAACTATGTACAAGTTACATTTTACCTATACATTTCACTTACATTTTTACCAATTATATAAAAAAAAAAAAAAAAAAACATATGTTTTGTAAATGCATCCCCCTTGGCCGACCAAGGGGTGATTGCATTAAATAGTTAGTAAGAAAATTTTATTACTTGTACAAGTTATATACTCCAAGTATCTCATCAAACATTTCATTCATTCACTACAATTATTAAGTTAGAAAAACTTCATTCTCTCTTGTTCCTTCCTCCCAAAACCGGCAACCATAGGAGATTGAAGGAGACCATCACAATTTTTCAAGATCAAGTTTAACACAATCTAGATAATACTCTTATTAAGGTTTTGAAATAAAAACCTAGGGTGTTTAGGCTAACCTTGTTCTTTGCACCTCATCATATCACTTGTAAGCATCTCATATTTATTTTTCATCTTACATATTCATTTCATACTCATCTCATCATTTTTGAGCAAAAACATGCAAGACTTGTGTTGTTTATACCATTTTTACATGATTTTTAGAGTTGTATATATATAAAGTCATCCTATAATTATTCCCTTGGTATATATTGGTCTTGATGATGTTTAGGAACCCATGACACCCTAAGAAGGTGTATGGTAGGATTAGATTAGCTTTGGAGTTGATTTGAAGGGATTGGAATAGGTTTAGTACGAGAAAAACTAGTTTCGATAAGTATAAAATGTGTTCTGTCCTTGTTTTGTTTTTCCGGAAAATCCGACAGTAGGCACGAAATTTTGGCCTTGGTATTTAGAAAATATACTTTAAAACGAATCCGTGGCCGCTTGAACGGATTAAAACGGAGTTATAACGAAGAAGTTATGGATTTTACAAGTTTGGCGACGAAATATATTTTTTTCTGAAATTTCAGCATACTATTTTTGTTTTGTACGAGTCAAAAACGAGTCCTAAGCTTTACAAATTATTTCGACTTATCAAAAATATATTAGTATACTTTGATACGAAGCTAAGGACGTATTATACGTAGAAAACGGATATGAAACGACAAAGATATGCACGTTTTCATAAAATTGCCGTAACTATTATTTTCTGAAAAACTATATTATTTTACGAGACAAGTGTTACGGTAGCTGAAACGACCATGTTGGAGGCTGTTTTTATCTATGATGTGGAACTTTTTGGAACGAAATGTCTTCTAATAAAATCAAGATCACCGAGCATATTTTTCAAAACGACCAACCGTTTGTATAGCGGAGTTGTAGTAAATTAATTACGAATGCTTAAACTTGGCCGAAACTCACTTTTTGAACCACAATTTGACAAAATCACCATCTTTAACCTTTAATATCTTTATGTTCGAGACCTCGATGACAAAAACTCATGAACTGAAACTTCTAGATTTTGATACAAACTTTCCAAAACCGTCGAGTTCGTTTCCTAACGTGCGACGTACACCATTTTACGACTAGTTTTTCAAAGCCATTTTTGTTAATTTCATGAAATTTCCGACGACATTGTTTTACGACGTAAAGTGAAAATTTTACTATAAATCATTACAAAACCATTGTAGGATGACATTTTGGCGTAAATACTTGTAAAGTGATTTAAGAATGATCAAGACGTCAAAAGAGTATTTTTCGACGATAAGTATTATTTCAAAACTCGCAAATGGTATAAATAACATACGAAATGCATGCATAACATTACATTGTAACTCATTACATATCATAACATTCATTCTAGGTCGCGGATAGTTTCTGAGTCTCACTTTCGTGCACTTCATTTTGTTAGCATATCAATCATACCAGGTGAGTTCATACCCCACTTTTACTCGTTTAAATTCTTACAAACTATTTGGGGGAGATACATGCTTAAATACTTGTTTCACTCTTGCGAATACTCAAACCATTTATACAATTGTGTTACAATATACTTCTTATACACTTTGGACATTATGTGTGGTTTATTGCGATATGTGCCTTAATGTGCTAAACTAGTTTTCAATTATGCATCAACATACAAACTTTAGCAACTGGTTAACTCCTGCGGGAGCCGGCAGAGAGGTATTGATAGTACTATCGGGCTGACGCCCCCACCCTTGGGTCCTTGATGACGTGACCGGGGTGAATATAATCTGTTATTCAATGAAACAGTACAAACAATTTAGACTTGTCAAGAGGTTCAGTTGGCTGTGATTCTTTGCATTAAGTACATGTATATATCGTATGCACCTATGTCCTACTTACAAACAAGATTGACAATTCTATATTTTGGCAATGGGTTGTAAACACACAGGTTGCAAGTTTTGTATGGGCGAACTTGGAACTGAGTGGATTTACAATGCCTTTGCTGCATAAACAATTTTTGAAAGGCTTACATTTCATCACAAACTTATGAACTCACCAACCATTGTGTTGACACTTTTTAGCATGTTTATCTCAGGTCTTAAGGTGATAGCACTTCATGGAGCTTTTGGGTCGCATGGCATACATTGGAGTCTTGTGCTTTTAACAATTACCATTCGACATGTTTTGTAAACTCTTTATGTATTGTCAAACTTTGGGATTTCTTGCTTGTAAACATTAACTTATTTATCGAATGGTAAACTTTTCAAAACGTCTCATTATAGAGGTCGTTTTCTGTATCCATACTTTGTGCTATGACGTTATACCCCAATGACACTATCGTTCCGCTGCGATATTTTGGGGGTGTGACAATTAGTGTTAAACATTCCATTCATGTTAGACATGTATGGATAAGGTGAGTATGCATTCCATGGAGCAAAGTTCTGAAAAGGAAAACCATTTTGCATATTTGGGTTCCATCCCATTTGATGGTTAATTCTCGGGTAAGCATTATTAGGTCTCCTAGATGGATTAGGTTTTGAAAAAGATAAAGCTTTGTTTCTTGCAAAAGTAGGATTATATTTTGGAGGTGGTTGTCTAGTGGTGACATGAGTTGGTTTCTTCTTATTAACGATAACAAACTCAGTTCTAGATGAAGAAGCTATGTTATTACCACTGTTTGCTACAGCATACCCACGGATCCCTGGCTTAACACTAGCCGGTTCCCTTTTGATGGGATCCGTGGGATCCGCCACAACAGTGGCTGGTTTTTCTAGTGCCTTAACAAATTGTGTTTCTTTGTTTTCAGTAGTTGATGGATCAAGTTGTTGAATATCTAAACCTTTTTGGTTGTTACCGGTTTAACACTATCTAATATCATATCTAAAGTATTCATACTCATTCTAGCAATTTTAGAATCTAGTTGATCAACTAGTGTTTGAAGTTGAACGCAAAGTTCACATTCACCACTTGCTATTTTACCCTTTTCTAGACGTTTCAGTTTTGCTTTTAATTCTATGACTTCTTTATCTAAACGTTGGTTTTGACTTTTTAAAAGCTTGTTTTTGTTAATTAGTTTTAAGCTAATATTGCATAGTTTGTCATATTCATTATGCAATGAGTCGTCATCAAGTGATGAGCTACTATAGTATTCGTGACATACCTCGTCATTTGCCATGAGACAAATTTCTTCATCCTCCTCGTCGCTCATTCCCCACGTGCCGCTCACGAACGCCTTTTGATCATCCTGTTTGGGACACTTACTAATAAAGTGGTTTGGGTCCCCACATTTAAAGCAAGTACGATCATCTTTTGGCTTCTCGTTCTCTTTGCTTTTCCGAAAGCCTTTCTTATCGTCATACGGTTGTTTGACGTATCTTCCCTTCCTTCTAAAGAACTTTTTAAAGTCCCTTACCGCCGTAGCGTACTCCTCATCATCACTATTCGAAGAGGAGTTCTCTTCATCACTTGAAGCCTTTTTGGCTTTAAGGGCAAGAGATTTGTGTTTCTCTTTCACCTTTGAGGCTTCGGAATCTTTAGCAAGGACAAGCTCGTAGAATTTTAAGTTGCCTATGAGTTCATCAAAGGTGAGGATTGTCAAATCTTTTGATTCTTCGATCGCCGTCACCTTGGATCTCCACTTAGATGGAAGTGCCCTTAGATATCTCCTAACATGGTTACGGGTAGAAAAAGATTCATCAAGTGCTTGTAAAGATGTAATAATAGTATTAAAATTAGCAAATGAATGATCTATAGTTTCCTCATCCGATATTGAAAATTGTTCATATTGTTGAACAAATAACAATTTTATTATTTTTAACTTGTTGATTACCTTGATGAGTTACAACTAAAGAATTCCAAATTGTTTTAGAAGTTTTAAGCATAGAAATTCTTTCGAATTCCTTTTTGGGTAAAGCATTATACAAAACCATTTTAGCTTCACTATTTTTAGAAAGCTTTTTCTTCATTTCATCATTTAGTTTATCATGAGGTATGTTAACTAAATTTCCTTTATCATCATTTGAGGTAGCCTCAAAATCGCCTTCAATAATAATGTACCAAAGATCAATATCTTTAGACTTCACATATGTTTCGAATCTATTTTTCCAATATATAAAACCATTAGTTTCAAGTAGTGGTGGTCGTTAAATAGATTTCCCTTCCTTGTAATTTTCAGAACCCATAGTGATCGAAAAGTTTTTAAAATACGGTTTACTTTAAAACTTTTATAAACTTAGCTCTGATACTAATTGTGGAAAACTAGAAGGGGGGGTTGAATTGTTTTGCCGATTTAAAGTTAGTTTCAAAAACTTTAGATTCGTTAATATGTGAGATCTTATGGATGTAGAGAAAGTATAGATCTAATGATAAAGCAAGTAAATAAAGTAAAGCAAAGGGATAGAAATGACACAATCGATTTATAGTGGTTCGGCTACAAGGACACCTTCCTTGCCCTACTCCACTCCCCGAGTCACCTACTCGAGAGTTCAAGCACTATGTCAACAAACTCCTTCACTTGGCGGAGAAGCTTTCACAACGTTGCTTACACCTTTTTCTGGTACAAAGCTAAATACTGAGTCCGTAACACGGTGGACCAAACCAACACGACTATTACACAACAAATATGTGAAATATCAAATACAAGATCTTCGCTACATAAATCTTGCAGAGGAACAAATCAATCAAGGACCCCTTGCTTGGATGACTTGTAGAATGCTCGTGATCTCGCCTTAGAGAAGGACCTATATGAAAATCACTAAAGAAAGAAAGAAGGAAGTACTCTCTAGATCAAGTGATCTTTTGTTAGAAGAGAATGAGAGTATATGAGAGAATTAGTAAGAAGAGGGGTGAGTTAGAATGAAGAAATGGTTCTCTATTTATAGGCAAATTCTGCCACTGTCCCCGAATCCCACGGATCCCTCCCACTTGGGATCCTTCTAGTGTAATCCTAGGGATCCGTGGGATGCTCCTCTTTGCCTATGGGTTTTTTGGTTATGGGTCATGGGTTATGGGTTGGTCCATGGGTTTTCCTTTAGATTCAATGTATCTAATGAATACAGAGTTGTGGTTTTTACCCATCCTAATAAACTATTACAACAAATGATTAATTACAACATTTTTGTATTTAAATGGCTATATGTAAATGCTTTACAAAAATAACATGTATCCTTATAATTGTACTTAAGATAACATTATATTTGTTATCAACAAAACACAAAGAGATCGCAAAATATTAATAAACGTTTTTACGGTTTATTTTGTATTAACAGAGGGGATAGTATAGATCTATGATTAATGCAAGTAAAGTAAGTAAAGTAAAGGATAGAAATGACACAACCTTCCTTGCCCTACTCCACTCCCCGAGTCACCTACTCGAGAGTTCAAGCACTATGTCAACAAACTCCTTCAACTTGGCGGAGAAGCCTTCACAACGTTTCTTACACCTTTTTTCGGTACAAAGCTAAATACCGAGTCCGTAACACGGAGGACCAAACCAACACTACTATAACACAACAAATATGTGAAATATAAAATACAAGATCTTCGCTACAGAAATCTAGTGGAGGAACAAATCAATCATAGGACCCCTTGCTTGGATGACTTGTAGAATGATCGTGATCTCGCCTTAGAGAAGGACCTATATGAGAATCACAATAGAAGGAAGAAGAACAACTCTCTAGATCAAGTGATCTTTTGTTAGAAGAGTGTAAGAGTATATGAGAGAGTTAGTAAGAAGAGGGGTGAGTAAAAATGAAGAAATGGCTCTCCATTTATAGGCAAATTCTTGCCACTGTTGCACGGATCCCTTGCTTGAGGGATCCGTCTAGTATAACTCCAGGGAACCGTGAGACGCTCCTCTTTGCCCATGGGTTCTTGGGTTATGGGTCATGGGTTATGGTTTGAACCATGGGTACCTAAGTAGATACAATGTATCTAATAGATGCAATGCATCTAGTCAAATGGGTATGGGTTAACTGCATGAGTTATGGATATGCTCCATGGGTATGGGTCATGGTTTGTGGTTTTTACCCATCCTAATAAACTATTAAAACAAATGAATTATTACAATAACTTGTATTAAATGACTATATGTGGATGTTTTACAAAAATAACATGTATCCTTATAGTTTTACTTATGATAACATTATATTTGTTATCAAAAAAACACAAAGAGATCGCTAAATATTAATAAACGTTTTTACGGTTTATTTGCATTAACAATCTCCCCCTTTTTGTTGATGACAAAACATAATGTTATGATGAGTAAAACTTAAGATTAAATATATGTTTTGAAAGCATAAGTTTTACTTCTTCTCCCCTTTTTGTCGAAACAAAAAGTGACCCTAATGAAGAGATAAAAATGTGGAAAAATAGTCCACGAAACTCTAACTCCCCCTTGATGGTAGCTCCCCCTAGAATGGGGCGTCAAGTGAGAAAATAAAATTGCCTACAAAGAAAATTTTAGTAGTAACATGCATAAATAATCTTGTGATTGACAAGAATAAAGATTGGGAGCCAAGGTATGTAAACAAAGCCTTGTAATAAAATAACAAAGTGTGGTGGTATTTATGCCACATACAAGCATGAAAAACTAAGAACAAGACTTGTTCTAAAAATGACTCAAAAGAAAATACTAGAAGTAATAAAATGATTCCTTCCATGCTTGCATAAGGTTATGGATGGAAGTTTTGGTAAGTAATGATGTTGATGCGATCAAGGATGAGGTTAAGTATGACTCGCATTTCTTCCCTAATTTCTATTGCAAGATCCCTAGTGGGTTGGCAATGTTCACAATGTAAGTGATGAGGGTAATGTGTGCAGAACTATTCCGGGTTAGTTTGATGTGTGAGATGCGGAAGTTGTGGTGGAAAAGTTGGAAAATACGGATCAAAGTCCAGAATGTTTGGAAGTGGTGGTGGAAAAGAACCTAGATATTCTTGTAACACAATGGGAGCTAAAGGTGGTAAGGTTTCAAGGTCTTTGAAGATTGTGTTTGGAGATGTGGGAGGTGTTAAAAAGACTAGTTCTTTTTTGTTGGTTTGTTGAGATCTTGTTAAAGTCTTAAGGAGTTCCAAAAGAGTGACCTTAGGTGGGGATTTGATGGGTGATGAAGTTGGTGTACTTGTTGGTTATGAAGGGGGTGCTATAATGAAATCATTTTGTGGTGAATGAGTGGTTGGTGATGAACCATTTGATGATGGTTTTGCTAAGCAACAAGGCCGGATGCTAATCCGTGCGGTTTTTCTAGATTTGGGTGGTGGTACTTTGGAAGGTGGGAGGACAAAGTTTTGGATTTCTTGAAAGGGATTGTTTGCACTAAGTGATTCATCTATGCTGGAAGATCTTTTGGATGACATGATGATGTTTGTTTGTGAGGTTGAGAATGATGAATATGCAAGCATTTTGGGAATCCTATTTATAGAAAAATAATGCATTGTAATGAATGCTTGACCCAAAATGTGGATTAAAATCTAATGATTAGATATGAATTTAAGGCATGTGATCATGAGAACACAAGCATTAAGTAACATACTCCCAAAAAATGATTAAAAATGATGAAAATATTGAAGTTTTCATCCAAAGTGAGAAAAATAGAGGATAAATTTAGAATCTGTCTCACGGATCCCACGGATCCTTCCCTTGAGGGAACCGTCCAGCATTAAGGCTAGGATTCGTGGTACTGGTGACTCAGGCAGCTCAAAATTTTCCTTTTGGAAATTTTTATGCCTAGTGTGTGCCTATATGCAAACCATTTGGAGTTGCGGTTATCTCGACTCCTAAAAAGAAAAGAAAAATAAACTAGAAGTGAAAAAGCACACTATTATGTGAGATCACCCGAGTGCTCCTAATTCATTGTTGCTTAAATGAATGTACCTGAAAACACATATTAGTTATGTGTCCTCTTTAGCATTCAAAAGACATGAGATGCAATGAAAACGGGTTTTTTACTTTGTATTAATAATGAAAAAGAGATTTGTCCTAGACGTGAGAAATGGCTTTTATGAAAGTGATATGGGAAGAGGTATCCTTTTAAAAAAACATTTTGAAAAGAGATTTCTTTGTGTGAAGAAAACGTTTATTCTTGAGTGAAAAAAATAGATATGCAATTACGTGTTTGCAAAAGGTACTTGCCTAAAAAATAAGAAAAAGAAAAAAATATGAGAGTACGTGTTATAGGTAAAACCTATCTTGGGTTTTGAAAATTCCCGTATTGCTTGTGAGTTGTGTGTGAAATAGAGATCCTAGACTCAGAAAGAGGAAGGCTAGTGTTTACATACCTTGTAGAGTTTAAAAACTAATTACGATGATTGTTCCATGAGACCAAGACCAAGACGAAGTAAGTTGAATTGTTCCCGCTTCAACGGTTTGGTGAGGATGTCGGCTATGTTGTCTTCGGACGCTACCTTCTCATTAGAGATGTTCCTCTTTTAAACATTGTCTCTTAAGAAGTGATGACGAATCTCTATATGCTTGGTGCGAGAGTGCAATACCGGATTCTTGCTTAAGTCGATGGCACCTTTGTTGTCACATAGAATGGCTATGTTACTTAGGTGAATGTCGTAGTCAACTAACGCTTGTTTCATCCATAGTGCTTGTTGGCATGCTTTGCCGGCGGAGACATATTCGGCTTCGGTTGTTAATATGGCCAATGCCGTTTGTTTCTTTGAGAACCAAGATGTTAAACAACATCCCATAAAAGTACATACCCCACTTGTACTTTTTCAGTCAACATAATCACCTGCATGGTCAGAATCTGCATATACAATTGTTTCTACCCTCGTACCCTTAGGATACCACAATCCTAATTGAGTTGTACCCTTAATGTATCTAAATATCCTTTTGACGGCTTTTAGATGTGATGTTTTAAGATCTTCTTGAAACCTAGCACATAGACAAACACTAAACATGATATCCGGCCGACTAGCCGTGAGGTAGAGAAGACTACCAATCATGCCACGGAATTTTGTGTTATCAACGGATTCGCCGTCTTCATCTTTTGTGAGTTTAGTATCGGATGACATTGGTGTTCTTACGGGTTTTGACTCTTCTAAGCTAAATTTCTTTAACATCTCCTTTATGTATTTAGATTGATTAAAGAAGATACCATCTTCTACTTTTTTGATTTGTTGACCAAGAAAGAAACTAATTTCTCCCATCATACTCATATCGAACTCGTCATGCATGATTTTAGATAAATCATCACACATGTCTTGACAAGTAGATCCGAATATAATATCATCTACATATATTTGAACAATGATTATATGTGACTCTCTTTTCTTAGTAAAAAGTGTGTTATCAACTAGCCCTATGGTGTAGTTGTTTTTTATTAAGAATGACTTGAGTCTATCATACAAAGCTTTTGGAACTTGTTTAAGACCGTAAAGAGCTTTCTTTAACTTATACACATGTTTAGGTTTTTCAAAAATCGATGAAGCCCGGAGGTTGAGCTACATATACTTCTTCATTAATAAAACCATTTAGAAAAACACTTTTGTCATCCATTTGATAAAGCTTAAGATCATTAGCACAAGCATAAGCAAGAAGTATTCTTATAGACTCTAATCTAGCCACGGGGGCATAGGTCTCATCAAAGTCTATTCCTTCTTGTCGATTATACCCTTGGGCAACGAGTCTAGCTTTGTTTCTAGACACTACACCATTTGCATCTAACTTGTTTTTATATACCCATTTGGTTCCTATTATGGTTTATTAATAGGTGGAGGAACTAGTGTCCAAACATTGTTAGAAACAAATTGATTTAACTCTTCTTGCATAGCCATTACCCAACTTTCATATTTTATGGCTTCTTGTGTATTCTTAGGTTCTATGGTTGAGACAAAACAAAGTAAGCTACTTTGGTGTTGGACTTGAGACCTTAAGGTTCTTTCGTTTAACTTTCCTATGACCTTATCTACGGGGTGATCTTTAGACTCTTTAATATTTATGATTTCATTATTTAAAGGTTCTTCTTCTTCGTTTGTCTTTTTCTTTATTTCAATAGCTTCACTTTCGACAATCTCGTCATCGATAAGAGGTAGAGTAGGTTTGGGTGGACTCTCATCAAATTTTGTGTTTAATGACGTAAGCTTTGCTATTAGGAGAGTAACCTAAAAAGATACCTTCGGTTGATTTAGGATCAAATTTTTTAAGGTAATATTTAGTGTTAAGTAGAAAACATTTGCTACCAAAGACTCTAAAGTGATCTAACGTAGGCTTTTTGCCTCGAAGTAACTCGTATGGAGTTTTTCGTAAAAATGGTCTAATTAAGACTCCATTAAGTATGTACGTTGATGTATCAACGGCATTGCACCAAAACTTTTGAGGTATGGATTGCTCATTTAGCATGGTGCGACTCATTTCTTGTAGGGTTCTATTCTTTCTTTTAACTACCCCATTCGATTGTGGAGTGCGAGGAGCCAAGAAGTTGTGAGTAATACCATTAGCGTCACAAAAGGTTCCAAATTGCACTTCATTATCGAATTCCCTACCATGATCCGTTCTAATAGACACTATAGGACTTCCTAATTGTCTTTGGATTTTCTTACTTAATATTTCAAAGTAATTGAACGTTTCAGTTTTATTCTTTAAAAATTTAGTCCATGTGTACCTAGAGTAATCATCCACTATAACCAAAGTGTAGTAGTTGCCTCCATAACTTTGAATAGCCGATGGACCAAATAAATCCATGTGTAGTAATTCTAGACACTTAGTTGTAGAGACCATGTTTTTAGCTTTGTGACTAGCATGGACTTGTTTTCCTACATTACAAGCATCACAAAAGTGATGTTCATATTTTAATTTTGGTAGATCTCTTACTAGATCTTTGGATGATAGCGATTGAAGAAGTCGCATATTGGCATGACCCAATCTTCGATGCCATAAGGTCGAAGTATCATCCATTGAAGTAAGACAAAGTTTGTCTTGAGGTTCATTACCGATTTTAATGACATAGACTCCATGTTTCCTAATTCCTCTACCTATAGTGATATAGTTTTTCAATATCTTACTACCGGTTTCGTTAAAAAGTATGTTGCACTTTTTATCACATATTTGTCCTATACTTAAGAGGTTAAAGTTTAGGTTTTCTACGTGACACACATCGTTAATGGTTAGAGATTTGTTAGAAATCGTACCTTTACCGATTATTTTGCTTTTGCTATTTCCAAATACCACATTTCCTCCATTGAAGGATTCATATATGGAGAATAAATCTTTATTGCCGATCATGTGCCTCATGCACCCGCTATCCTTGATCCACTCATCCGGATCTAGTTCGACCTTTAAGCACACCTAAGAAAATAATTAACTCAAAAGTTTGGTCCCCATTTTTTCAAAGGTCCATTAGTGTTAATACAATTTGTGCGATGGGTTATAGAAGGTCTGGACGTAGCTTACTGGACTGGGCCGGCAAGCCTTTGGTGGATTGATCTTGTACTAATTCAAGTAGTTTGGATGAGATCCCTGCACAAGAAAGGTAAACCGTTAGTCTTACCGTGGGGACGGACCCCACGATTAGACTCCGGCGTGAGAGTAAGTATACATTCTTGAGAGGGAAAGTAGAAGTATGTGTGTGTGATTATGAGAGAGAAAGTTGTTGTACCTTGTATGGGGATTAGAGCCCTTTTTATAGGTGAGGTTTGCCGCTGGGGCATCCTGGATTATCGCATATAGTGGTTAGTTGCCGGAGCTGGACCCTTGACGGACAAGGGTTCCGTGTTGTTCGCGGATGCGGACATGAGAGGCCTAACGGTTGAAGGTTCAGCCCGTTATGCACCTTGCGCGCATTCCAAGGCCTGGGCCGTAGCCAACCTAGTCATTGGGCTTACTGTTGGCCCAGGGTCTGTGGTTATTGGACTTGAGTCCAGGATTTGCAGTCATTGGTCCTGAGCCTAGAGTGAGCGTAGAGTATGTTTTGGGCTTAGTAGGCCTTTTATACATACTATACGTCATCAAGTCCCCCCAGTCTAGTATATTCATTGTGTGCGGATATTGTCGCAATCGGTGGATGTCACTAGACTTAGGTTGACTAAGGATTTCGTCGTGCGTTTTTTCCTTTCCGAAGATACTTTTTTCTACCCTTAGGGGCTGCTATACCATCCAGTACCCCAGTCTAGTATGTGCACTGCTTGCGGATATTGTCGCACGCGGTGGATTTACTTAGACTACATCTTGCGGGTTGATTCTTCTTCCGCATTCTCGAAGCGTTCCTTAGACGCTTCCTTTCCTTAGGAAGTGTTGTTTACAACGTGAACGTTTTCTGAATTTTCATGTTCTGGTTGATTTGACTCCGTGGGTCCTTGGTTTTCTACCATCCTTATCCGCGTAGCTTTTGATTTTAACCGTTAGATTAGATTGTTTTTGGAATCGTGTCCTTTCTTAGGGTTTTCTAGGTTAATCGCCATTCCGTTTGTATAAATACCCCCTTTTTTTGGATTTATCCATTTTTTCTTTTTACTGCTCTTATGTTCTTCACTGGATCTTTCAATCTAGTTGGTTGTATCCGTTTTCCACGTTCCGCAATCAGGTTAGGTTCTTGACTCCCTCTGTATCTTTCCGTTATGGGTAGTTTTTCTTCTACCAAGTCTAAATTATCCCAGAAGGCACTTGATCGCTTCTGTGTTGATTATTCAATTCCGCTCTTTGTTCATCCGGAATTGCCTAATCCTGACAAAAGTATTCGTGAAGCGCCGAATGGAAAGATCGGTGTCTATACCCGTTTCTTTGAATTTGCTAATTTCCACCTTCCCTTATCCTCTTTCCTTGTTTCGATTCTTGACTATTATCGCATTCATATCTCACAGCTTTCCGTTATTGGTGCTACTAAGGTTTCTCAATTTGAAATTATTTGTTTTGCACTTGGTATTGAACCCTAAATTGGTTTTTTATGTGTTTTTATGTCTTGTCTCACAGCCATGGCTGGCTTTCTTTTAGTAAACGTGCTGATAGCTTTGGTGTTTGCTATACCAAACCCCTTGATAGCCTTAAAAATTGGAACGATCACTTTTTCTGGATTGACGCATTTGCGTGTCCTTCTATTCATCCTTTCTTCGTTGGTGGGCATCTTCCAAAGGACGCTGTAGAAAACTAGAAGGGGGGTTGAATAGTTTACCAATTAAAAACTTTGTTTTGAAACTTATTGAAAGATCAATTGATATTGATCTTAGATATATTGATGAAATATGTAAGCAATATGTAAAGAGTAAATAAGGAAAGAAATGATCAAACCACAACAAGTTGTTTATAGTGGTTCGGTCTACAAGGACTCTTTCTCCTTGCCCTACTCCACTCCCCGAGTCTCACACTCGAGAGTTTAACTTCACTAGTCAACAAGCTCCTTTCACCGGTGGAGAAACCTTTACACTTCGCTTACACTATTTCCGACACTAAGCTAAATGTCGAGTTCTTTCCAAGGGTACAACCACTCCCACACACAATGTATTTTGAGGACTAAAATACTAACCACTCATACTCACAAGATTATGATAGTTTAGTACAACAATGAAGTATGAATCAACACAAGATCATACAACACTAAGCAAACAAGACTTCCAACTTCTCGTTGAAGCTTGAATGTGACTTGATCTTCTTTGCTACAAAAGAGATCACTAATATGATATGAAACTGAGTTAGAAAGGTTAGAGAGAAGATATGTATGAGAGTATGATATAGAGGGATGAAAAACTACTTGGTTTGGCTTTGCTATTTATAGCAAAAACCATCAGCAGCCTCCACGGACCGCGGACCCCTTAAAAGGGTTTCGCCCGTTATGGCTTTTGGTGCCGCCGAGGTCTGACAGCAAGATATCAAGATCTTGCCAAAGTCAACCATATCTATGCAAGATTGTGTAAGATATGAAGAGTCCAAATCTACACAAAATATCTAATGAAATCTTCCAATGATTTCCATGATGCATCACATGATGTCATGTGTTATTTTTCTATTTTTAGAAATATGCAAATACATAAGTAATGTTTAGTTTTTAAGAAACTAAAGCATTCTAAAAACTACTATCATATATTATGGTTAGAATCATATTAAGATATGATTAGTCACAATGTAAATGCTTAAATGATGAAGATATTGTTTGAAAAGGCTTGTTTTAATATCTATTAAACTTGACAAGCTTTAAGCTTTATAAAAATTAAATTTACTTTTGTCGTTAACAAAACTTAGGTAAAGATCAAAAATATAAATAACGTTTAATGACGATATTTGTATTAACAAACTCCCCCTTTTTGTTGAGGACAAAATATAAATTTTTTTTTTATAAAAGATACAAAGATTGTGCAAGAGTTATAAAAATATTAGTTTTAGAACTTGAAAAAGAAATGATAATGCAAATGTATGATGTTTGACTTTTTCACAAAGTCAAAGTCTTCATTAGTTAAGGCATGATGTTGACTTTTTCAGAAAGTCAAAGTATGCAGTTTGACTTTTTCAGAAAGTCAAATTTTACCAATGAAGCATGATGTTGACTTTTTCAGAAAGTCAAGATATGCAGTTTGACTTTTTCAGAAAAGTCAAATATAGTCAAGTTCTATATAATTCTCCCCCTTTTTGTCTCAACAAAAAGAAGATGCGAGGCGGAATGTGTAATGAGCCCGAGCCATTATCTCCCATTTGATCCAAGCTCCCCCTAAATTGGGTGCTAATGGGAAGATATATGGATTGTGAAAAGCTACAAAAAGATTTGTTAGTAATAATCATCATTCACAAGCATTTCCAAACACTATGTAATAAGCACCAACAATATAGAAAACACCATTCATTAGTTAAAATTTTTCATGATTTAAAAACCATGAAAAGAGAACACAATGAAGTGTTTTAGTAAAATAAACAAAAAAAAATAATCCTAGAAAAAAAATAATTAGAAAAGCTAATGTAGGACTATTCTAATGAGATGGTGGATGAGAAAGAGCGTTGAGTCGCTCAAGGATGTGATTGAGGATGAACCTCATTTCCTCTTGGAAGTCATGGACCATTACCCGGGTCCGATCAATGGTTTGGACGGTTTGCTCACAAGTTGAGCAACCATGCCTAGGGGGGTAGTATAATTGATGAGGTTGTGGTGGTGGAATGGTAGATGTGTTGATGTTGGTGTTGGTGTTTGGAGTGGTGATTATGGAGGCTAGCAAAGCACTTTGCATTTGCATAGTCTCACTTAGGTGAGAATCCACCATATTTGAGAATTGGTGGAGATGTTGGAGTTGGGCATGAATTTCCTCTCTTGTGGGATGATCTTCCCACATGGACTCCTCAATGTCCTCTATGTGAGGGGACATTGATGTAGGGAGTGGTTGATCCCCATACAAAGGACCATGGATGTCTTTGTGGATGGGGTGGAAGAGAAGAGATCTTGGCCCTACCGGGGCGTTTGGGTCAAAGGATGGTCTAGGAGATTCATGAGCAATTCGCTCAATAGTGCCAAATGATGGCAATGGTGGTGGATGACTAGGCCTAGGAGGAAAATCTTCCAAGTCCTCCAAGAAGGGATTTGGAGAAGTGGGAGTTGTGTAGAATAACTCCAAAGGAATAAGGGTTGGAGACTTTTGTGGTGATGGTGTTTTTGATGTTTGGAGAGGTGCCGGTGGTGGTGAGGTTGGTGTTTTTGTAGGTGGTGGAGTGGTGATGACAATGGGTGATTGAGTAGGAGTAGCCAAGGTTAGGTTTGTGTTATCCCTTATGGGAGATGAGATGGTGAGTGGAGAAGATTCGGATGATGAGCTCAAGTTGACGAAACAACAAGGCCTTACGCTAATCCTAGCGGTTTTCTTGCAAGGTTTGGTTGAAGGTGAAGTTTTTGTCATTTTGACTTAAGCTTTTGCTAGGAGATGGTAAGAATGGAGAAGGTGTGAGGATGATCATGGTAAAACCTCTTAATTTATAGAAGTGAAAAATTATGGAGAAATGTGTTTGATTTGATGTTAAACCATAGAAGGGATGAGGTTCCTAATGATTTGGAAGTGGGTTAAATGCTAGTCATATCACCCAAGTCAAGCCATACAAGAGGGATGTAGTGAAGAAGCAAAGATTTGCAATAAATGTGTTCTAATTATTGTAGGATTCTAACAATCAGATTACCCACGGATTGCAAGGTACCAAAATTTTGGTTCCTTCCTTTATGCAAAAGGGCTCCTTGGGTGAATTTTTCAAATTTTTGAATTTTGGTGGGAAGTGGATTTCTTATATGCCTAAGTATGTTATACTAGTTCTAATATGGGTAAAGACTAGTTAAGATTAACTTACAAGCAATGTATGGTAATTTGGAATGTCGAAATAACCGAAATTCAGAAATTTACCTGGAGGATCCACGGCACCAAAATTTTACACAGGCGGAACCCTTAAAAGGGTGCCTCCTGGTCCGCCTGTATAGGTACGGCGGTACCAAATTTCATAACAGACGGTACCAAATTTTTGGTGTCGTCTGATCCGTGCAGACCAGAAAAGTTCACAGAGTGTATTTTCAAGTGTCGGGAACATTTCCAAAACCTAAAATTTTGCTCAAAACATGTGACATTAATCATTTCTAGTTAGGAAAAGTAAATAACACATGCACAAACATAATGGAGCATAGATTTTGAGAAAGGCCAAGTGATTTTCACATTATAGTGAAAATGGGTAAAATTTGATAGCATACTTGTGTTATCCCCCTGCATAAGATTGTTAGCATACATCATTGTTTCGAGTTATATTATCATCCTACAAAATAAAAACAACCAAATTGTATCAAACATTAAAGATAATGTATTGTTCCAAACACTCCTTAAAACGATTCTCACTTATCCAACTTCTTGTAGATCTTGGTCATCATTCTACCAAGGCACTTGAACATCCCCTTGGTTTACTTGAACTCCGCTGATTCATTCTCAATCTCGGGAACAGTTTCATAATACTCATGAGGTGGAAGGCGAGAGTTTGGAAGACCATCATCGGAGCTATTTGATGATGATGATGGAGTTGGAGGTTTTGCTCTCTTGCCTTTTGTCTTAGCAACTCGTTCATCACTCAAAGGTACAAAGATGTGACGGATGAGCTCATAGTGAAGGTGCATCCCTTTTGGGCTTGGTGGAATTGGTGCAAAGGCTCTATAGAGATGGGTGAGAAGCATCCTGTATGGAAAAGCAACCGATCCTTGTGTTGGAATATCAATCATTCTCCTAGCGATGTAGTAGGCTAAATTGAATGGTTGATGGGTGGACAAATTGTAGAGCATATGTCAAAGACAAGCATTGATGTGATCCCTATTTCCTATGGTTCTAATGACGTTGGCTCTAAGTAGTTCTTCCCATTTCTTAAATTCGGGCTTAAGTTCATTTAGCTCCATTCCATATGGATCTCGGTTCACTTCTTTTCCTTTTTGGGTGACTCGGGTTGTATCTCCCCTTGGGATAAATAGGTGCTCACGGATGACATCCTTATTTGCTAGAGGTGTTCGGTAGGGAAGAGAGCGGTCATTGATTGCATCAAGGATGGTGAGTGACCACTTATCCGAGTAGACACATGTCCCTCGGTTGGGAATTCCTAGCACTTGAGCAAAGTTGGTTAAGGAGATGGTGTAGTCGTTTTGATTGATCTTAAACCTAAGACTAAACTCATCATCTTCATCAATGAAGCCGGTCACACTAGCATAGAACTCTAACACAAACCTAGGACAAATTGGTTCATCGATGTCAAGAAGACAATCGAATTGAATGGCGGCTAGTTCTTGACGGAGATTGGTATTTTCAATGAAAGATGAGTGAATGGTTCTACCCTCATGGAAATACCTTGATTCTAGACTCTTAAAGATTTCAACTTGTTCCTTGTAAAGTCCTTTGGTTTTGTGATGTTTGGGAATGTAGCCAAGGGTGTCCTTGTGATCATAGAATCTTGCGGCTACCATGGTTATTCCTAGGAGCAAGAATTATCATGTTAAAAATGAGAATAAACTCAACGTTTTGGTTCTAGTGTGTGCCTATATGAAAACTATTTGGAGTTGCGGTTATCTCGACTCATTTTATGCATAAAAATGGTTTTAGTGGGGTGTTTGGCAAATACCATGAGATAACCCAAATGCTCCTAATTCAATGTGGCTTCATTTGAATATACCGGGAATGCATATTAGTTATGCAATACCTTTAGTATTCAAGAGCATGCAAGTGATGAAAATCTAACGTTTCTATTTGTATTAACAATGAAAATTGTTTTCCTACAAGTGAGAAGCTTTTCAAAAAAAATTTGTCATGGGGTGTTTGGTTATTTGAATAAGGCCTTATAGTCATTATCTATTGATTAGTGGAAAGCATGATTTGTTTATGCAATATGATAATGTAGTACCTAATTTCAATGACTAGTTATGCAATTTGCCAATTGAATTCATATTTAGTAAAAAAGTATACATAAACCCCATGTAATGATTTGTAATGATTTTGTGCATAAATAAGAATCCTAGACTCAGAATTAAGAGATAAAATATAGTTAGGATACTTACAATGATGTTATCTCCAGTGATTAGTGAGTGAGAAGGTGTCAATAATGAGCTTGGTTTAATGTTTACACGTTTTGGTAAAGTGGGTTTTGAGGAAGAAGATGTTTTGTAGTAGCATTTTGCTTCAGAGTCACCACGACCGACGGTACCAAATTTTTGGTTCCGTCCATGTTGTCGTTTGGTGTCGTGGCTACAGTAGCAGATACAAAACAAAATTGTTTTGTTTTGTTTATTCTAAGGTTTAGGCTATGTTTATCCTGTATGTTTGGTTCCATTAACCCTAAACCAAGTCTAAGAAGATTAAAAGGTTCTCGTTTAAGAGGCTTAGTTAAGATGTCGGCAATGTTGTCTTCGGAGGATACTTTCTCGATTGAGATGTTTCCTTTTTGAACATTATCATGAAGAAAGTGATGACTGATTTCAATATGCTTTGTACGAGCGTGTTGGACGGGATTTTTGCTGAGATCGATGGCTCCTTTGTTGTCTCAAAGTATAACAATATCGTTGAGATGAATTCTGTAATCTACAAGAGCTTGCTTCATCCAAAGATCTTGTTGACATGCTTTTTCGGCTGAGACGTACTCGGCTTCAGTAGTTGAGATAGCTAAAGCCGTTTGCTTCTTTGCAAACCATGAAGTGAGACAATGTCAAACAAAAGTGAAAATACCACTTGTACTTTTTCTATCGACATAGTCACCGGCGTGATCCGAGTCGACATACACTATGGTTTCTACACCTGTTCCTTTGGGATACCATAATCCTAAACACGTTGTTCCCTTAATGTATCTAAAAATCCTTTTCAAGGCTTCTAAGTGTGATGCCTTTGGGTTTTCTTGAAAGAGAGCACATAGACAAACACTAAACATAATGTCGGGTCTACTAGCCGTGAGATAGAGTAGGCTACCAATCATTCCTCTATATTTAGTGTTATCTACGGATTCACCTTCCTCATCTTTGGTGAGTTTAGTATCCGAGGACATGGGTGTCTTAGTTGGTTTTGAATCTTCAAGACCAAATTTCTTAAGCATGTCTTTTATATATTTAGATTGATTAAAGAATATGCCATCTTCTAGTTGTTTAATTTGAAGTCCTAGAAAGAAGTTTAATTCACCCATCATACTCATTTCAAACTCGTCGTGCATGATTTTAGAGAAATCATCACATAGCTCTTGACAAGTTGACCCGAATATGATGTCATCAACGTATACTTGAACAATAATAATATGTGACTCCTTTTTCTTGGTAAAAAGAGTATTATCTACTAATCCCATAGTGTATTTGTTTTCAACAAGAAAAGTCTTAAGTCGATCGTACCAAGCTTTTGGTGCTTGCTTAAGACCGTATAATGCTTTCTTGAGTTTGAAGACATGATGTGGTTTTTCAAAGTCGGTAAAACCGGGAGGTTGAGCAACATACACTTCTTTGTTAATAAACCCATTAAGAAATGCACTCTTAACATCCATTTGAAATAATTTAAAATCATAGGCACATGCATAAGCAAGTAATATTCTAATAGACTCAAGCCTAGCTACCGGTGCATAAGTTCCATCATAATCAATCCCCTCTTGTTGATTATAACCTTGCACTACAAGCCTAGCTTTGTTTATAGATACTATACCATTTTCATCCATTTTATTTCAAAAAACCCATTTTGTTCCAATTATAGTTTGATCCTTAAGTTTTGGAACTAATTTCCAAACATCATTTCTAACAAATTGGTTTAACTCTTCTTGCATTGCAATAACCCATGATTCATCTTTTATTGCTTCATTTATGTTTTTCGGTTCAATGGTGGATACAGAACAAAAATAGTTACTTTGATTTTGGGCTTGTGACCTTAATGTTCTTTGATTAAGTTGTCCTATGACTTTTTCTAAAGGATGACTTTTAGATTCTTTGATGTTTATAATCTCTTTATTTAATGGTTCATTTTCCTTGTCATTTTCAATTATTTCTTGACTTTCTACCATTTGACTTTCAACTAAGTCATCATCTACCAAATGTGATGTCTTAGAGGGAGGTGGACTTTCGTCGAATGTTATGTTCAACGATTACTCGACTATCATTGTTTCTTTGTTTAAGAAAATGTAAGCTTTACTAGTTTGAGAGTAACCAAGAAATACACCTTCATAAGACTTTGGGTCAAACTTGGTGAGATAATCTTTAGTATTAAGAATGAAGCATTTACATCCAAAAACTCTAAAATATCCTAAAGTTGGCTTTTTACCTTTATAAAGCTCATATGGTGTTTTGTTTAGGAAAGGACGTATTAAGACTCTATTCAAAATATATGTAGAAGTGTCGACCGCGTTACACCAAAACTTTTGAGGAATGTTTTGTTCATTAAGCATTGTTCTACTCATTTCTTGAATTGTTCTATTTTTACGTTCTACTACTCCATTTGATTGAGGTGTTTGTGGAGCCGAAAAGTTATGTGTTATACCATTTGTATCACAAAAGTTTCCAAATTGAGTTTCGTTGTCAAATTCACGACCATGATCTGTTCGGATCGACACAATTTTAACACCTAGTTGATTTAGAATTTTCTTGCTAAGAATTTCAAATTTATCAAAAGCTTCATTTTTAGTTTTCAAAAACAACGTTCAAGTAAACCTTGAGTAATCATCTACTATGACCAAAGTGTATAAGTTGCCTCCGTAGCTTCTTATAGCGGATGAACCAAACAAGTCCATATGCAATAATTCTAGACACTTAGATGTGGATGCCATATTTTTAGATTTATGACTACTATGGGTTTGTTTACCAATTTTGCAAGCGTCGCAAAAGTGTTGGTCATATTTTAGTTTTGGTAAATTCCTAACTAGCTCTTTTGAAGATAGGTTTTGTATAAGTCTCATATTAGCGTGACCTAAGCGTCTATGCCAAAGAGATGAGCTATCATCTAACGTTTTTAGACAATGTTGGAATCACTCCTAAACCTTATTCAAGTGTTAGTTACTCATATGTAATAGTTAGCTTATTATGGCCTTTATGTTTGTTATTAGCCTTAAGCTTATGTAGAAGGCCCATGAGCTTAGGCCCAAGCCCATAGGAGAAAGGGAAGGAGTAGGAGTGTTGCCCTAGCTCCTTGCCTATAAATACCTTATGTAAACCTTCATTTGAAGGTTGGGTGTTCAAGTTATTTCTTTCACAAACACTCTACGCATAACCGGTCGTATTATCTCGTGTGTGTGTGTGATATCTTGTTCAATCGCCTCTTTATCTTTCTTATAAGCTTGTGTGGTAAACCTTGTGACCTATCAGTGGTATCAATCGCCAAATAGTTGGGTGTACACTTTTGTTTTGAAGATTTTGGTTTTGGGTCTTACGCGTAAACATAACCTCTTCTTTGCTTCGCTTAAAAACTTGTTTTTTACACTTTTTAATCCAAGATTCTTGTACTTTCAACGTTTTAAGGTGTTAAAATACTTGTTTTTGGCAAAAAGTTTGGAACTTTATGCGTGGAACGTTGTTTTCAATCTAGTTTTTTGAACGAGGGTTTCATCCTACTCGTAACCGTTTTAGAGGTTTTGGTTCATCAAGTTTCACACTTTTGTGTCTTTTGGTGTTATTGAAGCTATTTTATCACACAAAAACTGGTTTAGAAACACTTTTGGCCGAAATCAAAATTACGAGTAATCTTACGCGTAGTAAAACCCTAATCCTACGCGTAAGTGCCTCCTTGGTTTGATCTTCATTTTCGTGGTTTATTCCGTGTTTTCTTACTTGGATAAGTCTGAAAATACGTCGACTTTGGATATCTTTTGCACTGTGATAGTGTAAAAGATCATTTGGGCAAAAACCCTAAATTTACGCATAAGCATAAGCTTACGCGTAGAAATCCTACGCCTAAGATCTTTCTTACGCCTAAGCCTAGTCTTACGCATAAGAAAATCCTACGCCTAACTTTCTACGCCTAACTTTTGTCTACGCCTAACTTTAGTGCTTTTTCCTACTTACGCGTAAGCTAAATCCTACGCGTAACTCATTATTGTTACGCGTAACTTTGGTGTTTTACGCATAAGTGCTACTTGGCTCTTGTTTTTTTTACGCCTAAGGACACTTCATCAACAAAGGTTCATTCGACTACAAAGATCCATTTTATAACACAAGTTTATCAACATGTCACAACCACCATACTCTAACTATTTCCCTTACACTTATCCTCATCCTCAACGTCAACAACAACTAACTCCACAACATCAACAATGGAATCAACAACAAGCAATTTATCAACAACAATTTAACCAACAACATACTCCACAACTTGCTGCAAATCCACAACCTCAAATGGTTCAACCACCACCAAGTCTTCAAGCTCAACCGTACACAAATGACTTCAATCAACATCCATCAAGGATCACTATGAGGGAACCCACTTGGTTTGCAAAGATGTTTGAAACTTTAAGCGGCCAACAATCAATTCATGAGGCTGGATCACTTGATAGACCTCCAATGCTCACTCCAGAAACTACGATCAATGGGTGATAAGGTTCTTTAGGTTTTGTGATCTAAAGAAGCCACATGGAAAGTTCTTAAAGAAGGTTATCTTGGAAGGTCCATTTGAGATGCCTACTGTCATTGTACCCGAGATCCAAATGCCATTCCACCAAGAGATGAACAAACGAACATTGCTATCTTTGCAGACTTGAATCATCAAGAACTTCTACACTATGAAGCAGATGAGCTTGCAATGGAATATATCCTCCTAGGATTACCAAACCTAATTCTTCGTAGTGTTGATGCTCAAAAGACTGCAAAGAAAATGTGGGATCATATTCGTCTTCTTATGGAAGGATCTGTACTCAATCAGGAAGATTTGGAATCCAAAATTTACTTGGCTTATGAACACTTCATGATTGAACCTGGAGAGACACTCGAGTCCTATCATCACCGATTTTCAGACATCATCAATGATTTGGATAAACACAACATCCACATGCCAAGAATTGCAGTGAATACTAAGTTCCTAAGTAGTCTTGGTCCTGAATGGGAGAAGTATGTCATTTTTCTCCGTCAAGCGAAAAACATGCATCAGTCTACCTACGAATTGTTGTACGATTACTTGAAGCCTCATGAAAAGGAAGTTGATAGGGAAAGGATTCTCCGTGCTCAAATTGCTCCACCGACACATCCGGAAAATCAACAACTTGCCTTATATGCTCAAACTAGTTATTCTCCTCAACCAGCAACTCAACCAACTGCTACAATCACACCACATGATCCTTCACAACCTCCATCTCAACAAACTCAATTGGTTCCATACAACAATAACAATGCTCAAGCTGAAGCTAATGAGGAATCGATCCGTTCAAGCATTGCAACAAGTATTTGCTATGATTGCTAATGCCTTTAGCCGTTATACCAACAAATCCAACAACCGTATTCGTTCCTCATCTAATACAAGGAATCAAGCTGTTGTGAACAATGGACGAGTTGAAGTTCAGAATCGTGGTTATGGTCGTCCGATGGGTGGTGGTCAAGGGTTTAATGTTGTGGGTAGGAATAACAATCGAGCTCCAGTGGTGGAACAGAGAAATGCTCAGAATGGGTTGAATGGTCTTCGATGCTACAACTGCAATGAGAAGGGACACTGGCTAATGCATGCCCAAAGCCAAGGACTAGGGGCAGTGCTTATTTCAAAGAGGCTCTTCTTTTGGCTCTTAAGGATGAAGCCGGTGGATCTCTCACAGATAAAGAACAGAGTTTTATGGCAAATGCAGACTCAGATGATGATATGGAGGACTTGCGGGCCAATGCAGCTGTTATGTTGATGGCTAATATGCATGAGTTACACATGAGTGACACAGGCCCAGTGTATGACACTGATGGCTTGTCTCGGTACCCGAACAAACCATATTCATCTCTGATCTACTATCTCCGCCAACATCCGAATCCGGCAAGGCTCAGAATGTTCAAAATGAGCCGTCCACATCTCATTCCGACGATTTTCAACTAGACCCGTAGTTATATTTGACGATCAAGATGACCAAACGGTCTCCCTTGATAATCAAATTGACTCCGTGGTTATACTTGAAGATCTCAGTAATGATCATGTTGAGACTCACGTTGAACACGCCGAACTTTTGCCTCATCCGGATTTTGCTCGTTTAATACAAGACCAACAAACCATAGTGGAAAAATGTCATGCCATTAATCAGGACTTGAAATGCAAAAATGCACTGCTAACCAAGGATTTTGAATGTTTACAAAAGCAACTCAATTTTTTCAAAACTCAAGAAAAACGGGAAAACCGTTTTGAAGCAGCCTTTGCCAAATCTTATCAAAACGAAAAATATTTAGAAAGAGATGCGTGATCTAGTCGCTTCGAAGAATGCTTTGTTGTCTGAAATAGAACACCTGAAACATGAACATAAAAAGCAAATTAACGCTCTCACCTTGGAAAATCAAAAAGCTAAGGCTGAGTTGTTAACTTGTCAAAACCAGTTCTCTGCATACAAAAAGCATTCAACGAAACGAATAGATGATCATCTTGAAGAAATCATCGGCTTGCAAAACAAACTTAAAGAGTTTAAAACTGTTGTTTACAAACATGGCGAGTCGGTCACAGCCATTGAAAAGTTTACTTTAAAACCCAATCCAAATGGATATGGACCGAATCTTGCTGATTACAAACCTAAGCTTTCAACAAAAGCATTCAAACCAAATCCTGAAGTTTCCAGTGCAGAATATAAAGTTGATAATTCTCTTATGAGTGTTGTTGAATATCATCGTCAAGAGGAATTAGATGCAGAAGACGAGAGTCGATCAAAATTAGAAAAAGTTGTTTACAACAAACCTTTTAACTATTCAAAAGCGGTCACTTTCGTCACACCAACGGATTCTTCTAACACACCAAGGGTTATCATCAAAACACCTAAGTCTTCTAATGTTAATCCCCAACCAGATTATGCACAAATTTATGGTCCTTTACCTTCCATCAGTGAAGTAAATTCAAAACCTGAAAATCGAAAAATTCTTAGATATTTTGACATCTTCATGGCTGACCTCAAAATTTTACAACATGAGATAGAATATCGTTCTGAAATCAAAATTGATCATTTTCAATCGCCTCTGGCGCGAGAACAAAGAGACATTTTTCAGAAAAATCTTTTACCTAATGTTAAAATTTGAAAATTGTGCATTAGCCCTGAAAAGGATTTTCATAAGGAACTTGGAGTGATGAAGGTCGTTGAGAAAACAGTAAACATCTATTTCTAAACTAAACGTAAAAAGAAACTGTTGAGAAAAGATGTTGATCGACTCTTGGAAGATGTCATCTGTGCTGATGTCCATAATGTTGTGCTATTGAATTCTTTGTCATATGCATTTGATCATACCTCTGCTGATATTGTTGAATCTGTGATAAATGTTGAGAACACTGATAATGTGCTTCAGATCGAGTCCTTAAAGTTGAAAACAAACGATTGTCAAACGAACTTTCAAATGCAATTCGTCGTCTTAATTGGTGTCAAAAAGATATTCACGATCAACAACTTGCTTTTCAACACAAAATCGCCAGTTGCGTGCAAAATCTTCTGATCCTAAAATTGAGCAACTGGATGATCAAAACGCGTCTTTTAAGTGTCAAATCTCAAAATATGAACAAGAACTTGTAAAAGTTAAAAAGGAATATGGTGTCATATTTGATTTACTCAAAAAGACTCGTGATGAAGCATCAAATGAACTTGATCATTATCTTGCACACACTAAAGAAGTTATGCATTTTGCTGGAAATGTTCGTCCGAAAATCAAGATCTGAATCACACTATCATCAAGTTAAGAGAAATGTTAGGAAAGTATGAACAACTTCCGCCAACCATCATTAAGAGATTAGCCCCAGTAACACTTAGTACTCCTGAACCTAGAATCTCTACTGCCAAATCACAAGTAGCTAACGTGCTTCGTTCTACTGAAACAGGAATAGTTGAGCCTTTTCCAAAAGTCCGCACTTCACAGCCTAGAAGCACTCAATCGAAGAACAGGAAGTTGCGACCTAAGAAAAGATCAATCAAGAATGCTAAAGTAGAAGAACACCCTAGGACTATGAATAAGACTCACGTTGCCTCCACTATAGATATTGCGTCCGGCAAATGTAATAGAAATAGTGATGTAACGAATGCTAAACCGTTAAATACTTTTGATATTCAGTCTGATGCACCTTGTGTTATTTGTGGTAAAAGTATGAATTCTGATTGCCATGATAAATGTGTTGCTAAAGCTATCATCTCTCGTTTAAGGAATCCTAAGAACCGAATACCTCTAGGCCCACTAATCTTTCTAAGTCTGTGCTTGGTAGACCGCCATCTTTAGATTCTAAGAAACGCATTGCTGTCCCTCAGAGCTCCGTGTCACCTCCTAGGATTGTAGTACCACCTAGTGCATTCACTAAGACTAAAGCAAATACTAGTTGGAGATGGCAGAAATGGATATATAACACACTAGGATTTAAGTGGATACCTAAAGCTATTGATGTGTGTATATCTACTATAACTGCTACGGAACCCTCTAACATTTCGGTTCCAAATCTACTTCTATTCCATCTGTCGTCCTGTGTGTAATGCAGGTGATACAATCATTCTCTGGATTGTTGATAGCGGATGTTCCCGACACATGACAGGCAATCTTAAACTGTTATCAAACTTTATTGCAAAGTTCATTGGCACCGCCAGTTCGGAATGATCACTTCGTATCTATCATGGGCTACGGAGACTATGTCAATGGGAACATCGAAATTAGCAGGGTTTACTATGTGGAAGGCCTCGGTCATAATCTGTTTTCAGTAGGTCAGTTTTGTGATGGAGATTTGGAGGTTGCTTTCTGGGAGAAAACTTGTTTCATTCGTGATCTACAAGGAAATGACCTTATGTCTGGATCGCATAATTCTAGTCTCTACACTATCTCTATGAAAGACATGGTTGCTTCATCTCCCATATGTTTACTTTCAAAGGCAACATCAACAAAATCCTGGCTATGGCACCGTCGGCTCTCACATCTAAACTTTCAAACCATCACCAACCTTGCTCGACACAAACTAGTTGAAGGACTTCCACGGTTTCGGTATTCTAAAGATCACCTTTGCTCAGCTTGTGAACAAGGCAAAAGCACTCGTGCTCATTTTCCTTCAAAGGTGGAACACAGCTCTCAGCATGTGCTTCATCTTCTTCACATGGATTTGTGTGGCCCGATCGCCGCGCTGCAAACGATCAATGAAAAACGCTACATCTTAGTAATTGTTGATGACTATTCACGCTGGACTTGGGTCTACTTTCTTCAAGCAAAGACCAAGCTCCACAGATGATCATCACCTTTCTCACGAAAATACAAGTTCAGCTACGAAACACCGTTCGACTAATCGGAACAGATAGAGGCACTGAATTTGTTAATCAAACTCTTCGTGAATTTTTATGAGAAAGTGGGAATCAAAGATCGAAACATCTATTGCACGTACACCAGAACAAAACGGAGTTGTTAAAAGACGAAACCGAACGTTAGTGGAAGCTGCAAGAACAATGTTAATCAATGCTAAACTTCCAGATTACTTATGGGCAGAAGCTGTATCTACTGCATGCTATACTCAAAACTGTTCTATGATTACAAAACGCCACAACAAAACACCTTTCGAGCTCGTCCATAACAAAAAACCGAATCTAAAACACTTTCATGTATTTGGATCTCTTTGCTATCCGAATAATGATCGTGATGACTTTGGAAAGCTCAAAGCCAAAGCTGACATTGGAGTCTTTATCGGATACTGTGATAATTCAAAAGGTTTTCGAATCTGGAATCGTCGTACAAAACAGGTGATGGAAACGATTCATGCTCATTTTGATGAACTTACGGAAATGGCTTCTGAGTATAACAGCTTGGAACCCGGACACAACCGCTTAAACTTCCCCAAACCCCATCATCACCGAACAAAGCCCCCAGCTTACTCGTCAACAAATGGAAAGGTTATTTGCTCCGCTGTTCAATGTCGATATTGATGAACGTGCTCGTGTGTATCCGCTGCCGCTCGCCAACCCGATAATACTCTTATACCGATACACTCGCTACAACAACTACTTTTGAAGATGCACCTACACCAGTTGACTCCACCACAACAGTTGAACAAACCGCTTCCAACAATGATGAAGATGCTGATGATATTCTGAATGAAGTACCCCCACCTGCAGATTTTGATCCAAATGCGTTCTTCAACCCGTTTGCTAACGAGACGCTGCACCGATGTCGCGGAATCTTCAACAAACCATTTGAATCCTCGACCGCACAATGTATACCAACATCAACCTCCACACATAGATGGACGAAAGACCATCCTCTGGAAAACATTATTGGCAACCCGAATCAACCGGTCGTTACAAGACAACGTCTTCACACAGACGGTGAACATTGCATTTATGCACTCACTGTCTGCCAATCTGAACCGAAAAACATCAAAGACGCAATGACAAAAGACAACTGGATTGAATCCATGCAAGAAGAACTCAACCAATTCAAACGTCTTGAAGTATGGGAACTGGTTGAAAGACCAACAGGAGTCTACGTCATTGGTCTAAAATGGATTTGGAAAAACAAATTGATGTGAAGGAAATGTTATCAGAAATAAGTCACGTCTGGTGGCTAAGGGTTATCGTCCGGAAGAGGGAATAGACTTTGAAGAATCTTTTGCTCCGGTTGCTCGTCTTGAGGTCGTTCGATATTTCTAGCGTTAGCGGCTCATATGAATATGACGGTCTATCAGATGGATGTCAAAACTGCGTTTCTCAATGGACAACTTAAAGAAACGGTTTATGTCACCAACCGATGGATTCGTTGATCCCGAAGTTTCGAATCACGTCTACAAACCTGAACAAAGCTCTATGGTCTCAAACAAGCTCCTCGGCATGGTACGATAAGCTATCATCCTTCCTCATTGCTAATAATTTCACCAAAGGTTCGGTTGACCCAACTCTTTTATACAATATCACGGGACACATATCTTAATTGTTCAAATTTACGTGGATGACATCATTTTTGGGTCTACACATAAAAAGTTTTCAATCGCTTTTGCAAAACTAATGAAGAAAAATTTTGAAATGTCCATGATGGGTGAACTCACGTTCTTTCTAGGACTGCAAGTTCATCAATCACCCGGTGGTATTTTCTTGAGTCAGTCCAAATATGCCCTTGAATTGTTAAACAAATTTGGAATGAAAACCTGGGACACCTATGCCACACCAATGGCTCATACCAAGAAGCTAGACGCTGATTTACATGGGAAATTGGTGGACCCTACAAAATACCGTAGTATTATTGGTCTCTCATGTATCTAACAGCTAGCAGAACTGATATTGTCTTTGCTGTTTATCTATGCTCCCGTTATCAGTCGCGACCAACTGAAACCCACCTCTCTGAGGCTAAAAGAATCCTCCGATACATAAAGGGAACCATTAACTTGGGGATCTGGTATCCGAAGGATTCTGGTTTTGAACTAATCGCTTTTCAGACGCTGACCACGCAGGATGCTTAGACTCACGGAAAAGTACTTCAGAGCTTTACAATTTCTTGGTGATAAACTGGTGTCATGGCAATCGAAGAAGCAGGATTGTACATCGCTGTCCTCAACCGAAGCAGAATATGTAGCCATGTCCGCATGTTGTGCTCAAGTCATTTGGATGAGAACACAACTCAAAGACTATGGTTACGTATTTGACGAATCCCGATGTATCTGCGACAATCGGAGTGCCATTGCAATCTCGTGCAACTCAGTTCAGCACTGGAAATCAAAGCACATCGATCTTCGATATCATTTCATCAAGGATCACGTGGAACAGGGTACTGTTGAATTATATTTTTGTGGGTACAGAATACCAATTGGCGATCTTCTCACCAAAGCCTTGCCTCCCGCTAGGTTTAATGAGTTGGTCCACCGATTGGTATGAGGTGTTTGACTCAAGAGGAATTGGATGACCTCCTAAAACAGTCTTAAAACCTGTCAAACACCAAAATCTCTTTTGTAAATATTTTTCAAAAACAAAATACAAAAATATAAAACCTCATAAAACAACAAAAATATTCTTCTATCTATTTTCTTTCAACATTGCAAGTACGTTTCTTCCGTCAACACTATAATCTTTCAAAATTCAATATTTTTCGATCTAGTGTTGAGGGGGAGAAAATTATAACTTTAACTGTTTCAAATCATCTGCGTACTTGCATGTTATCTTATCTCGGTTGTTTCTTTTAACAAATGGTGGTAAGTTTCTGTACAATGACACTCCTCGGACTAAATTTATAACCTTTCATTATTTCTTAAGTCGAGGGGAGTGTCGTCAAGTTTCTTTCTTAAAATCTTTGTTTGGTAACCAAAATGGAAGTTAAATGGCTTTTGTATGAAAAAGGAAAAGGTGGAGGGACCAAAACTGTCAAAATGTTAAAGTTATTTTGAATAAAAATATCCTCCACCTAACATTTCACATCTCATTTATTACTCAAAACCTAAAACATCCTACGCCTAAGAATCGTTCATCAAAACCGTGTTTAAGATCATCAATTTGTAAGTGATTTCATGTTCCTAACAAGATTTTAAACAATGGTTTTAAATTTTATACGAATCCAACGGTTAAAACGTCGTGTAATCTGGATTTTGTGTTCTACGCGTAGCGTATGAACACCAATCAAGAATGGGTGTTTGTGGTTAAAAGAATGTGTCAAAATGTTTTAATACATCTATGATATCGTTTCTATGCTCAAAACACACCCAGAAACACGAATTAATGGATTTTATAATTAGGGTTTATGAGTCGAATTTGGGTGTTTCCAAATATGAAGTGTTTTGGTCAAAAAGATTGTTGGGTTATGGTCATATGTTGTTGAATTGATGATTTCCATGGTTGTTAACCACCCGAAACACTAATTGATTAAAAATTTGAAGTTAGGGTTTAAAGTTCATAACTTTGGGTAATTTTGATTCACAACGAATTAGATGTTAATACTTGGCCTAAAGACTCTAACAACACTCTAGACCTGCCAGAATTTGTTTGATGCATATCCCATGGCTAGAAATGTTACGCGTAAATCTTAACCCTTAGGGTTTTGACCTACGCGTATGACTTTCACGCTTAACTATTAACGAATGATTCCTGCCATGTTTTGTTGTTAAAATGAATTCATGTGTTAATATTGATGATATGATGGCTTTATTTTTAGTGCTTGCTACGCTTAAAATTCGAATCAAGGTCATTTGATTCTCTACGATAAGGATTACCTTACCGTAGTCAGTTATGCGTAGAGATAATTACACGCATAACTATTACGCGTAAGGTTCTACAATGGGACTACGCCAGATCCCGTGAAGGATATGCGTAAACAAGGACCTTACGCATAAGGTCTCTCTTACGGTAAGCCTTACGCGTAAGGTATATATACCACGCTGTAAGCTCCACGCATAAGGTCCCTTTTTCTTACGCGAACATTTCACGCGTGTTAGGATCCTACGCAGCTGCCTACGCCGTATATCATCACTGCTTACGCTAACTTTGCCAAAACTACGCTAAGCCCTGATTGACCTTCATAATGAATTGTTACGGGTACAAACTTGTAAATAAACTAATCATAACGTCACGAATCCAATAATGTCACTAATAAACTTAATCGTTTGATATGTTGTGAACAATAAGTGATAACATAAACTTTAAAACTTAAAGTTAACTAACTCACGAAACATTTCACGCATCATTGGACTATTGTACAAACAAGTGACTTAGGACTCGTAACAATCATTGACACTGTACATTCAATAACTAGACAATAAGACCTTCTGTTGACTAACACTATGTCTTTCGATATGTTGGTTCTTTTGGCTAATGTTATTTTAGATCACGACATGGCTGAACAAATGATTGTGGATGCACGAAGTTCTTACAATTGCCGATATCTTCCGAGGGTTATCCGAGAAAGATTGGAAAGAACAACCTTAGGATTGACTTTGACACCCTCACATGCTCAGAATCTTCTTGTCTCATTGCAGTGGATATTCTTAGAATCATCCCTACCGTAACATGCTCTCACACTCTCGCCACAGCCTGAGGTCTACATTCAACAATTCTGGGATTCTATGCAGAGGATCACTGGTCAAAGTGCAGTGAATGTGACACTTAATCACAAACAAGTCACTATCACTCCCGCTGACTTACGGGCTGTTCTCATCATTCCCACATCGCCCAACCAACTTCTTTGCTACCCTAATGAAGAGACAGTCCCGAAATTTTGATAGATATTGGTTATGATGAAGCTTCGGAATCATTACTAAGCACTCTCACGTGAGCTTAAGTATATTCCTCAACCATGGAGAACACTCTACATGATCATCACCAAATCGGCTCTGGTCGTGATAAAGGGCTATGAGCATCCCAAACTCATGGAACTACAAATTTTCTGGTCATTGATCAACAAGAAGGACATTGAAATCGAAGCACCGATATGGGAAGACATGATTGTTTCACAAGAAGCTTGGCTCAAAGATTCCTATGTCATACACCAAACTGTTGATCCAGAGAGCACTTGACTTCATCCTCGACATCCCCATGAGGCTCAATGACCCAGATAATCACGACATATTGACCGAACCCATATTATCCGTCGAATCAAAGAATCGTCAACAAAGAAACAGGGTACGGTATTACCTAATTACCTTCTAACTACCGAAATCAAAAAGCTTGAAACATATAAAAGGTATCGGTTAGCCGTAAAAGAAGGCAAAGTTGGTCATCTTGATGAAAGATCTTCTGGTACACCTACTCGGAGGACCGTAAGAGGCAAGTGCTGGAAGTGTCACAAGTACAGATATCTATAGGAAGCTTCCCAAAAGGAATCCTCCTCGTAAAAGGATTGTTCCGTAGGAAGCTGAACCTATTCCAACACCTGAACCGCAAAGAAAGCTACTGGACGAGAGCTCTAAAGAAACACAATCAGACGAGGAGGATTACTACTTGAAATCAGAAGGATGACTCTTCATCATTACCAAAACCTCCAAGTCCAATAGCTGAACATGGCAAAGGAAAGACTCCTGTACTTGTACCTTATGATGAAAGCTCGGAAAGTGATAAAGAGCCACCGGAAAATGTTTACAAGAAGACGATCAAATTCTTTAGACACCAACACAAAGTAAGAATTTGCTAAAGACCAAATGGGTGGTCCCGGAGGATCAAGTGGTGCTGTCCACTCTGTACCATCTCCTGATGCGGTTAATCAACCCGATAAGGGAGCCGGTGCCACCACTCTTGTGCAACAACAAAAGCTTGTGGAGGATACTATCGAATATGAGTTTGAGGAACCGAACCGAGAAGTCCTAAAAGATAAAGATGTTAATTATGATACGTTTCTTCTAGATAGTCCTGCACGATCAAAGGAAGAAACCTCTGAACCTCCGAAGGATCCAGAGTCTCCTCATATCTCTTCATCATCATTCGCTTCTCACTCCTCGCCACCACCATCAAAGAAGTCAACCAAATCATCATCCAAACCCGTGAAGAAACCATCTAAATCTTGGATTTCTCAAGCTCATGAACGGATTACCAAAGCTGTCAAACAAGTCAGAAAGAAAACGTGCTCAACAAAAAGCTGAATTTCTTTGTGATCACATACGATATAATGACGGCGGCGAAAGATGAAAGGAGAAAGGAAGTTTGTTCAAGAATTCATGAAAAATCACCGTCAAGAGGAACTGAACGAAATGATCGAAGGCTACACGAAAAGTACCTTCGAGTATGCTCCTAAAGTCACAAAGGAGTTGTTCACCAAACAACTTTATCCAAATCTTATAGATCGCCAAGCAAACTATTCGATCAACGCCCTTAACCGTCACAATCAATCCAACCGATCCGTAGTTTTCTCGATAATGAATTGTGGCCAAGCTTGTCACACAAATGTCTGCACGATCTGGGACATTTAATTCTGATGAAGGAAAGCTGTTTCAAGCATTGCTGGACTACCAACTTCAAGAAGCTTGTAGATTGGCTGAAAGTCTAAACGCCCTAGAGACGATGAAGACAAGGATAAGGATAAAGACTTGCACCTAAACGCCGTAAGTCCGGTGAATCTTCTATGATGCAACCTCCTCCACAACGGCTCCTCGCTCAACAAAAATCTCCTCCTCGCTCTTCTACCGAAAAACCTCAGATCGATTCGAGTTACCACCCCCACTAAAACCGATGATCACTTTGAGTATACGGGTGGTGGCGATGAAGAGGTCCTTGAGCCCCTACAACAACCCACCTCTCCCAAACAAGTTCAACCAGTATCATCATCTAAGCCTTCAAAAGAAGAAGAAGAAGACGTCAGACTGACGCCGATCATGGCTAGATGACGCTTAAACTAGGAATTTGAATGGTTTGCTAATCTTGTTAACAACACTCCTACCCGAAGAAGGGTCAGAATTTGGTAGATGGTTCTACATTGGAGCATGCTAAAATTCTGCAAGAAAAATTCCATGTGAAGAAAATGACAAAAACTGGAGCTGAAACGTAATCAAGAATGAAGCGCTTTCAACTTCTAAAAGACAACCAAAGTGCCCTCGAGGTCGAAAATCACCTTGAAAACATTGCTCGAGCTATGTCTAACAACATGGATTGGCTCAACCCGAAAGCAAACATTGACTTCACACAAAGGAACAACCCTCCATACTACACCGATTGGACCAAACCTCTACCAAATTTCACAACCACCAACCAATGGATTCCTTCTCAGATACTTCTTCAACAAAGACCTAGATTTTCTTCTACACGTGCGATCGATGATTCAAGAAAATATGCTACATCGTTGACACTTCCATTCCCAAAGAAATGCCTACTCAAACTGCATAGCCATTGAGGAACGTGCCAATCACTTGTTCTCCAACACAATGGAAGCATACGCCCGAGATGCATTGTATGGGGATTCATCA